>CM062398.1:7328694-7491505 GCA_031304145.1 Cardiospermum halicacabum | reverse complement strand
AAAGTGATCGAGATATGTCCGACATAATATAGTCACATTTGTAGAAGTGTCCGTGCAATATAAATTTTCTACGGTATAAAAATACCATTAAGGTAAAAGATAAATTTTACAGAACAGCTGTTCGGTTAGTGATGCTCTATCTGAGTGACACTTACAGTACATATCCATATAATGAATGTGAAAAAGATGAAAATTTTAAAATGGATGCGTTTACATACAAGTTTGGACATAATAAAAAATGAGTATTTCCTAAAAAAAAAAAAAAAAATGCACATCGCAGAGATTAGTAATAAATTAAAGGAAGATAGAGATTTATGTATTCAAAATACATCAATTAATTACATGTACTTAGTGTTAAGGGATCTTAGCAACACCTAGCTTGACGATGACCAGCAGTTTGATGATTTGGAGATGTGTTAAGGGGAGCTAGTTGCTAGAGATCAATTTGGTGAATAAAAAAATTTAAGTGGAAATATCAATAAAAGCTTTTTTTAATTGAAATTTAAATTCACAGTTAAAGAATTAAGTTAGAGAATTAAGATTAAGTGTTTCTTGACGTTTATTTTTTTAATTTTTTTTCCAGTTGTTAGCAGAACTGACGTGTTTGGTAGGGTAAAAAGTGTAAGTTTTCAATGAATTGGGCATAGTAAGAATATACAGCAGGGTAACGTGTTATATGGTTTCAATTCAAGACTACTACAATTGGGATGAATAAAATGCGTAATATAATAGATATCCTAAACAATTACACACCTAAAAGAATTGATGTCAGGGGGTCTGAGGGAGTGCACATTGTTCTTCATGTGATACTTTTACTTTGTCTTCTCCATTATCCTCTGTTGAAATCCGACTCCAGCCATAATTTCTCATAGAGAACATCTTGGCACGGTCCAGCTTCGTACCTCTGAAGTTTGTTGATATCTTTGAAGATACCATTGGCATTACAAGAACTGCAGATGCATTTATGGAGTCCTCCCCAAAGCCCAATGATATCGAACACGCATTCTGCAAGGGAACATGAGTTTTCAGTTAGTTATCAGATTTGATCCATTATCACAACAGTAGAGAGTTTCATTTTTCGGATATCCTTCTGAGTACCTTTGCCTTGCCTATGCCCTCTCCTAACTTCATTCTCACTTGTTGCATAAATGATCTTGTCTCTCTGTTTTGAGCCTCTCCAGAAGATGAAATCAACCTATATAACACGCAAATATCAATATACAGCTCAAATATTCAGCATCCAACCTTACTTCTTTCAGGATTTAAAGTCAGTTAAGGGACTTTACCCATCAACTTCGTCAGACAGGCTTTTCGACAACACAGGAACTGTAGACGAAGATTCTTTAACCTCTGGACCTGAAAGTCAAGAGAAATAAGTTCTTCCAAGAAAATAAGAGTTGAAACTTTCTTAAGGGAATTCCAGATGACATCAAAAAAAACCTTTTGGCTCGTCAGGTGCAAGCAAGGAAATGCCTATGAACACAGACATCATTCCCAGTATAAACATTGTTGTCCTTAATGCATCTAATACCTGTTTTAAATATTAAAATCAGTTGTCATTACTCTTAACACTGAAAATGACAAGAGAGCAAAGACATTGAAGGCAGAGACGAGTTGCTAATGAGAGTCGATTCAACATCAAATAAAAACTCATTATACTAGTTTTACATAAAATAAAGACCAGGACATGACTTTCATATTTTTGCTATGTAATCAAGCAAAATAAACATCCATGAAAGATATAAGCATCTGTCAGTTCAACTAGGGTTAGAAAGAAAACCTGATACTCCTGAAAGTATATGAATCCTGTACATATTGAGAAGAAAGTCCAAGCTATCTGAAACATAGGTACAATAAGAATTGCATCAAAGAGCGATAGTCCTTCATTCAACCTTGCCAACTGCAAAGTGTGAAACAAATTGTTTTCAACTGAAGTCATCTTCATGGCACTGTCATACTGGATTGACTAAATAAAATAATAATAAAAATTATTTAAAAAAAAAAAAAAAAAAAAAAAAAAAAAAAAAAAAGAGGTTCCGTTTCTAATTTACCCAGAATCCAGCTGTACTAAGGAACAGAAGAAACATTGAGTACGTAAACCAACTATGCAACTGATAACCATTAGACATGGCCAACCTAAGCAGGTTGGATCTGTAAAAATGGAAAAGGAAAATGTTTAATGTAACTTAATAGTATGAAGATACATGTTAAAAAATTGAGTTAACCCTAAGAAAACAAACTTACAGAGACTTCGCAAACAACACTGAACACGATCCTACTGCACCTGACACTACAGCATAGGAAAAAGGAAGCAGCATATCCCAATAGGGTTTTAGCTCCTGTCCAGCATGAGTGTGTAAAAGTTCTCCTCTTCTGTGTATTATAAGTGCTGAATATAAGAAGAATACATATGAAGAATGAATAACTACATGACACTACTAACCTTAAACCGAAGTTTACTACCTCACCTGTAAATGTAATGATGGAAAATAACAACCAAGATCAATGTAAGACAGTATACAAGGAATGTGATATTGCTGTATTTTTCAGCCAACTGTTCAGGTGTGTAAACTGCAGGAAAATGATCCGCAGTTACCGGTCAGCAAAATCAGGTCAAGATATCAAAATAGGTACAGTCAGCATGCTATTGATATTGCATGAAATTTTCAACAGCAATAGGTACCGGGTGATTGGTGATTGCCGAAAGCAACTAGAAAAACATTTCCAAGAACAATAAATGATGTTGCAACCAAGACCCTGCAAGCAGTTACAGCTGTGTTAACACTATCACAAGTAACTCAATTACAAAAAAAGGCCTCCAATTATAATTCTCAGAATTAACTCTCACATCAGAATTTAACATACTTGACAGTCACCATTTTATTCAGAACAAAGTAAGCAAATGCAATGTTGGAGACAAACTGAATGGAGCCAAGGGCTGCCAGAAGGGACTGCAAAGCAAGGAGGAGGTCAGCAGAAAGGAAGAAAAGAAACAAAACCAGCTGAAGGAAAATATAATTGAATTTAGTCCAATAGCTTTACGATGAAAAGTAATTCAATATCCCTTGTTTAAATCTATCTATCTAAACATATGATTAATCATTTCTTAGTCTAAGCTTCTAAGCAGGAAAAAGAAATGACTGGACAAGGCAGTGGATATAGTCTATACTGACCTGAGCAGCATATCCGAAGGAAATGAAGTTAAAGCAATTTCCGAGAATGAAAATCAGAATGCCTGAAAATAAAAGATAATACATTTGACATTGCCCAATCAAAACTCACACCAAATAATCCAATATAAAATTTATTACAGCTAGACCAGACTTTACCAACTCTCCAAGATTGAAAGTATATAATAGGCTTCAATGTAGGTTTCCCATTAGTTCCATCACCCTCTAAAGCAGAGTACTTTTCTCTCTGCACACAATTTAGCCAGCCTCAAAAAAACTGGAATTTTGTTTAAAAGTGCAAAATTAAGGCAATCAATAAACAGTTGCTTATTCTATATATGCTCTATAGAGGAGCAAAGAAGCAATAAGAATAGCAGTATAGTAATAAAGATCAAAGAACGAAAAAGGCAGCCCAAGACACAACAATCATCACAATGTATTCATCATCCTACTTAACATCGTGCAAAGGGTGGTCGATACCTAAAAGCCCATAGTGTTATACAAGCATCGTCCGACTTAATATCATTCTTTTATTTCACTACATCAATAGCTCTATGTACAGCAGCAAATTCACCGGATGCCTCTCTCACAAGCACAACAAGAGCGCTTTGATTCCTAATCCTAGATTTCACATACAAGAAATTTAGTGAAATTGCGGAAAATTACCTTAAGCTACCTAGAAGCCAAGATTAGATAAGTGGTACTTGACATATAATTTGACTACGGATTCACAACTAATTAGGAGCTTGTAATACAATCTAGCCAACAACAACAACCATTCTTTCACATCCGTACTTAATGTTCATAATCAAGCAGCAGGACCAAGCAACCATGCAAAAAACACATCTTTCAAATGCCAAAATAAAGTGATAAAAGAGTACCTAATTTGCTAGAAAAATGCAATACAAATACAAGGACTTATGTTTCAATATTATCTCATACCTCAGTGTGACCCAATTTAAGAAGATTAGTCCCAAAGTTGATGGCAATACTACCAAAAATATTTATAATAGCTCCAATAACCCACTCTCCCATGGCTTAACAACTGTGAAGCCGTGAAAGAGATCTTCTTTGCAGCTGAAATCCACAGCAGCTCTTAACAGTGACCAATGCTCAGATAATAAGAGGCGGGCAAAACAACCAAACTGAAGCATAACATGTGTGAAACAACTTCAACAGATTCGCAAAACCACACCTGCAGGGCAAACCAAAACCCCCAAATTTTGTTTAAAATAATAAAAATGTTCAAACAGCAAGCAAAAACCCCCCAATAAAGCAATCACCAACAACATAATTATGGAGCTAAAAAAAAATTGAAAGCTAGGTTTTGGGGAAGGAAACATTTCCACTAACAACAATGGGGAATCACTGTACAGAACATCAATTCTTGATTCCCCACCTCCAGAAGTCACAAGCACTATCGTCTCCTATCTAATCGGCAAACCGATACATTTTCACTTCAGTTTAGCAGTAATGAAAGAACAAACAGAAAACATTCAATGGAAGAGGTAAATAAATACAGATCTAAGATATCAAGAATCAGACATTACGCAAAAGAAGTGACAACATGTGAAGGAAGGGTCGTGGAAATCGGATCCAATAAAGAAAACACGAGAAGGCCCAAGAAACTGGGAGAAAAAGTAATTTACCTGCGGAAATCGAAGATTGAAGAGTTAAAGACGAAAAGGAATCAAAGTCGGAAATTGAATGTTGAAAAATTAGATTTGGAAATTAAAAAATTGTTTAGAAGAGCAGGAGGAGGAGAAAGGAAAATGGAGAAAAGAGAGAGGGGAGAGGTTGTCTGGTCAATAACATGATGGGTGATACTTTACCGACCGAAATTTTCCTCCGTACTCAACTGTTATGTTGGAGCGATCTTACTCATACTTTGGTCCAATTTTTTATTTTACTTTTTTCCTTGTTTATTTAGCCGGCTTTTGTTCCAGGGAACGAACCTACTTGAAAATTTTTTGCATGATCTTGTAAAAGTTTTGGGAAATTGGATAGGGTATTTGCAATGGTTCAGGTTGAAACGGATCACGTAGAACTAAATTAATTAATCTGAGTATTCTAATCCAATTTGAATTCATTACGGATTCTATATAGATTTTTAGATGAGTTTATCACTTAATAAAAAAATAATTTAATATTTTAATAATTTAATTTAAGAATAATTTTAAAAATATTCACAATTTTTTATGAAATTTCAATAAATTTTTTAAATTTACAATTTACTTAAGGGTGGTAAAATGGACCGGATTTCTAAAATCCATCCATGTCCATACTTAGGTGGACTTCAAAAAATCCAGTTACTTGGTGGTCTAATCTAATTATTATTCTATAGCCACTATTACTTGATAACTATGTATTGTATTTTTAAGAATTATTTCTCTTACCTAATTTATTATAAAATAATAATTTCTCACTCCTCAGATATATACGTCTCAAATTCTGAATGGATGTCCCACCATCCTACGTGTTAGAACCGTTGCACACAAGATTTCTCGTGAGTAGGATTCGCTTATCACGTCATTTAACGCCCCCATTATTATTTAAAATATTTAAAAATGTCAGAACATATTAAAATTATTTTTAAAATATTTTAATTTAAAATAATTATTCAAATTATTCTTACTTTATATTGTCAAAATAGTTTGAACATCACAAAAATGTTAACAGTAATTAGGGGTGGGAATAGGCCGGGCGGCCTTTCAGGGGCCTATGGCCTAGCCTATATAGGGTCTAGCCTATTTAATAAATAGGCTGAATTCGAACTTTTTCTAAAGTCTATTTAATTAAATAGGCTAGGCTTAGGTTTTGGTAAAAGCCTTCAAAATTAAATAGGCTGACCCATATATTATTAATATATAATTTTATTTATTAAATTCATTAGTAAGTTTATTTATAAATTTAAAGCTCAATAGGTTGTTTATAAATATAAAGCCCATTATTTTTTTTATTAATATAGACAACCGTTAACAGGCTTTTAAATAGGCTTCCAGGTCTAACAGGCCTTTAAATAGGTCAGGCTAGACCTATAATATAAGTCTGTAATAGGCTTGTAAGCCAGGCTCAGGCAAGACTGTTAGAATACAGGCCGGGCCTATTTAACCAAAAGTCTGGCCTGGTCTGGCCTATTCCCACCCCTAACAGTAATTTATAGGCGGAAAATATAAGATAATTTGAAAAATATTATCTATTCACGATAGTATTAAAATTATTGATATTTTTATTAAAATTATTGATATTTTTATTAAAATTAAATAATAAAAAAATGGTTATTTTCATTTTTGTTATTTTATAAATTTTATTTACATAAAAATTTTTCAAACTTTCACTTTTAAAAAATGAACCAAATTGATCATTTTATCCTTCTGTGAAGATCTTTTACACTGATTTGTGAAGGTGTGAAGGTGGTCTGTGAAGAGGATCTTCACATATGTGATGGTCTATTTTTGAAATTTAAAGTTTGAGTGACTCAAAAATAGAAATAAAACTTCTATTAGTTTAGTTTTGAATTTTTAAACTTTATTTGGTTTATTTTATATAATTTTCCCATAAAAAAAACTTTGGCGTTTAGATATTCATCTTAAGTAATATTAAGATGAGAGGATTAACCATGATGTAGGATTTATCTTCAATGATAATTTTTTAATAATAATATAATATTATTTATTCATTTATTAATAAAGATCAACTTAAAACGTAGTTAAAAATAATGTTAGAATACAATTATGAATAATATAAAACCTCTAAAAAAATCTTAAAAGAATAAATAAATTAGAGAATAAAATAAGGAGATGGACAAGTTTAATCCACATCCTAATTTCTTTGGACTGGATTTTATCCTATCTTTAAAATTTATTTTAAGACATGAATAGAAATTTGATCCTTAAAAAAATTAAGGATCCAATTAGGAAATAGGTAAGGATTTACCCATGTCCTGAATTTTTCCATGCTTAAAATTTACCATTTATCCGTCAAGATCCATTATGATGACTATTTGTATTCGTGAGTTAGTATTCCCACCAATAACTAGAGGGGTATTTTTGACATTCCAATTTTAATAATTTTTAATTAAAAATTAACTAAAAATAAAAAGCATCGAAATGGAACATGTAGTTTGTAATTAGTCTGTTAATTTTTAAGTGTTCTGTTTAAAATTGTAATATAAATCATTTTACAATTGGATACTTGTGATCTGGTTTCAAGAATTGTAATGTTCCTCATGCATTCTATTTTTTTTTTTTGTATAAAAGTAAAATTGGAACAATAATTTTCAACTGTTAGTAAGCAAAAAGCAATCATTTTCAATAATAAAATATTGTAACTGTTAAGACTCATGCAATCAATTCTAATAACAAAAAAATGTAACTGTTACCCTCACAACCAACACTTGTTCAATCTGCACACAATAGTATAAATCCATGCATCATCAATAGTTCGTTTCAATTTCAAAAAGCAAAAGAATAAGTGCAAATAGTTTAATTGTCAACCTTTTTCTACTTCACATAGGAGGTAAGGCAACATCAACAGACATAATATCAATGGAACAACAGTCAAATTCAAAAATAGGATGTGTATTTGTGGAAAAAGATCGGTCAAAAATAAGATGTGTATTTGTGGAAAAAGATCAGAGATTATAATATCGGCTTCTCAAGACAATCCATGGAAGCATTTTTTTTTTCAGATACAAGGTATGTCGTTTTTACTCGTTCTGCGAACCGGATAGTGATGAAATAAGTTAAGAATTCTTAACTGGCACATGGTTCAGGAAAATTCAAGAATAAACTATAACATCACAGTTTCAAAACCATCAAATGCAATCCATACAAAAGATAGTCAATGACAATAACACAAGGATTGAGAAGATAATATCATATATAAACTACTAGTATGCTTCAATTTTATCATGTTGCTTGTAATTTTATGTAAATGATATATCTAAAGCATGAACGCAATGCAGTTAAGACTGCTTCTATTTCCCATTTTGACTTAAAAGCAAGTGATTGTTCTATCCCTATAAGCAATAAGTAAATAGTCTGCAAAAAAATATAGAACCAACCTGTCTAAACGGCTGGATAACCTAATAAGCATAAAGAAATACCATATATGTGATAGTACAATAGATACAACAACTTTTGCAAAAACTGAACCAAAATACATTGTCTACTCTATCCTGTCTGCAGTATACATCATATGAAGAAGATGCAGCATATTTTTTTTCTTTTCATTAAGTTATCTAAACCTACACAAAAATATTGCAAAATATATATTTAACCTAATACAGGGCTTACTCATTATGAGCAAAGTCGTTTCTAGTCAAAGTTAAGCCTTGGGTTGAAGCTTCTGTAATTATAGATTGCATTCTACTTGAAAAACCTCCAGCTACCTGCTTCTTCAGGTTTCATTTTCTAGGCTTTGGTGGTATTTGAAATGTTATATAATTTTAGAAGAGGCATTTAGCATCTCACAATTGTAAATGATATATGTAAAATTAAACCTAAAAAATATTTTACCTTTTCCATTCCCTTCCTTGTTTGGGATTGTGTTTCTAATGAGGCAGCCTGAGAAATATGTTATTGTATTGTAGATTCATTTATAGAGATACCTCTAACTGGATTTTTTGGTTGGTCAACATTGTTAACCTTGATTCTCATTTATCTCAACAAGTAAAGCATTCGATTACACATTAAAACGTCGACTTTCTATATTAAGACTATTTAACTAAATTGAGACTTCTAATTATTTTTTTCAGTACATTTTTAGGCCTTGAAGTAGTTGGATTTTTGCAAGTCCATTTATTGTGGGCTGGAAGTAAACACTTAGCACAACATACAGAGCACCTTCTTTGGCCAGTATTTGCTTCTTCTTCTTCCCTGCACCAAACTTTCTTTGGCCTGCCTACTTTTCTCATAAATGTAGGCGGCAGTACAGCCTCACTAGGGACTCTTCCCATGTGGATCGATGAGGAATTGGATGGATAATTAAGAGTAGGTTTTACAATAAGCTTTATTTGACAGCTCAGGATACACATAATCAGAGAAATCCAATCTAATTTTCATATGAACACAGTAGTGATTTATGTATAGTACTACATGAAGGCAAGGTATACCTACTATATACCACTCTTGACAATTATAAGTGAACTTACCAAGGTCAACGATCCATGTCTTTGCCATGCAACTCACCTCATATTCTTTGTTGCCACCATAAAAACATGTGTACTTCCTACAATCATCATTATATCTAAGTAGTCTCCCTTTAATACATGGCGTCAGATTGCCTTCCCATTTTGCAGCTGTAACACCGCGGCTAGTCCAGCTACGTTAGCTCTACTACTAGTAGTTAGGCTATCCCAGTCGATGGTCACAACTGTTTTTTTTTGCCTCCCCCAGCACTCAAACCCTTGATTTGCCACCGTAAGGATCAAGCGGAAGCATGCTAAGTACCAATTGAGCTGTTTTTTTAACACCCCGGCTAGTCTGGCTGATCTAGTCTGGCTGTGTTAGCTCTACTACTATTAGCTAGCTAGGCTATCCCAGTCGGTGGTCGCGATTGGTTTCTTTCGCATCCCCCAGCACTCAAACTCTTGATCTACCACCTTAAGGATCAAGCGGAAGCATGCTGAGTAACAGAAGAGCACCAATTTTATTTTTTTTGGATTTCGTGGAAGGTTCGTGGATATTTTGGGATTATCCCTTTAATTTATGTTTAACATTTATAAAAAACTTGTACATTTCCTGCCCTTACATTAAACATTAGCTCTTCTTTTCTCTTTTGATTTTTCTTTTCTTTTCTATTCTTTTGTTGGCTAAGGATTTCGAGAGCTCTCCAAAATAAATACTCTCATATAATTTATAACCCTTTTATAACTTTGACATTCTATTAGAACTTAATGGGTTCACAAATTTAACTACATTTTGCCCATCATACTCTTTTAATTCCACTTAACCCAACTTCATATATCTTAACTGTGGGTGTGTTCGAGTCAAGTCGAGCCCGAACTCATATAGGTTCGGGCTTGGCTCGTTTACCAAAAGTTGAGACTCGGGCTCAGCTCAAGGCTCGCTAAGCTTTTGACACCCAAGCTTGGGTTCCGACTTGCGAGCTTATATACAAGCTCGGGTTCAACTTGGCTTGAATACACCCATATTTAATACTCATAAAAGTATATTAAATAAAATATTATTTTAATATAATTTAATTAAAAAATATAAATATATAATATAGTAGGCTCGTCAAGATCGCGAGCTTTTAGTTTTGAGACTCGAGACTCGGCTCGTTTAAGCTCGGGTCCAGGCTCATCACACTAGAAGTTTATTTGAATTCGAGCTCAAGTCGAGCTTTAGACGAACTGAGCCCAAACTGTTCGTGAGCCGCCTCGGCTCATTTCTAGTCCTAATAACCCATCTTTATTTATATATTCTATTATATTATTCTGGTAATATAATAAAATTACAATAAAATGACTTATAGAAAATAAATGTAAATTTATTTTTCAGGTCATTATATATTTCATTATGGTGAAACCCAGAATTGTGTGTGAATGATACTTCAGTTTGGAATTTTCTTACTAATACTTTATTTTTGTACGAAAACTAACATTTTTCATGTTTACTTATGTGTCGTAAAGTGCAAACTATTGTATTGTTAACTTAAATAGTCAGAATCTAATTAATGAGATCCTTGAGCTCGAGCCTCAAGACCATGATCTCCAAGTTTTAGTTCTGTCCCCTCAAAATCCACGAAGAAAGATCAAGGAGAAAATAAGATGAATCCTCCAGAGAAGAAAGGGGGATCAAATGGGCCAAGAAGATAGACCTCGTTATGAGAAGGAAGCTTGTTAAGGCTGTGGTGATTGGTGATTCTTCCGAGTCACAAAAGGAGATGAAGTGGTTGTTGTTGCAAAGAGTTCATCAAATAGAATAAGATTGTTGGTGATCTCGGGGAGTGGTAAAGAGAAAGATGGAGTTTTCCAACCGAGGACATTCAATCCGGATGTCCAGACTGAGGAAAATTCTAGATGTCTCATCTACGTGCCGTATAAAACTTCTATTTTCATGAAGTTTGACGGTGTATTAATGAGAATATGGTTTTGGAGAAAGACTAAAAATATTTACCCGGGCTATAAATACAAGCCCCGGACATACACATGGTGGCGACCATAAGGTAAATCTTTGAAATGTCATTTTTTTCTATGTCCATACTTGATGATTATTCTTACCTTTCAAGTTTATATCTATAGGTTGTTAAGCTCAAAAATTTCTTCGAGTGGGAATGGACCTACCATTCCTATATATCTGTGTGGCTATATGCGAAAGAGATGGAGACAAAATTAATAAGGTGACTACAAAATCTAAGTTGCACAAACTAAATCAAATCACCCATGATAAAGGAAGAAACTTTTTTCCATTCAAGAGGACTCGATAAAGGCTTTGGATAAGATGGCTCTTCTAAAGGGGACAAACTGTTCCTTAAATTCTAGCCTGAAGAGCTTGGGAGTAGCTGCATGGGAGAAAATTTAGGTGATTCGTGCTCGTGCTGAGGTGGAAGTTAATGTAGAGGTGTACCAGAAGTTTATGGTCAATATATTTTTTTAGAGAGGTAGCTGAGAGACATTTTACCTAGTAAAAAAATGTTAGAGGGGTCATTAGTGCCCTATCCTCGAACTGGTAAAGGGACAACTCCACAGAGGATGAGAAAGATAAAGAGAAAAATGGATAAGTAGAGAATGTCGAAACTTAACTCAAGATTTCTTCGTCTCAACTGCCGGTTACTCAATAGGGGGATCGGACTGCGACTACTTCAATGAACATGATTGCTAATGAGGTCGAAAGGGTGGTTGATAGCTCAATTGATAAGCTTCTTAGATTTTCTCATTCCTTATACCAATTTTTTTGCCTCATTGTACCTTTATCCATGAATGAAATATCATTTTTATTTATTTATTTTTTTGTTCTTCCTCATTTTGTATTATATGTGATAAGGGAAACTTACCTATACTTGTTTTAGTGCAAATTAGTTAAGAAAGATGCACAATTATCTAAATGATAGGATTTTTTAAAAAAAAAAAGTATCTTAGATACATGCTTCTTAAATTTTAATGATTATTTTCCATCGTGGTTACTAGTTGTTAGCATAGTTGGTTGAAAGAATTAGCATAAATATGAAATCAAATTTAAATTGCATACTAACTCAATTGTTTTCTCTAAAAAATTCATAAGTGGCCTTTTGCCACTCAATCAACAAGAACACTATATTGTCTGAACCTAACTCGCTCAGTGACACATTCATATAAACAATAACACATGAATCAGATTATAAAATTGATGCGATATGATCTACTTCTACTCCAGGTTGAGGGATCGGTATGTGTCTTACTAATATTTTTTTGTCACATTTTGTATACAAAGTCCATGTTCCTTCATCATATATTCGATGTTTTAGTTGCTAAGGGAATGACTCTTTTGAAATGACTTCTTGTGGCATCATTTAAAAACTACCATATTTCAAGTGGAGAATCCAATGCCCTCATAATTATCAAGACAATTTTCACTTGTACTCCTTCTCATGCAAAAGTGAGGTTTATCATCAAAGACATAGTGGTCAAGTTAGAGCCTCTTGGCGATCCTTCGGGTTATCATATCCCAAAAACGTCTAACAAGATTGCACACTTTCTATTTTTGAAAGTTTGAAGGATAAATCTTTGTGGATTTAGAATGAAATTGTCACTTATATATACTTATTCTATCTCTTTGTTAATGAAATAACTTTTTTGATTTAAAAAAAAAATCAAATAAAATAGTTGTATTATAAATATTTTAAAGTAAACTTGATGAAATTAAAAGAATACTATTGAATTGAATAATTATATATAAATAGTATTATTGAATAATTAAAATAATTTTTATAAACATGAGTTTCTAATATTTATGCATAATTTGTATTGAATTTATACACATGGTTATATTTCATTAATTTTTAAAATTTATTTTAAAAATTAAAATAAGGTGAAAATAATGTCAACTGGGATTGCGATGGTACAAAACTAGGTTTTAAAAAAAGATGGTATAACATTTAACTTAATAAAGAAAATTTAACAAAAGTTAGATTTGCGATATTTGGGAAAAAAAGCTATTAATGGAAAGATTAATGGTAAAAGAAAATTGTGAGGTGAAAAAAGAATCTCACTTTTTTTTTTCTTCTGATTAAGTGCTCATTTGGTATGACTTATTTAAATAGATGTTTTAGCAGTTGATAGTAGATATTTTAGAAGTACTACTTTGATGAATAAAAGTTTAGTCGTTTGGTTATCAATTAAAAAAGCACTTATCAATTTCAAAGCGTTTGGAATTATCACTTTTGATAACACTTTAATACATTATAATTATTTAAAGGATATTTTATATATAATTATTTGAATAAGAAAAGTATAAATTTCAAAACAAGAAAAGATTTAAAATTAAATCACGTATATAATCTATCTCAAGCTCGATCTTTGCCAAGAAGTAGACCATTATTATCATCTATGTAGCACGGATACTTCTATGTAGGTGAAGATCCAAAATCTTATACATGATATGCTCTGATACGTAACAAATTTGTATCCGAATTTTTTTTTTAATTTTAGTCAATTCGATATGTCTCTAATACTTTTTCGATACGTGGGGAGTGAAAAAGATAATAAAAATAAATTACTAAAAGGTATCTAACAAGAATATGAAATGTTTTATTTTTTAACTTAAAAAAAGGTTACCTAACTAGAATAGGAAATGTATTGAATTTAGAATAGGAAAAGTTTTTAACTTCACATATTAATTTTGAATTTAAAAAACAAATATCATTATTTTATAAACGTGAAACAAAAAGTAATAAAAGAATTAGAAAACCTAAAGTAGAGATAACGGAAGAACAATTCAAAATATAAAACCAGAGTCTGCTTCCAAAGGGTTAAGGAAAAAAATGACTTCAACTTCAAATGCTCAACAAAATCATGAGGTTGCTGAAGATTTAACAGATCCACTTTAGAGATTTGTTATCAAATATGAAGAGAAGTCAAAAGCTAGTGGTAGCATTCGATGGTAATGCAACTTCTATTTGAATTTTCATACAAGCTCGTACATAAGAGCGAGAGCCCATTAGGTGTTGGAATTGGAGTTTGTAACAAAGGAGAGAAAAAAGTCTACTGCAACAAAGGTACCTCTGTCTCCTGTTAATTTCAATTTGAATAGTGCACAAATAGCTATTATGAAGAAGAGAAAAAATAGGAAATGATGGTCAACTTGAGAAAGCGTTTAATAAACAATATAAGGATCAATTAGATGCTGAAATTGCTAAGATGTCCTACTCTGGAGGCTTGCCATTTAATTAGGCAAGAAATCCATATTATAGATCTTACAACTTTGCTGCTAATCACTCTCTTTGAAGTTACACCCCTCCAGGTTATAATGTCTTGAGAATAACACTTTTACAAAAATAAAATGCAAATGTTCATAGACTTTTATCTCCAACTTGAGCAATATGGAGTCAAAAATAAGTGAGTATTGTTAGTGACGGATGAAGTGACTCACAAAGAAGATCACTTATTAATTTTAATTTTATGGTAGTAAGTGATGGGCAAGTAATGTTTTTTAAAGTTGTTGATTGTTTTGGAAAGATAAATTTTTTCATTGTTAATTTTATAAAATTTTCATTGTTAATTTGATAAAAGAGGTGATTAGTGAAATAGGACATGAAAAGATGGTTCGATTGATTATAGATAATGTTGTCAATTGCAAAGGTGCGGGTCAAATAGTTGAAAGTTTATATCCTACCATTGTTTAGACACCATGTGTGGTCCATACACTTAACTTGTCATTGAAGAATATTTGTGCAACAAAGAATATAAAGAATAATCAATTGGCTTATGAGGAGTGTAATTGAATCACTAGGGTTGCAATAGGTGTTTCATAAATCAAGAATTTCATCATGAACCACGGTATGCGATTTGCTATCTTTAATGAATTTGTTGGTTTGAAGTTACTTTCTGTAGCAAAAAATTGTTTTTGCTTCTATCATTGCGATGCTCAAACATTTTAAGCTTGTAAAATGTGGACTTCAAGCAATGGTGATTAATGATAAGTGGTCTTATTATAGAGAAGATGATGTGGAGAAGGCTAAGTTTTTCAAGGATAAATTCCTAGATGATATTTGGTAGGATTCTATAGATTACATATTATCTTTTACAAGTCTTATCTATGAAATGATTAGATTTTGTGATACATATCACCCATGTCTACATTTGATATATGATATGTGGGACACCATGATTGAAAAAGTAAAGAGTGCTATATATATTAAGGAAAGAAAGAGAGAAAATGAGAGATCTTGGTTTTATGATATGGTTCATAAAATTTTCATTGATAGGTAGAACAAAAACAATACACCATTGCATTGCTTGGCACACTCTCAAAATTCAAGGTAAATTTTAAAAAAATTTAGCTATTTATTTGGAGGGATATATAATTATAACTTGAATATTTTGGTTGTCTTTAGGTATTATTTTGATGAATGACTTCTAGAGGATTCAAAACGAGTTCTTCCTCACAAGGATGCCAAAGTTTTCAAAGAAAGGATAAAGTGTTTCAAAAGATATTTTCTTAACTTAGAGGAACGAGGTAGTGTTAGAGTTTGCTAGTTTTATTTATAGATTAGGAGAGTTTGGTGAGTTAGATTCTATCTCTAATAGGTACACTATAGATCCTAAGAATTGGTGGTTGCTAAATGATTCACATGCACTTATGCTTCAAAATCTTACTTTAAAACCACTTGTGCAACCATCATCATCTTGTGCAGAAAGAAATTGAAGTACTTACTCTATTGTGCATTCATTAGTAGGAACAAAATGACTCCTCAAACAGCCGAGGATTTAGTTTTCATCCATGTAACTTGCGTTTATCATCAAGAAAATCTGAATCTTATTTAAAGGGTGAGACCAAGATATGAGATATTGGAGGAGATAAATTTGAATGTGTTGGACTACTCGAAGTTGCTACATTATGACTTGATGAACCAAAGTTAGAGAGTGTTGATTTTAATGGTTCGGAGAAAGCTGCAGATGTTGCAAAGTCTGTTGATGAAGGAAATGAGAATTAATTATAGTTTTTTTTTACTTAATATTTAAAGTTCTTCTATTG
Organism: Cardiospermum halicacabum; assembly: GCA_031304145.1. Classification (NCBI taxonomy): domain Eukaryota; kingdom Viridiplantae; phylum Streptophyta; class Magnoliopsida; order Sapindales; family Sapindaceae; genus Cardiospermum; species Cardiospermum halicacabum. Next base: position 7,475,157 of record CM062398.1, on the reverse strand, counting down.
GGAGTACTAATATTTTCTTATGTTTTATATTGCCAAACAACTTAAACTAGGTGTTTTATTTTCAGAACTTTCGTATTATATATAAATTATATTATGTCATACATATCTACGTATCCTAGTTCTTTATATTATAGACGTATCAGTGTATCGTATATCCGAATCGGTATCTGTATCCGAATCGGTGCTACATACCATATGATTTGAACTTTGATTACTATCTGAATGAATTCAAATGAAGATATTATTGTTTGTTAATATTGAAATATATGTATTTATTGATTCTTATCATATAGGAATTTACAAAATTTGGTTTAAATTTAAAATTCAAATTGAGAGTTGAGTATTGAAATATGAAATAATATCTATGTGTAAGAAATACATAAAGTTATTTTTTTTTGTTTGATTTGATTTTTATTTTTTTTTATTCAAATATGAATATTATATATATTTTAAACTCAATTAAAAAGAAAAAACTCAAACTGCAAATATAATTATAAATTATAATAATAATAGTATATAAACTTTTATAAAATCTTTCAAATTTGTAATATATAAAAATTTATATGAAAATTTTGATTGTCGATTTAAAATTTTAATTTATCATAATTTTATAAATCTTAAAATAATAGTATATAATGTATATGTAAAGTAAGTAGAACAAAAGGTTAATCCCAAAAATCCAGGTTTAGGTTTTCTTTAAAAAAATATATATATCAAATTTATTTTTTCCCATTTGACCAATGCTAGGTTAAAAAAAATAAAATTTTTAACATGATTTTTTTTTTTTAAATCTTTAGTAGAGCTTAAAGAGAAGAATCTAATAGTAGTGGTCTCTCGGTGATTGGTGATTGAACGAAGGAGATTTGATGAAATTAAAAATTGTCAAAAATTATTTTTTCTTTCATTTATCTTTCGTTCAACCACCAATTGCCGATGGACCACCACCATTACGTTGCGTTTGGTTCCAGTGATCCTGCTGGAGACAGGAGACAATACAGAAAATTGGAGACGGTACGATACGGAAATAGGGGACAATAGATTGTTTGGTTGCCGTGGACAAAATTGAAAGTTTGTATTCGTCTCCAGATTAAAATAGTGTTTGGTTAGGGGGACAAAATTGAAAAAAATGTTGAAAGACCAAATTACCCCAAAATTTAATATACTCCCAACATTGGTTATGTAAGGTTATTTTATTCTTGTTACACATCTGGAATTGATGAAAATGATAAGGGTAATTTTGCTTTCCAGTTTCTGTCTCTGTCTCCGAAAAATTGTACCTCAGTTTGAAGGAGTACAAAAATTTTGTGTCTTGTACACCGGCGACAGAGACAAAATGAAATTGAGACGGATAGTAAATACATTCGCAACGTTAGAGTTCCATCAAAATAGAAAATTCATTTTTAAAAGCTTTAATATTTTTAATCATGACTGTGGTAAAATGAAAAAATAAAAAATTGATGTAGTTTTTTTTTTTTTTTTGAAATTTTTGAATAGTTCTTTGAAATTATCCCTACAACAAAATATGAATCGGTGAATTATATATCTAGAAGTATTATATATTATTGATATACTAAAAAATATTATATAGTATACTTTTTTAAAAAAAAAACTATTCGAAATTCTTTTAAATTTACATAATATTTTTTAAATAATTTTTTTACATTTTTAAATGTTTAAAAGATTCACTACAATCCCAATCAACCCAGCCCAACAAAAGCATGATGAGTGTGTCCCTTCATTTCTGGCAGCACAAATAAAGGATTCAAAATAAAAAAATAAATAAATCAACCCAAAAATGGAGGGAAAACTCATAAACCAGTTAAAGATGATAATCGACGACGAATCAACAAAGGTGAGTGTCGAATCCTCGCATTCCGACCTCGACGAAAACGGTCTCCCATCGTTTCGGGAAGTAGAAGACGACGAGAGCTTCGCTTCTGAATTCTACCGGAGTGGAAGCGATTACTCCTCTTTATTGTCCAATAAAAAACGCAACCTGAAACAGTCCAATCTTCTCCAACTTTGGGGGTTGAAGTCCAAATCGCATCCGGAGCCCCAACCGCCGCAACCTAACAAAAGACTCAAATCCAGCGATGTCGCGAATTCCAAACCTAAAATCAACCGCACTTGCCCTTTTTACAAGAAGATTCCAGGTTCAGTGGCTTCGTTTCAAAATCCGACCTATAATTTATTTTACTCTTTTATTACTATTACAAATTCATTTCTTCGTGTGGGTCTCAGGAACTCCTTTCACTGTCGATGCGTTTAGATACGGAGCTATTGAAAGCTGTTTGGCGTATTTCCTCTCTCACTTTCATTACGATCATTACGGTGGTCTAAACAAAGGATGGGCACATGGTCCCATTTACTGTACCAAACTCACTGCTCATCTTGTAAAAATGTGTCTCTCTGTTGATTCATTGTAAGTTGGTATGTTATATGGTAAACTTGATACACATGAGTTGGGTAATTTTGGCTGGGAGTGATTTTATGGTGTTTGCAGGTATATCCGTAGTTTAGAATTGAACAAGGAATATCTCATTGAGGGTGTTAAGGTGACATTGTTAGACGCTAATCACTGTCCTGGTGCAGCTTTGATTCATTTCCGTCTACCTGATGGACGGTGTTATTTGCACACTGGAGATTTCAGGGCTTCTGAAATGATGCAGACTTACCTTCCTCTTGTAAACCACCGAATAAATATACTTTACTTGGATACTACTTATTGCAATCCCAAGTATAAGTATGTTTTGTGTTATTTTGTATTGTATCTTGGGAAATTCTTGTTTTGTTTATTGCTTATATAGGTAATGTTTTGGTATTACAGGTTTCCCTCTAAAGAGCAAGTGTTAAATTATGTTGTACGTGTTACTAAGGCCTTCCTTAAAAAGCAACCGAAATCACTTGTTGTGGTTGGGGCTTATAGCATTGGGAAAGAATGCGTTTTTCTTTCGATTTCCAAGGCATTAGGGGTACTACTATTACTTTCGATGGTTCTTCATTTATGTAATTTTTTCTTTCACTGGTAACACTATATGATGAATAAATTAGTTACGTTCAGAATGCTAGCCAAAACTTGTAGAGATTAGTTTCTGCTCTGACGATCATATCTGATTCTTTTATACACTTAACCAATTGACATGTACCTGGCTCGTTGGAAAAATAACTTTTTTCCTTTCTCATTTGCTAAATGATTAAGGTTAAAATATATGCAAATGCTGCGAGGAGACGGGTTTTGAAGTCGTATGATTGGCCTGAGCTTTCTGGGGTTCTCTGCACGCAGGGAAAGGACACGCTTCTTCATGTTCTTCCTATATCTGCTCTTCGGTTTGAGGTAGGGTCATCAGTCCTGTATTTTGAAGTATATAAATATTATGCCATTCAACTTTATCATTGGGGTGTCTTCTTTTCCTTGAACAGTTGTCCTTATATTTATAATGTTATTTTTCTTGTCCTTATATTTATAATGTTATTTTTCTTTCTTTCAGACCTTGAAGGATTACTGGAAGTCCTACACAAATCAGTATTCTGCTGTATTGGCTTTTCGACCAACAGGTGAGTAAAATGTGCTATGGCACTTAATTGCATGGTTTATAATGATCTCCCAAATGTTCTGGAATTTATCAATGACTTCTTAATCATATTCCAGGTTGGACATACTCTGAAAGCATAGGCAACCAACTGGATTTCATAAAACCAAATGTCAGAGGCAATATCACAATTTATGGTGAGATAATTTAGATTCATTTCATAATTATAGTTCATGTTGTGAATTGTGTTGGTGATCCCCAATTTTATTAAGAATCTGAGTAGAAGTTATGATATTTGTAACTAATGAGATTTTGATTACTTGAAGGGGTTCCATATAGTGAGCACTCGAGCTTCACTGAACTGAGGCAATTTGTTGAGGTCAGCTTTAGAATATATGTAAGTTGAGCATACAGTTTTCCTTGTCCAGTGATCTGATAATGTTTAATTTTGTAATGCTCTAGTTTTTAAGGCCTGACAAGATAATTCCTACCGTCAATGTTGGGAATGCTGCTACTCGAGACAAGATGCAGTCATATTTTCAGGAATGGCTTAGAAGTTGACATTGTTGCATGAATTGGTATCAAGAATTTTTTCGGATCTTTATGAAGGTGAGTTCAGTTTCGAGTCTTAATCCGTTATTTTTAATTCAGTAGTTTGTACCCTCTCAATTTGGTCTGTAATCTTGAACTAGTTATTGTTTTGTAAAAGTAGAGTTTTGCATACAAATGTGACTTCTTTAGGTGACTGACTGGTAAATCCAGCACAGATCTTGGCTTATTATAGAGAGTACCATAATCTCCTTGCTAGTAATTAATTTTCATAACAAGATTGTTCGATACCTGTAACTCGTTGAAAGTATGGGATTATTTATTTGAGGTTAGTGGGGGTGTTTTGAATCATTAAAATCATGTTTGCAGCAGAGTCCACCCACGAGCGGATTGAACTCATTTTTTTCTGAGTTCAAATCTGAGAATTAAAAGATGGTAGGCTCATTTAGGGTAACGAGCCAAATTTATATTGACATAAGTTGTTAGTTCATATTCTGTTACTATGCTATTTTAGAGAGAGCTATTTTATTTATAGCATGTATCAGTTTTAGGTGTAATACCAGTGATTAAGTATGATTTCTTTATTATCAGGGATATATATATATATATTATAATTAATGAGAAATAATAAAAATCATTAATGAAAAAAATAAATTTAATTATAAAACAAACCATTAATCTCAAATTTAATGTTATTATTATATTTTAAACTAACGTTCATTTAGAAATATATATTTTTAAAATAATAAAATAAAATAATACTCACTTAATTTCATTTGAATTTTTTTTATATAGTAATAATATTGCTCCAATGCACTTTGAGTTCCAAGTTTTGCTAATTAGGAGAGAGAGTGTTCACTCGGGACTCATTTTTGCTTGCATTGGAGCTACTCTTAGAGCATCTCCAATGGAGTCCCATCTTAAGTCCCAAGTGTGGACCCACTAAACTGCCATGTGACTACTCCTAAATATTGACTTTTTTATCCAATGCAAAGTTCCATGTCAAATCCCAAGTAATTATTATTGTTATTTTAATCAGAATAAAATATTAGGAAAGAGAAGAGAAAGATAATTAAAATATTTGATAAAAAGAAAGAGAGATAAAGTTGGGAGGTCCTCCTCCGTGAGATGGTCCCAAATTTTTCCGTGAGATGGTCCCAAATTTTTCGATCATCTCCAATGCAGTGGGATCCTAAGAGCATCATGAGGGACAATTTAAGTCCCAATTACTATTGCTGTCAGATATAAATAGTTTAAAAATAAAAAAATTAAAAAAATAAAAAGTAAAGGTGACGAGAGAGAAGGAAAGAAATCCATTTCGTTGAAATGTTATTGGTAGTTGAGAAGTGTCTCGCGTCCCAATTCACAGGCACGACAGAGAAGAAAAATGATGTGATAAGATTAAAAAAAATACTATTTCTAATTTTTGGCAGAACTGGGACTCTATCGTGGATGGCATAATGAATCCCAAATTAATAACAGATATGAGAGAATTAATTTTGGGACTATTTTTTTTTTTTTTTTTTATGCACCGGAGATGCTTTTATGTCACAAACCTAAGGAGGGAGATGATAGGATAAGCACGATCCAAAGTCAACGGTCCATTAAATCAATTTCCTAAATCCATTAGTCTACTCATCCATTTCATTTCCATTTGATGTTATTCAACCACCCAATAATTACCATAAAATCCAATACCAACGCAGGAAACTGCTTGGAAGCTTCCATCCGTTATTTTATAATCATTTTAGTTTGTCAGTCAGTCCTTTTCAATTTATTATTAAATTTCCTACGGTCGTACTTTCTACTGATGAAAACTATTTTCAATGAATAAAGAAATTTATAATTGAAGAAGAGTATGATGTTAATGGCCTCTGATCATCTCCAACGTGTATTTTTCAATCTTTATATTTTAAATTTTAATTTATTTTTTTTTAAATCTTTAAAGAAGTTACTAAACAATTTATAATTGAGGAGATGGGATGTTGAAGAATAGGGCTGGACATCAGTCGAGTTGGGCCCTAGTTCAGCTCAGCTCATTTAATTTTGACCGAGCTCGAGCTCGGATCATTTAATTAACGAGCTCATTTTTCAAAAATTTGAAATTACAGCCTCAGCCCTTACTTCACCTTGGGGATTTGTCTCAAGCTCAACTCACCTCAAACTCACGAATTTACTTAAAGCTCACGACCTGCTCGAGCTCAATAACTATACTAATTTTGTATAATTTATTTAAAATAATAATTAATTTATAAAGAAGCTTGATAATATTGAATTATATTTTTATATTACTTTAGTTTATAGAATTTTATTTTTATTTTTATTTTCGATAGAAATTATGTGAATATACATCCAAATCAATTTGGTTGAAAATGTGAATTATATTTTATTTTATTTTTTTATTTATATATCTATGTATGTATTGTATTTTATAATTTTAATTAATAAAATTTATCGAGCTAACTCACGAGGCAACGAATCGAACACATACAAGCTCAAGTTCAATTCATTTAATAATCGAACTAAAAATTAAAACTCAAACTTGACTCATTGGCTCATGAACAAAGCTTATCGAGCGATTATCAAATCGAGTCACGAGTGACTCATGTCCAGTCCTATTTGAGGAAGACGAAGGAGAATTTGTTGAGTTCATTGGAGGAGAGGGTTTGACTTCACCTTACATATTATTTTTTTAAAGAAAATTAAAAAGAAAAAAAGAATGATACTACCTAGCAAAATTTGAAAGGAATAATTTCAAACCAACTATATAGTAAACTGGAAGTTGATGGACCAACTATATAGTAAACTGAAAGTTGATGGATGATAAGGTAATAAATGGGAAAAATGTGATTTTTTTAAAATAAAAATTTTCAAACTATTACGGATATTTTGGGATTATCTTTATTTCAATTATGTAATTTTGAAATTATTTTTATTTATAATTTTTAAAAAAAATATATATCCTTTTAAAAAAGGTTAGTATTTTTTTTTTTAAAGACAAAGCCTCTTTTAACAACTATCTAAATGTCATAAAAAATAATCTTTAAAATATGGAAATCAAAAGTGCCTTTAGTCAAGTAAAATTCTAATTCAATTCACCTCTTATATATAATTTTTTGTTTCCTTGCTATTATGGAAGAAGTAAAGTGAAAAATAATGAAATTTGTGGAAATATTTTTATTTTTATAAAAAGTTTAAAAGTTAATGTATATTATAGTGAATTATTGAATATCCGTTGTATCTAACTATTATTTTTTATTTGTTACAATGAATACTTATTATTCGAATATAACGCCACATAATGTCATACATCTCAATTGGTATTATAAATTTAAAATATATATTTTAAGAAAATTTTATGAAAATTGTAAATTCTAAATAAAGTGTAGAAAAATTGCATATAAATTGCATATATCTCTATACTATAACCTATACAACTGATAAGCACAATCTGTAGAAAAATGGATCTGTAGTCTATCTCCAATACTACGATCCTCTGTTCTCAGATTTGAAACCTAATTGTCATCTCTGGTCTAAATCAAATCTCAGATTAACAATATTACGTAACTCTCGTCCTTGTAATTCAATTAGCTCATGAAATCCAGTAGATCTGGCTATAATTGAACAAGAAACTTTGCAATTGAAATGATAATCGACATCAAGATTCAACAGATCAACAGAGCTTTTAGCTAGCACATCTACTTTAGCATATTCAATCAAACACAAGAAATCATCATCGACATGCTCAAGATCTAAATCTTACCAAGGAAGATTGAAGCTAGACTCTGTCACAGTTGTTGCTTCACAATCTTCAAGCTAAATCTCAATGATCAAGAAAAACAGAGCACAAAACTTCTTCAATAAACTTCTCTGAAGATGGAGAATAAAGCGTATAGAAGAATCTATAATTTCTCTTAAAGTACAACAGAATGTCAAAAGTGAAAATCAAACGTCTAAAACTGTTTTTCTCTAAAAAACTTCACCTTTTTTTTAATTGCTTCATCTGAGCTCTTATTTATAGAGTTTGGCTCAGTGGCAATTTCGAAATAAAATCAACAAAGAAACACAAATAGGCGAAGTAACATTTTTTCTCCATTTATGTCGCATGTTCCTTCGCCTGAACCAAACGACTTCTTCACATCTCGCTTGTCTTGATCGCAAGCTTCAACACGCTCCAGGCGAAATATCCAAAATGCTGCCCTAATACGTCGCCTGATGCTCAGGCGAGTGTACGTATTTCGCCAAAACAACCATCCAGATAAAATCTTCCTAGGCGATATCTCCTCAAATGTCGCCTGTGATAATCCATAGGTTTGGCGACATCCCACTTTTTTGCCTAGAACATCGCCTCAAGGTAGGCGAGCCTTCATCTTCATCGCCTACTTCACTGTTGAGAAAGGCGATATGCAAAGGCGAGGGATCTCTGAGTCGCCTTTCTTGCTTTACTCTTTGAGGCGAAGATGTCTCTATGTCGCCTACTACGTCGCCGTTCACTCTGAATCATGGCGAGATCTTCAGGCGAATTTTCTTCTTTAACAATATCATTTCGCCAATTGCTGACTTTGGATGAATTTCTGATTTGGTCCCTATTTCTTCTGAATTTGCACGTTTTAGCTCCTTTTTCACAACTTTTCATCCAAGTCCCTATCTTAGCAATAATAGTCTAGAATTACTAGAAATGCATTCAATATCTCATCTTTTAGTTTCAATTTCATTACATTTATATTCATAAAAGATGTTAAAACATAGGTAAATTCTAGACTTATCAGGATCCTAAAGCTTAAAAACTTAAAAGTTAAGTGTGTTTGGTTTAGATCAATATTAAGATGGGTGACCTTCTGGGAAGTTTGTCCGGAAAGCATGCAAGTGAGAATAATGCATGTTATAAAGCATAGTGGTAGTTTATAGCGCAAGTGGACAACCTTTAGTTCAAGTGACGATGTGATGTCCGATCACTGTGCATTGGGTCCTCCAGGGGGAGGGTTGGACGTTACAAGTGGTATAAAAAAAGCTTATCCTTCTGTCTCAAAGGGTAGGATTGAGAATTTAATTCTCATTCTTTGTATTTAAGACAAGGATTTGGGGCCAAATAAAAGAGTTTCACTCTCTCCAAGCTAGATCACTTCCTTAGGTGCACCTACATTCACTCATCATCCAACCAATACCCTATATACTTGAGGAATACTTGAGAGTTTAGCCATAGCTTTTTGGTGATTTCACTCTCTCCAAGCAAGATCACTTCCTTAGGTGCACGTACATTCACTCATTAACCAACCAATACCCTATATACTTGAGAATTCTAATCAACCCTATGAAGGCCCCTATTTAGAAACAAACTTGTGAGAAAAATTATGTATAATAAGGAATTAAAGAAAGGAAATTGATCGCTCACGAAATAAATGCAATTTAGACTGAAATCCTTTTAATTGAGATTTCTCTACTATAAGCCTTAATCTCAAGATAAAGCCCTTCACAATTGAATCAAGAAAGATTAGTTTCATTAAGCTTATAAGTCAACGGAATCAAGCTAGATCCAATCGCCTAGTTGAAAATAGTCATTCATCAAAAAGATATATATATATATATAAAATTCCTTACCATTTGAAAGAATTTCAATTCTAAACACCCCTAAGTTATGTATCTATCTTAACGACAATCCAAAAATAAAGAAAAATAACCTAACATGAACATGTATTGTGAAGTTACCCACCCCTAACTTAAAATGATACATTGTCCTCAATGAAAAAAAATAAAAAAATAAAAGAAGAATATAAAAATAATAAAAAAGAGTAAGAGAAGAGTTATAGGATACAACCAATAACAACATGCAAGTGACGAGAAGAAACACTAGCACCTGTCAAAATAACGCACATAATCAGAAAATTCAATAGTAGAAGAATGACCGACGCCAACAATTAATCAAAATATGATAAAGTCATAACATGAAGTCATGTCAGCCAAATGATGAAATGGTGTTGATTAAAAACCCTCACCAACTTCCAAAATATACAACCGAAAGATTGACGAACTAAAGATGATGACTTGATGTATAAGTTTATTTACCAACTAACAGATAAAATTCCAGTAGACATTGACGATCCAATGGCGAATGCATGACAAGATGTCACCCTCGTCATTCTTCAAAATCAAAATACCTGAGACGTTGGTGGACCCAAAATGTCGAGAAGATGTTGAACTAGTTATCTCACTAACTTGAAAAAAATTATCAACAGATTTTATGATGAATAACATGACAAGCTAATGATACAACCATGTCATCGCCAACTAAGAAACTCACATAATAAAAGCTAATGGCAACCTCTTGGCTAAAACATGTCGAACCCAATCTTGTGTCTAGTAAAACACAGAGTAAATGACGAACATTTGACACTCGTTGTGTCTTGATAAAACACGGTGACAACCAAATGACAAACTTCTAAATCTCTTCTTTTTTTTAAATCAAAGAACCTGTTTAATATACTCAAATCAAAGATGCACATTGCTCTTCTCACATTACTCTTCTCAAATACTAAAAAACTGTAATTACTCTTTCATTGACAAATAAAAACAACATCATACAATACTGTTTTCACATTAAACAAACACTTTACTCTTCTTCACATTAGAAATTAATATAAAAATACTCTAAGTTTATAATCCAACAAACACTTTTACTTTTCTTGACACTAGAAATTAACAAAAAAAAAAAAAAAAAAAAGACTCAAAGTTTATAATCCAATCTGCTCCACGACAGTTTGACCCCAATCCTAATCGAATCTTCATTCACATTTACTTAAAATTGTGGTTGTGAGTGTAGATGTGGGTGCACCATTACAACATCCACAAACCCGTATAATTGAAATCAATAAAATAATAATAAAGTAAATAATATTATCGTAAATAGAAATATAAATTATAATGATATATATACATAAATAAGATAGAAAAAAAACTGCCCATAAATTCCTAAGTAACCACATAATAAATAGTTAAAAAATATTTAAAACTAATCTATATCGTACCATTCATATAAAATATACATATTCACGCTATCATATAAAAACCAATTAGAAACTACTTTATATTAAATTACATTTTATAATTTTTTAAATTTAAATATATATTAACTTAAGTAAAAATATTTATTTTGAAAGATATAAGAGTTCAGAGTCCTCAAACTTAATTATCTCAACTTCATGAATGGTCAATTTAATATCTTAACTTCCAAATTTTGGGTCAAACAAAGCTTTTTCTTTTTTTCAATTAACTTTTTTCATCACTAATTCATCTGCCACATCAATTTAAAAAAAAATAATTGACCTAATATTTAAAAAGTTTAGAAGTTAAATTGACTATTCATAAAATAAAAATTAAATTTAAATTTTTTTATTATACTAAAATATTTTTTAATAAATAAATAAATCTAAATTAATAAAATATTAGATTATTATTATGTATGGATTGATAATTTTATTAGAGTCCATTGGATTTCTAGGTCATAAAAAGTTTACTATACAATTATAGGTCACTTTTGAAAAGTTTGCAAAACTATACTTTGATTTTCACTCCATAGGCCATTCGAGCGTAATTCACAGACTGTGAGTATAATTCACAGCATCTGTGAATTGTAAAGTTTCAGAGGTATTTTGTGAAACTTGGCTTATGGAGTGAAAACTAAACTTTTAAAAAGTTTGTTTTTGTATATTTTTTAAAATAGGTCTTTAATTATATTTTAAACTTTAAAAAGCCCATTTCTTAGAATTTTCACATTTTATTATTATTATTTATAATTTTTTATAAATTCTTGAGTGGAAATTATTTTTACATTCAAATTTGCCCCCGAATTCGATTTTTTTACAGTAGGCATCTCCGGACATACGAATTTATAAGTTGAATGGTGATCTACTGGGGAACGGAACGGGATATAGATCTTCCTGTACACGCCACACGTGCAAAGATTTGACCGTTGCACATGAATTTCGGTTCTCTAGTCTTGAAAATAAATTATTATATTTGTGTGGCTAATAGTAATAGATAGCAGGACATTTAGAATCTTTTCCCACCATGATATCACAGGTAAGTTGATGGGAAGAACGTCATGTGGGTCCTATGTATTTAATTTAAGAGTTATTTCCAAAAACACCCCATTTTTTCAAATATTTTACTTTGAGCACCCGATTTTGAAAGTTTTGGAAAACCACCCCCAAAATCAAAACCACTAGTGGTTTTTGGTATTTTTGTGAGTGGTTTTGGTGTTATATGAGTGGTTTTGAAATTCTATATGTTTAATTTAGAGATTCGGAAAATTTTAAAAAAAATCAAAATTACTCACACCAAAACCACTCACAAAAATACAAAAAACCACTAGTGGTTTTGATTTTGGGGTGATTTTCCAAAACTTTCAAAATCAGGTGCTTAAAGTAAAACGTTTGAAAAAATGGGGTGTTTTTGGAAATAACCCTTTAATTTAATCAAATAGCATATGAGTTCTCCCAAGTGCACAAGTTTCTCTTGTAAGATCAATTTGAATCAATGACTGCCCAATTTATCAATGTATTCAAGACTTTTTAATAGATCCTATCAGAACCAGAAACAAAATGAAGGCTCAACAAACCATTCTATAAAATTATTTTCGTATTCTACCCCAAATTTCATTTTGGGATATATATACATATATTATCCCATCGCATAAGTATTAGATTTTATATTTGAATTTTTTTTTATAATTTATAATAAATTTATTGTGAATTATATTTAAATAATTTTTTTTATTAATAATTAATAAATATTTAGTAATATTAATATTTATTATTGTCATCGTTTTTTAGTTGGTTAATAAATATCACACATAAAATATAATTTTATTCAATATTTTAATAATAAAATAAAGTTAAACTAATACAACATTTAATTATTTGAATTAGTATATTGCTACTATAAATGTTCGAAGAATGAATTACAAAAAGAAATGAGCTTTTTTATTTCTAATTTGCCCTAATTTTATAAGAAACAATTGAAAATGAACACTGTCTCTTGAAGTAAACTCAACATCCAAAATTAGTTATTCTCGACATTGATATATACTTTAAGTGCTCGATCATATTCAATAATCATATTGTGCATCATGATGCACATAGATATTATAACATCCAAAACTTTTTTACTTAAAAAAGTGCATGGTCATTTAATGATTGCAAAATGAGCTTGTAAAATGCGAAATGTATGTTCTACATCCTTCTACAAGCTTCTTGCTTCATTGCAAATAAATTCTTTTTAAGATTTGAGGATTGTGAATTTTTTTAACAAGAGTTAACCATTTTGGATATACCATCAACTAAATAATCGCCAATATTATAGTCTTTCCCTTGAATCGTGTAATGAGCTTCTAGAGCTTTTCATGTCGTGACATCTGCTACCAAAGGAGATGATTCCAAAACATTAATATCATTATTTGATCATTGCAAGTCAAAATATGCATGCCATATTCATAAATCACAATCAATCACGGCTTCTAAAATAATAGTTAGAGTTCCACTGCATCCATTATATTGACCTGCCGACGTGGTAGGACAATTCCTCCATTCCCAATGCATACAATCAATATTTCCTAACATTTCAGGAAAGACTCGTTGCTCAACTATATGCAACAATCTTACCACATTGGCCATTGTGAGTGATCTTATATAACGCTCTACAAAAATCTCTACTGCATTATTACAAAATCTTTAAATACTTTCAACCGCCATAAACTCTCATATTTTTTGTATTCGTCAGTGGAATCTGCTAGTACACCATATGCCAACATTCTAAAAACAACTGTAATCTTTTGGAAGCTTGTCAATCCAACTCTACCGAGGTCATCTGTTAGTTATCTAAAGTATATATCATATTGTTCAACGATACTAACAATATGAAGGAATAGACTTCAACCCATTCGATACCGCCTACAGAATATCCATCGTTGTACAATGGATTTCTCCAAAATAATCATTCTATAATCTTCATGCACCTTCTTCTCGTCCTCGATGACCTAAAAAGGAACCTAAACCCTAAACCTTAAACCTAAAGCTTCTTATTGTGCAGCTTCTTGTATTTGCACCAATGCTAATTGTCGATTTTGAAGTTGAGAGTTTTGATTTTGTATAGCAAATTAAGATCAAATTCCTCTTTAGATTTCAAGGATAGATATTAAGATGGAAAAAATACATTATAAGGATAAGACAAACTTGTTCAAGTGTGATATGAGTTTTGAGGTATAGACTTTTTGTTTTTACAACAAAAAAAAAAAAATTGAACACAGCAAAAAATAATCTATTCAAGTTAATAGATACAGTAGAATTAGGGGTGCAAACGAACACGAGCACTCGTGAACGATTCGTGAACGGTTCGATCAAAACTCGGTCAAAGCTTGTTCAACACTTAAATGAACGATCACGAACAAAATTTTATAGCTCGTTTAGTAAACGAGCCAAGCTCAAACAAACCCTTGTTCGGATCGTTTATGTTCATGAACAAACTCATTCACAGCTCGTTTATGTTCGATAAAAACTCGTTTGTGTTCGCAAACGAGCTCATTCATAACTCGTTTAATATTTTTTTAATAAAAATAAATAGACAAATTTTTAATGGATATAAAAAAAAAGTCCAAATTAAAAAAGGTCCAAATTAAAATAGATGCCGGAATTAAAAAAATATATATCAAAAATAAAAAATTAATTAAAATAATTTATATAACCTAAGGTTTAGTTTTCTTAAGACTACTAGTTTGTCAAGAAAGTCACCACTTATGTCTATTACCCTTTCTTTCTCTCTGTAATTTTTTGTCATCAAGCCGTGAAGTAATTCCACCACTCATCTCTACCATTGTCGTCTCTCTCTGTCTACTTTTTCGTCATTAAGCATAAAGCAATTTCACTCTCTTTAGTCTTGCTCGGAAATTTGCGTCCAATCCAACTTGCTTCTCTACCACTTGGTAATTAAATTACTTTTCTATCTTTTTATTTTTCTTCTTTATTTGTCTTGATATAGATTTCACTTGGATCGTTTGTTTATTATTTTTTTTATGAAATAGGCAGAGTTCATCAGGAATCCCTACTAGGTAGGCACCCCCTAGAACAGAGCCGAACTTTAATGAAAGAAAATGAAAAAAACAAAAAGTTTGTCAAAAACAATACCCAAAAGACATAAAAACAAGGCCTAGACAGATGGCCTGATGAAAAGAGGCCTAGACGGGGGCCTAAAAAAGAGTAGAGGCCTAAACAGATGGCCGAATATAGTAAGAGGCCCATAATGGAGCCTAAAATGAAGAAACGAAACTGAATCATGAAGAGAAAAACTTGAAAACGTCAGTGTCGTTCGCCGACAGACTGACCTTGTCCGCTGGCAGCGGACGGTGGCGGCGGATGGGTTCGCCGTCACCCTTATTCTGTTAGCTGGCAGCGGGTGCTGACGGCGGACCCCTGCAGAGAGCGCCGCTTCTGTTCGCCGTCACCTGTCTTCTGTTGGCTGGCAGCAGGTGCTGACGGCGGACGGTTGGCCGTCACCTTTCTTCTGTTGGCTGGCAGCGGGCACTGGCGGCGGACACCTGCAGAGAGCGCCGCTTTCTTTGGCCGTCATCTTCCTTCTGTTGGCTGGCAGCGGGTGCTGGCAGCGAGCCCCTGTAGGAAGCGCCGGTTTTTGTTGTCTCCTTTCTTCCGTGCGCAATGAGGCTGTACCTCCCGAACGAATCTTGAATCATGAGAACCTGAAAAAAGGTCTACCTTGGAGGTCCCTGCAAATGAAAGGCCAGAGGAAATCTGGGCAGGTAGTCCAAGTCTTGATGCTATCCATGGGAAGCTTGGTGAGTCTGTCTGCTGCTTGGTTGCCTTCTCTGTAGATGTGCGAGATGACAAAGTCCAGATGCTTTATGTGATGAAGACAATTGAGCCATCTAGCCAAGAGGTTCCAGGGGACACAATCTGAGCGAGTCTTGACCAGATGAACCACCAGAGTTGAGTCGGATTCCACCCAGAGGCAAGTCCAGTCCTTCTCAATCGCGTATTCGATGGCCAGGATAAATGCTAGAATTTCTGCTTCGTATGCGTCTCTGAATCCACCTGTTCCTGCAAAAGCAAACTTAAAAAAACCACGTCAGTTACGGAAGACACCTCCAGCTACCAGTCTTCCGTCTCCATCTCCCGCACTACCGTCTATGTTGACCTTGGTCCAACCCGACGAAGGGCCATTCCACCACACTTCCTTAACCACCTTTGGACACTGAAAGTAGCCGCTGAGTTTGAAAAGGGAGAGGGTTTTAAAGTCAGGTAGGGAATTGTACATGATGCTGAATTTGAAGGTTTTGAGGTTGTGGACAGTCGACCAAATTCTGGAGATAACTGAGTGGTTAGGCATAGCTTTGTTGTTGAAGCATTTTCTGTTACGAGCTATCCATATTTCCGCACAAATAGAGCTCATGAGGGTTTTCAAAATAGCTTTCATCCCAGGGCTGCATGCCCAGTGCATAATGGTGCTAATCAAGCTCACTATGCTTACATTAAGATTCAAATGAAATCCCAGCTTATCTAAAAAGTAGTCCCAAATCTTCCTGCTAAAGCCACAGCCTAACATAATATGATCCATAGACTCCGAGTTTTTTAGACAAAATGGGCAGGCTGAGACAATCGTGACCCCTTTCCTCCGAAGATTGTTTTGGGTAGGGAGGGCTCCATGAAGAATCTTCCAAACTACCATAGACTCCCTAGGCGAAATGTAAGGGGCCCATATTTTCTTACCCCAGTCTACTTCAGGAAGGTGATGGGAAAATCCATCATAGGCAGCCTTACAAGTTACTTTGCCCAACTTTCTGTTCTTCCAAATAAGTCTGTCTTTCCCCCCACGAATGATTCTGACTTTCTTGATGTCTTCACAAATATCTGCAAAGTCCACTTCCAACCAGTCCGGAAGACACCAACTACCATTCGAATAGAAATCCGAGACCAGGGCATATTGATCTTCAATTCTTGCATCCTCGACCCTGTCTCTAATAGTATATCCCAACCAGTTCATAGACCAAAACTTAACCACGCTATGTTCCCCCACAAGCCATATAGTTTCGGCCAGCAGCCCAGTAAAGACATCTCTGATCGAGGACCAGATCATGGATTTATAATAAACAGTTCTAGCAGAGCCATCTTTATTCACCAGCTTAGCTCTAAGAGAGGAGAGAATAGGAGTGTTACCTTCCAGGATAGCCCAAGCAAGTTTGGACAACATGGCTTTGTTTGTGGCTTTGAGCGTCCGAACGCCCAGACCCCCCTCCTTATTGATTGTGCAGACCTTTTTCCACGCAACAGTCAGTAATCTCCTTTCCGTGGTAACTCCAGTCCAGATAAAGTTTTTAATGCATTTATCTAGCGATTTCAGCTTCAGAGCAGGCCAGCGGTATACTGCAAAAGAGTGATTAAGCAATCCAGATATAACAGATTTTACCAGCATTACTCTACCTGCCTGGGATAAAGTCTTTGTCCAAGTATTGAATTTGGCCAGAACCTTGTCATAGAGCTGTTGCAGGTGCGTCCTTTTGGGAACTCCCGGAAAGATGGGGACGCCCAAATATACGTAAGGGAGGCTGCCAACTGTCATTTTCAAAGCATGTTTTACAGAAGCCATTGATCCACGCTGAACTCCGCTTCCAAAGAAAACATGAGATTTAGCATAATTCACTCTTTGACCCGACATATTTCCGTAGCGGTCCAGAAAAGTGACGATATTTTTGGCATTCGTCTGTGTGGCTTTACAGAAAATCATCACATCATCCGCATATAGAAGGTGAGAAGGGAGTAGTGTCTTCTTCGAGTTATTGGAAAGACGTAGCTCACCTTTATCAACCATCCGCAGCAAGCCTCTACTAAAATATTCCTCAGCAAAACAAAAGAATAAAGGCGAGAGCGGATCACCTTGTCTGACCCCTTTCGAACAGGCAAAAAATCCGTACGGATTCCATCAAAAAGAATGGAGATGCTTCACCCAAGACAGAAACTTCTCGCAGAACCCAAAGCAACGGAGAACCTCCAGAAGAAACGACCACTCCACCGTATCGAAAGCTTTCTTGATATCAACCTTTATAGCCATTTGACCCCCTGCCCCTCTCCGATTCATGATTGTTTGTTTATTGAGTCTAATAATTCGAAATTTCATTGTTTAATATAACTTAGATTATATCAAAATTTCATGGTTGATGACTTTATATTGGTTCAACTCGAATGAATTATGAATACTCTTTTAAATTGTATTTTGAACTTAGATCCGTGTGATACTATTAATATTTTTTTTATTAATATTTTTAACAAGGAGAAATGAACTCATGGTTTGAATTAATTTTAGTTTAGGTTTAATTTAAATTCAATTTATTTTTGTTTTAATTTTACTAAACGAGCTCAAACGAGCTACTAAACAAGCTGAGCTCGATTAACTTAAACGAGCTGAGCTCGATTAACTTAAACGAGTTTAAACGAGCCGAGCTCGAACATAGAAAAAAATTATCGAGCCGAGCTTGAACAAACATTTATAAAGCTCGTCGAGCTCGAGCTCGGCTCGAGCTCGATATTTGACAAACGAGCCGAACACGAACACCCCATATACTCGGCTCGGCTCGTTTGCAGCCCTAAGTAGAATGAGTGACAATTATTTAATGCACCATAAAATTAATTAAATATATCAACACAAATATTTAAGATAATTAATATTTGTTGGTGGATAGGTGGAAATTAATTCAAAAACTGACAAGAAAAAAAATTAATATATACTAATAATTTATATTAAATTAGTAATCAATTACTAGTAGATATTTTGGTTAATTACTACGAGAGAAAAATATGTGTATGTAAAGGTGGCATATTGATATATACCTTTTTTTCCTTAAATAAATTAGTACTAACAATTAACTTAAATAAGGTCATGACATTAATAAGTTGTAAGAACACAATTAATAGTATATTTTATCTACCACAATAAATATGAGATATATACTCTAACCATTACCTACCATAATAAATTTAGGACTCATTCTATATATGATGAATTCTTTTATAATTTATTTGTTATACTAGTTTCTCATTCTTAAATCAATCAAATTGTTTGGCTTGATGTTTCCCAGGATCCAATTTTACGTTTTGATAGATTTTGGAAATGCATTCTAACTAGTATAATTAAATATTATCGCCGCATATTACTAATATTTGACCAAAACGATCTCTTCAAAAACGATGGTCGGTGATCACCCAAGTCATTGGAAAATTGCAAGATTGTATAAGATAAGTGGAGAATCTAAAGGCCAGTGCTGCATCTAAACAAGATATAGTAAGCTACTTACAAATTTAACTCAATTATTTCAAATAATTCATATAATTTGTATTAGCATTATTATAAATTTTATTAATTTGTGGATCCATTTTTAATGTTATAGTTAAATCATCCAAAAACATTATTGCAAGACCCTAAGTATAATAAACAATTTAAGTTTGATCGTTTGTGGGAGAAACTTCAAGATATGGAGAAATATGCTAATGTTTCAACCTCCCAAAATTTTAGTGCTCGAATGTGACGAAGTCAAAGTGACTCCTCCATATTCAAATGATCATAGTATTTCATCAATTTCTATCAATTGAAATGATACTTTCGAATATGAAGTAAATATTTATTCTACTCACGACAATGTTGAAAGACTTATAGGAAGAGACAAAGTAAAGATGAAAAGAAAATATGATGAGATGGAAGAAAATTTTAAAATTGTTATGGAACAAAATAAAAAACTAAATGAAATGATTGGAGAGAAAAATTAACTTTATATGCAACAAGGTCAACTATTAATTCAACAGAATCATGAGTTTTAACTATTATGAGCCCAAAATAAAGAAAAAAAAAACCTTGAGTTATGAGCACGATCAGAAACGAACAAAGTTTGGCATGTAGAAAATAGGATTTTATCAATAAATTTAGATTCCATATCAATTCCCATGGCACGTGAAGCTATACAGTATGAGCAACTCAAAATACATGCCCAAAAGAATTCAAAAACAACGTGAAGGAGATAGCGAATCATCTAGTGATTATATTCCATTATTGATGGATAAGACGAAAATTTGGTTGACTTTTTAAATTTATAAATGGAATATGTTAATTATCAATCTTAAAGTTATATTATTATGGGGTGTTTGGATCCCTTAAGAGTTAATAGTTAACTGATTAAATTTTAAGAGCTACTAACAATTAATTAGCTAATAATTAATAGACGGTGTTTGGATACATTAGTAATTAATTAGTTAATATTGCATAAATGACCAATCTACCCCTCAAAATTTCTCCCTTAAAATGACCATAATTCATAAAAATTTAAATATTTGATCCATTTTTAAACAACCTATCCTGATCACTCTCTCATAGCAAACAAGGTATCGACAAGACTATCATGAAATTGATTCATGTTTTGATCTTCATCACCTAAATGACAATTACCACCACTTCGTTGAGATGAAGATGTCACCGTGTCTAGCATGTAGTTTTCGTCACAGTCACACATATAAAAATCTGCATCTACGATTGTACTTTCTTGAATAAAGTTATGGAGGGTCATGCATGCGTATTATTTTTGTTTGTTTTGCCATTAGAAGCTGGTAAGTCCAACAAAATTCGCCACTTCATCTTCAAAACTCCAAATGAACGTTCGGTGACGTTTCGAAGAGATGAATGCAAATAGTTGAATACCTCATTTTTCCCTCGTGGTCTTGGACCTTGTCAAAACTCTGGTAAAGATACTTTGTTCCCTTGTATGGTGCAAGATCCAGCTCGGTTAGGGTACCCCGAGTCGACCAAATAAATTTTTCCTAAATTATTAAAAAATAATTAAAAAATATATTGACTATGTACCAAGTGAGATAAGATGGCAACAAGTGGGTTTACCGGGTGGTGGATGTGGAAACTTGTCGCCATATTTGCGAATAGCATCATTGAACACTCTCATGTCGTGGACTGATCCTGGTCATCCCGCCACTGCAAAGGTGAACCTCATGTCAAAGTCACATATAGCCAATACATTTTGAGTCGAATAGCCATGACAACCGATATGTTGAAGGACTTTCGATGTTGACACAACAACAGGCACATGCGTCCCATATATTACTCCAATATAGTTGATGAAATGTGGTGAAAAATGAGACCCTCGTAATATAGGATGCACCATTCTAAATTCATGATCTTTTGGTTTGATAATATCCGCTGAGAGCATATATACATTATGCAACACTTTATCAAATTTCCGACTAATTGTCTCTTTTGACCTCTCAAAACAACTGTCAGCTTGTCTCATAGATTGTGGGGCACCAACAATCCATAAAAACATAGCTAAAGCCTCTACTGAAAACATCTTTGGTGTTGATTTCAAGTCATATGATGACACTAGCAAATTATGTAGCCTATTAAAAACTTCTCTACTCATTCTGAACATGTCAAAGCAAGATGATGGATTGTTAAGGGTCCTTATAGTCCAATCATATCCAGACCACTCTGGTTCCCTCATCTCTGCTCTGGTCATGAAAGTATCATTATAGTACGTACCAAATATGCATGCAATGGTACCGTATTCTTGCATCATTTGCAGTTGATTTCGTGCAACCTCAAGTATTTCGTCCTCACCATCACTTGTTGAAAAGCTCATCTAAAAAGTGAAAAGAAGTCAATATCTATACTACACAATTTCAGAACCATAACAGGTATCAAATTACAAGTTTGTGATAAGCAAATAAAATAAGATTAACTGACACTGCAATGAAACACTAATCGTACTGAATTGATCAACTGTAAATGAACAGTGTTCCCATAAAACTATATTCAAGATAAATACATATTAGGAACTCTAATCCATCTAGTAAAAGACCATCATAAACATCTCATTAATCATCATCAGGAATAGAAGTCAAGTCAATTCTCAAAAAGCTTTAAAAAGAAAACACAAAATCAACAGTAATCAATCAAATCGAGCCACACTGCCTTTCCAATTGGTCCTTTACCATGTATCCAGAAAGCCAAATTCTGACACAAAAACTAATGAACAGTAAGCTAACATGTGTCTCAAATCAAAACAACAGTGTGAGCAACTCACTAGGACGAAAACTCCAATCTTTATTCTTGAAAGTGTGTTGAATAGTCCCAAAAAGAAGAGTCAACACCAAGAGGTTTCTCATCATCACCAGGAGTAATAGTTCTGTGACACAAAATAACATTCTCATTTCTTCAAAACTCTTTAACCCTCAAATCTCTTACAATATTAATCCAACAAACCCGAATCAAAATGACCCGTATTCACACCACCCCAGATGGATTCCACCCTCAAAGCCATTAAAAAAAAAGATCAAACTTTATACATACAAATATAATCACAATGACAGCATCTCAAACCCAAA
The DNA here is from genome assembly GCA_031304145.1 of Cardiospermum halicacabum. Taxonomy (NCBI): domain Eukaryota; kingdom Viridiplantae; phylum Streptophyta; class Magnoliopsida; order Sapindales; family Sapindaceae; genus Cardiospermum; species Cardiospermum halicacabum. The sequence goes on along the minus strand of CM062398.1, from coordinate 7,452,644 downwards.
ATAGTACTAATACACACAGAAATGAAAGATTCATGAAAGAGAATAAAAGTTATGATAAAAGCAAGAATCACAATGTGGAGATTGGTTTCATAGATGAAAGAGATGGACCCACTTCAATAAACCAAAACTTTTTGGTTGATTTGAAGTAAAAACCTTCGGATTCCAAGGTTTTGGTTGGAGTTAGCTGATACACCTGTCTTTTTATATATAAAACTATATAAAATATATTTATATAAAAAAGACCAAAGAAAAAACTAGAACTAGTAGTTGAACATAAACAACAAAACAAAATAGACACAATACAGAGTTTGTTGCTCGTGTCATGTAAGAAACTTGAAGAAAATACATATATCTTGAAGATTTCTGTGTGTATGCTTATGGATATATGGAAAGTGAATGACAAACATTAAATTTATGATAAGCAAATAAACTAGCACATGAGAGGCAAATAAAGGTTCTAGATACTGTAGATCACTAAAAACCTAACATGTGACGAGTAAATAAAAGGTTTTAATCAGGTCTCTAGTACATGTTTCTCTCCTGGCACCACCTCTTCAACCAAGTAAGCTCCCATTCGTTAGTGGTAAAGGTGAAGAAAATATCATGATTTTCAGTTGTGACAAATAGCTTACTAGTCATGAAATGCTCGACACTTCCTTCCGTTGCCCCACATTCAACAGCCAATCACATTGCTTTCGAAATGGATTCTTGTCGCAACTCCCCTTGCATAAACTTTTGGGCCACAACACTATTGGTCTACAAAGTGTCCCAGATTCCCTTCATTATCCTAACCATAAGGCTATTTGTTTTCTTGCTTGGACTAGTAGCAGTAATGCTTGTACTATTGCCTCTTTTTCGTACTAGTGCTACTTATAGGACTCGGAATTGCATCATCCCCTTCGTCGCCATCGTCACTAATGTGTTCACCAGGAATAGATGACGATGATCCATCCACAGTAGTATACTCAAACATCATTTCAAGTTGCTCGAGACACTCCAGAGGACCGTACTTGAGCTTCTTCCATTCAAAATGCCCCTGAAAAATAATTGAATATTTATGAATGAATAAATAGATATGAAAAAGCATATTGAACAAGCATTATCCTCAAAGTAGAATGCACAAGTACCTTCATGTGTTGTTTCCAAAACTTTTCATCAGCCACCACCGTTCCATTTGCCCGTCCAAGTCCAGTTTGTTTGTTCAGCCACAACCAAAAGCTAAACAGCCCCTTGAGTTGTTGTCATCGATTTTTTAGTTGTACTTTTGAATGACGCAACCCTGTGCTTCTATAGTACTTCTCATATATATTATTGTAGGCTCTATTCGTCATAAATTTGTTACTTCTATTCCCAGCAATTATTTCTTCGACACATAAGGCACAAAACACAGTAGTATTGGCTGAATTCCAGTTAAGCTTGTCAATTTGATCCTCTCTCTATTTCACATTTTACATACAGTAGAACATTGCAAAATATATAAGCAATTTTCATATAAATCACAGTAGAAAAACATGAATGTAAAAGAATATTACAAATTGCAAAGTCAGCCCACTTCACCCCACATCTCTTCATATCTATATCTATATATACTCACTCACTCACTCATCAATTCGTTATTGATTTTGTGTATGCACTGGTTGAATGACAGACACAAAAAAGCTTTATACGAAGCACTAGAGAAGGTCAAAGCAGGTGAACACACTCTTTCGTTATGTTATGTTCGAATCAAATCTGAACTATTATTGTGTTTGGTGCCAATCTCAACTCTACTATAGACTAATTGTGATGTTCTTGAAGAGTGTGTGAGAACCTAGAACTGAAGACAACAAGAGCACAAACAGATTGTTTATACGGATAAAGCACATATTAAACACAAACCATCACAGAGCATATATATATATATATAACACAAGACATACACAAGCATCACATAGCATGAACAAGAATAATTTCTCACCAATGTGTCTTGAGTAAAACCTTCCTCCTCTTCATTCAGTGATGCTTCTGCACAATACGGTAAAGGATTGCCACCACTCGCATCGGCCCGTGATGTACCACCAGTTCGAGGAGTGCTCCCAGCAGCAGTAAAGGTGGCGAAACCACGATAACTTCCATTTGCGCCGCTGAAAATCGACCTGACCGTTCGAGGAGTGCGGAACGAAGACTGAAGACGCTCTTGGAAGGACATAGTGACCTCTGGGCGGGCGAAATTACCAGTTTGGGAGTTAAGATCGATCACCGGATGGCTGCCATCATCACTTCCATTGTCACCAAATAGATCCATCGTCAGCTAGAGTGGAGAGTAGAGGAGGCGGGGGTTAGGGCGGACAATAAGTGCGACAAAAAGAGCTGAAAGTAGTGGGGGTAATTCAATTTTTTACAATCTACTAGAAAGTGTTAAGAGTTGATAGCAGGGTTGGCTCAACTAATAAAATAATTGTTAAGAGACCAAGTAGTTAATAATTAATAGACTTTTAAGATACCTGTTTCGATCCATATTTACTAATTTTATCTCTTAATTTTATCTACTAAAGGATCCAAATAGGTCCTATGTACTACGTCCCAAACACAAATATTAAGAAAAGTAATGATTATACAGAATAGTTACTCAAATAATCTTATATATTTTATTTGGTTTTATTATCACTCTTAAAATGATTGGGCCATACATTAAAATATAAAATTAAGATGATGATTAATATCTTGAAAAGAGTTGTTTACTATTTTAAAAAGATTGAGTGTTAAATAAGTAAAGGGTAGGAGTGGAAGAATATTGACAAATATAGGTATATAACACTTATTTTGCGACAAATTATTTTGTTAATTGTGACACATACTGTGGGACGGATGTAGTAATTATCTTGTTATAATATTTTCTATTTTATCAATTTAATTAATATTTATTTATTTATTATTTTACAATATAATAAATATTTAATTAAAATGATAAAATATATGAATATTAGATTTAAATTATAGAATTAAAAAAAATATTTTCAATTATATAAAATATTAATTTATAATCCAAATTATATATCTAAATATACCAAATAATATAACTATATTTAAACATTTCAGTATACTTAAAATTAATAATTAAAATTTGAGGGGTCAATTTATAATTAAAATAATAAATAAGTAGGATTGAATATTATTATTATTATTTTTCATGTGTCTTAAGCAATTTCCAAATTCCATATTATATAAGTGGAATGTGTGCAATGAAGTATGTTTAGAGGAATGAAAAGTTGAGACCACCTAAAATTTAGGGCCTTAGATTGGAGACAACCATAGAACATAGAACATGCGGAATGCTATAACAATTTTTGAGTTTCAATTGACTCTTAACAAATTCTTCTCCTATGGTGAGACTCTTAATATATATATATATATATCTTTCTTTATGGCGTATTTTTGCAAATAAATTTTTACTATTGCATTCAATCATAATAACATGTTGAGATTTTTTTCTTCTAATCTCTCAATCCCACTATTAAAACTATAAGATAGTACGTACTATGCGTGTTACACTCTATATAACGATCACCTTAAATTTAAAAAATGATTTTAAAAAATTAAAAAATATATATAAACTAAGTAAATAATTTATATATATATATATGAGACTGATCTTTCTCTGCCATCACATTTTTGCAATTAAATTTTAATTACTGCATTTAATCATAGCTGAGAATTTATTTTTCTAATTTCTCCATCCTACTATTAAAGCTCTAGGACAGTACAATACATACTATGCCTATTACATTTTTATATATTGATCACCTTAAATTTAAAAAATAATTTTAAAAAAATTATATGTACATATATATATATATATTAAGTAAATAATTTTAAAAAATTATGTATATATATATATCCATAAAAATTATATACAAATCACCTTAAATTGTCAGAATTTTTTTCCATTAAACATATATATATATATATATATATATATATATTAAAGAGAAAAAAGATAGAAATTTTTTGTATTGAATATTATTATATATATATATATAGTTTTGAAGAGAGAGAATGAATAAATACACACACATTAAAGTTTAATGTGTAGACGTTTAATGTATATGGATCCCATAATTACAAATGTTGGAATTTAAGTGGTGAGACATCAAATCAAACTCCAGTCCTAGTTGACCAGGACCAGTGAATTTTTACTACAGGTTCAAGATCTTGATACTATGTATTTACAAGATAATTGTGAAAAAAAATGTGTTTGATGCAATCGGATTTTCCACATAGAAGCGACTTTCACGCATGAATTGCAAGATTGGTACTAAAATATGTTAAAAATATGAGTAAGTATGGTGTATCAGTAAATATCCTATAAAAAAATACTCTCATTGTACATAATCTTTGTAGTGGTTCGGAAATTACAATTGATCTGGACTGACTGGACCGGATGGATCAGGGCTTAATGGGAACCGATTTCAGATGCTAAGAGATCCTGCAAAAGAAAAGAAAAATTTCCGAGTGAACTTGGGGACACCAGTAGTATCTGCCGTGGGCACTCCGATGCTCAAGTCAGTTCTGAACTGAAGATAAAGAATAAAGCAATATTAAAGAATGAATGACTTCCTGATGGAGTTCCTAATGGAGTTCGTTCCTATCGGAATGAAAGTGCTTGGAGGCAGGACGACAAACACTGGTTGAAGCTCTAAATTTTGTTGATTACAATTGACCAAATGACCGGAGTTAAGGATAGTTCTTCGGAATGTGATCGGAGGTGATTGAACGAAGTTGAAGATTATTACTCGATGAGGATTGATTTTGACAGTGTTTCGGTAAGTCAGAATGCGGTCCGGATCATAAGATTGAATCCTCTATTTATAGAGGGTTTAAGGGTTATTGGCCAAATCCTGTTAAGATCCTTACGGGAGGATCTCCGCAGAATCCGAAATATGACCAATCGATGGTGACCTGATCAGTTGACCAGCCTCGAAAATTATGGGCTTGGCAAGTTTTTCGGAAAATTGTAGACTTGGCCCTTCGAAACAACTTGACCTGGACTCTTGGAATATTGGACTGGAGCTTCGGCCCGCAAGCCGTTTTGGACTTGTACTTTGGTTTTGAACCGGATTCAACAATTTTGTAACGCTACAGCCTTAATGAATTTTTTTTATTTTTTAATAATGTGACATAGAAGGACCAACGTCAGAGAGAAATTTGCATGAAATATTTTAAGAAATCCAAAAACTTGAGGGAGAAATTTGCATGAAATATTCTAACAAATCCATATGCAAGAGTGAGAGATGGTTTTGGGTCTGAGCTCATCCCAAACTTCATCGGAAAAAAAAAAAAAAAAAAAAGCAAGTAACCCAAACACACCAAAATTCATATTAAAATGATCGGTCGTATAGTATAATTACGTCAGCATACTCTACCTTATGGATATAAAAAATTGTTTCGGCAATAAGAATATAATAAAATAAAAAATTATTTAAAAAAAAAAATCAGAAAGAGAGGAGCCGTAACTCATCCTGGCGCGTAAAGGTCGCGTGTGGTGGACAGGACCAAATTAATACAAGCACATTAAATTTGCAAACTGAACACTAGCACAGAACAGAAGATGTCATCTTGGTTTCAAACTTGTCCAAGTCTCCTGAAGATCCATGTCTGCACTTTGATACAATTTAGCTACACAGTCTGAGGTTCCAGGTCAAATTCAACGAATTCGGGTTGGGATTCACTTGGTTTTCATCACACAAATTATCCCGATTTCTTCAATGGAGTCAGACTCTACTCGAAACCCTTCTCAGGTATTTATTTTATTTTATTTTTCATTTTTGGGTTCAATTTCTGATGTTTAATCTGTACATATTTACTTGTCATCTTGATTGCTCTGGATTTAGAGATTGAATTTTTGTTTCGTTTAGTTTGTTGATTTCCAGTGACTCGTTCAAGCTGTTATGTCGATGAAACCCTGATGATTGTATTATAAGTGGTTCATCATTCGTTTCCTTTTTAGGTGTTCGATTGTTGTGGTGATATTTTGTTTGTAGTTTAAGGGCTTTTTGTTTTTGGTTTCATTAAGGTATGTCTTTTTCTTTTTTCTTTGCGTTGAAGATTTGAAGTGCTTCAGCTTGGTTTCAATTGCTTTCTTTTGGATTTTTTATATTACTTTTTAGGGTGGGAGTGTTGTCTCTTCCTCGGTTATTTTATTTTGTCTGTACGGACACATCTATTTGAGCTTCTTTCATTTAGTTCAAGTAGACACATGACTGAGTATTATCACTAGCTTGAAAATGGAAACCAACAATTTTTTTTTTTTTTTCACAATTGTTGGTGAACTTACTAGGATTCTGCTTTATTGACTCATTTTGAAGACTTAGAAAATTGTATTAAACAGCTGCTACCATGTTGACCCTTCTTAATCTGGAAATTTGAGCATCTTTCTTGACTTATGTTTATTATCTTTCATTTTTACCACCGCTGACTAGTTTTATCTTGGCTTTGTAGGTTTCATGGGTGAACCTCTCCAGGAACCTATTATTAGCATACCAAAGTTTTGGTGTGGTATATGGAGATCTGAGCACTTCTCCACTTTATGTTTTTCCTCTCACATTCACAACCACGGGGAAGCTGCAGAATAATGTAAATGAGGATTCCATATATGGGGCATTTTCATTAATTTTTTGGACTCTTACAACAATACCATTGATCAAGTACGTCTTTATCGTACTGAGTGCTGACGACAATGGTGAAGGTGTGGTAGACATGAACTTCTAGGATTTGATTTTATCTTGCCTAATCCCTTGGAGCTGAAATTTTTTCCTATTTATGTCAGGAGGCACATTTGCTCTTTACTCTCTGCTGTGTAGACATGCAAAGTTCAGCTTACTTCCAAATCAACAAGCGGCTGATGAAGAGCTTTCATCCTACAGATATGGCCCCTCACAACACTCTGCAAACTCTTCTGCATTTAAAAGATTTTTGGAAAAGCATAAAAAGCTACGCATAGCATTACTGGTGATTGTACTTTTTGGTGCTAGTATGGTCATCGGTGATGGTGTGCTTACTCCAGCAATATCAGGTGATTATTTTTATATGATGGTCTGATGAGGCTAAGTACCTAAACATGTAAATTTCTTGTGTTGCAAATTCTGTTTATATTGGTCTGTGGAACATGAATCATAAACTTATTAATATTGCTGGTCGTCATTGGAATAAGCAAATTAATTATGACATCTTTGTTTTGTTTCATAGTTACTGTGAACTTGAGAGAGGTGTGATAACATACCGTTGATTTATCAGTTAAAATTTATTTACAATTCCTCTGCTGGTAGGTATAGACAGTTGATCCAGATCAGATGTGAGATTTGTCATGGGAACTTGTTTTGGCAATTATGGTGTCATGATGTATCATGCATTTCCTCTATCAAATTCTTACTATTCTTTTCAGTATAGAATCAAAGAATCTTTATTTGGTATTTTCTGTAAGTGGAAAATAGCCAATTTGTTAAACTGGTAAATATTTCATGTATTAGGTAATATTGCGAGTTACGGCAGAGCTGATCTTCTGTTTCCTTGAGCTACCATTAAGATGGGATTTAACACTGCCTTTTACTTTGTTGCAGTTTTGTCAGCAGTTTCAGGGATACAAGAAGCGGAAAATAAATTAACCGATGGTACAGTTCTTTCTCTGTTCTGTTTGGCACATCAATTGTGTTACCGTGTTTTCTCAGAGACATCTTATGCTGGTTTGCATTGAACTTAGATTCAACATTATTTTGCAGGTGTAGTCCTTGTGATTGCCTGTGTCATATTGGTGGGCCTGTTTGCTTTGCAGCATTGTGGCACTCACAAGGTGGCTTTTTTGTTTGCACCGGTTGTGATAATCTGGTTGATTTCAATACTTTCCATCGGTTTGTACAATGTCATATATTGGGATCCACACATTGTTCGTGCAATTTCTCCCTATTATTTTATCAAGTTCTTCCATGAGTTTGGTAAAGATGCTTGGATTTCATTTGGAGGAATCCTCCTCTGTACAACTGGTAAGTTGGATTTGGATATCCACTAATTATTTATTAGTAATTTGCTTGAAGTACGTACTTGCTAAACTGCTGTAGATGCACTATGACACACATTTCATCTGTCTTGTTGGTTTCAAAACTTCTGCTTTATTGTCAAATTTTGGTATCTTTTGATGTGGTAAACTATCTTGTTTTCATTTTAGAGCACTCGTCTTTTTGGCAGGTACTGAAGCTATGTATGCAGATCTTGGTCATTTTACTGCAACGTCTATCAGGGTGAGCTGAAGCTTTAACTTTCTTTCCAAGTTTGATCATACAATTCGTTTGATGTCTTCTGGTTTTCTTTGCTTTGCAGATTGCATTTGCATTTGTTGTGTACCCTTGTTTGGTTTTACAGTACATGGGTCAGGCTGCTTACCTGTCCAAAAATCCTGGAGGCATAAATTCCAGTTTTTATGAATCTATACCAGGTTAGTTTAATTTGGGTTGAACAGATTACCTTGAGATGTCATTGTGCTTGAGTTTCATGCAGTTGAATTTCTCTTGTGCTGCAGGTCCAGTATTTTGGCCTGTCTTTATAATTGCTACCCTTGCGGCAATTGTTGGGAGTCAGGCAATTATTACTGCTACTTTTTCTATTGTAAAACAATTGCAGGCTCTTGGCTGTTTTCCTCGAGTCAAGGTTGTCCACACCTCGAAACATATATATGGGCAAGTGTACATCCCAGAAATAAACTGGTTGCTAATGATCCTCACTCTTGCTATAACTCTTGGGTTTCGTGAAACGCCTCAAATTGGAAATGCTTACGGTAAGTCATGTTTCGCCAACTCCATCTCTTCCTGTGCTCTGTTGCAGAATAATGCTTACTATGAGGTTCCACCTAAATGTTATAGTTTGAAAGCTCTCCATCCCTCTCTACTTTCATGTGTGTTTCATTTGGAATAATCTTGGCATGAGGGCTTTTCTATCTCCTTAATGTCACTGTTTGGAAAGTGATTTAAGGTCTTGTCTCTGGCCGTGTAACATTCCTCAAAGGCCAAGAAGCCCTGGAGTGGCTTCAAGGCTGGGGGCTTTGCAATTTGCTTCGTGGACATAAGGTGGTAACCTCAAATTGCATGAATCCACTTGTGGTGGTGTGAGGCTATACTGTGGTCTGATCAACCTTCCACTTTTCAGTTTTTGCTTACTGTTTTCCCATTAAAGTTGACCCTTTATTTTTTTCTCTCTTAAAGTTGACCCACTAGAAAAAGGGTTAAAGTTCCTTTGCCATGTTTAAGATCCCTGAAATCTTAAATTCTTAATTTCATTCCTAACCTGAATTCAAGTATCCTCCATCTGGGGGTAGTCTTTAGTTTCTAGATACTGTAATGAGGTTGAATATCTTGTGTCTGGTGTTTTTTGTTGTTTTTCTTTTACTATCTTGAATTGAGGTAGTATCAACTGCCTTGCCTCATCCTAGGACTTTTTATCTCATCATTTTTTTCAATCTGAAGTGTGTCTCACTTTGCCTCTCCATGCCACTAGATCCATAATGACTGGCGTCTCGGAATATGTACGAATATAGTAAGGGATTTACTTTCTTATGATTTGTTCATTGGCGAATGTTTGTGGGTGCTTGCCTGTGCTCCAATCACTTTTAAAGTCTGATTGGAAGAGTATTTTTACCTAGGATATTCTGAGTCCGACAGTTGTAAGAGTTGAACCATGGACAGTGAAGTTTCACGCAGTGGACTCTAATCACTTGTCCAACGTTTTACTTGGAGCAACATGCATAAAGTAGTCATAATTGTATTGATATGAACTTAATGAGCTATCAGATATTAGTCATTAACCAAATATTGATATGTTTGGGACTGTTTGTGATTATGTGATTGTGAAATGTTAGTTATATTTTTACTCACACTATGAAATTAATGATATGCTTGATATGTTGTCATCTCATTATATAATTATCTTATGGAATTAAGGATATGATTGATATGATGTCATCTCATAATATAATCACAAGCATTCTAGTCTTGTAATTTGAAAGTAGCCCGGCGCTGGTGACTACAAAATCCTTGATTTTCTGCTGATTATATATAATATTTTGTTTATTTTCCAGGACTTGCATGCATGGCTGTTATGTTTGTCACAACATTTCTCATGGCACTTGTCATAATCTTCATTTGGCAGAGAAGTGTCGTGGTTGCTTCAATATTCCTTTTGTTCTTCTGGTGCATTGAAGGAGCTTACATATCAGCCGCCTTTATGAAAGTTCCTCAAGGAGGGTGGGTACCTCTTGTGCTGTCATTTATCTTTATGATTGTCATGTACACCTGGCATTATGGGATCCGCAAGAAGTACAACTTTGACCTTCACAACAAAGTTTCACTTAAATGGTTGCTTGGGTTGGGTCCTAGCCTTGGCATAGTCCGAGTGCCTGGCATAGGTCTAATATATTCAGAACTGGCAACAGGCGTGCCTGCCATATTCTCTCACTTTGTGACCAACCTCCCGGCTTTCCACAGAGTGCTGGTTTTTGTTTGTGTTAAATCAGTTCCAGTCCCATATGTTTCTCCTGAAGAACGTTTTCTCATTGGCCGGGTTTGCCCAAGGCCATACCGTATGTATAGATGCATTGTAAGATATGGTTACAAGGATTTTCGACGTGACAATGCTGATTTTGAGAACCAACTCATACAAAGTATAGCTGAGTTCATCCAGATGGAAGCAGTTGAGCCACAGTTTTCTAGTGCAGAAACCTCATCATCAGTGGATGGAAGGATGGCTGTTATAAGTACAAGAACTGCCCAATCAAGCCTAAGCTTAGTAATAGCAGAGCAAGATGATATTGGTGTGAGCACCTCTATCCATAGCAGCAAAACATCATCATTGCAGAGTTTGCGATCTGTTTATGATGATGAGAATCCGGAGATCAGAAGGCGGAGGGTGAGGTTTCAGTTACCACAAAATCCTGGGATGGATCCTGCAGTCAGGGAAGAGCTGTTGGACTTAATCCAGGCAAAGGAAGATGGAGTTGCATACATAATAGGTCATTCATATGTGAAGGCAAGGAGGAATTCTTCGCTACTGAAGAAGTTCATTGTTGATATCGGATATTCCTTTCTTCGGAAGAATTGCAGGGGTCCTGCTGTGGCATTAAACATTCCCCATATCAGTCTTATTGAAGTTGGCATGATATACTATGTCTAGAACTGTAAGTGTAAATGTAGAATGTGAGAGGGGTTTGTAGTTGGGCTAGGTCGACTATGTTCTCATGCTTTGTGTATGTTTGCTGTGCTTCAGAGGCAGATGTTTTGGATTTTGAATCTTTAGCTTTATCTCCATGAACTCTTTCATGTACAGATGTCATGTTAATGTGATATATATATATATTTTTTTTTGGAAATGCCGAGGTTTTCACTAAATGTTTAAGTCAGCTCTTGGCTATATTGTTGTATACGCTTGTGCAACATTTGAGTTCAATGTACTTTGATGGCCAGTGGAACTATTTGCTCATTACGTGTGCTGTTTACAGATGAAAATTTGATTGTATCACGGATCTTTTAAACCTCGTAGCCCGAGTTAAGAATTGGGAAATCGGTCTATATATTTTAGAGTGGTAATAATGCCACCCACCATTTTTAGTATTCACACCCTTTGTTCATCCACCCCACATATATTTATAAATATATTTTAAAAATTAATTTTTAAATACTATATTTAATTTTAATAATTTTATTATTTTTAATAAGTTCTCTTTTAATTTTCATTAAAAAAATTATCATTATATATATTTTTAATTTTCTTTTTTAAATTTTTACTTAAAAATAAATTATATCATCAATAACAAAATTATTAATAATATTTTTAAAATAAATTCAGTTTATTATTTTCTTTTAAATGATAGGAATAATTAGATTTCAAATATTAATATAACTTTTTAGTAAATATGTAAATAAAAGAATTGTTTTGATATTAAATAATATTTTTAAAATACATAAAAAGGAAAAAAAAAATCAGTGGGGTGTAATTGCAAAGGGGTGGCGGAACAAAAAATTTGGGGTGGCGTTATCGATTCTCTATATTTTATTTTGAAAATTTTAAAAAGTGAATTTTAAAAATAGGTCCATTTTGTAAAATTAAGTTTTGTGAAAGTTTGTTGGGACTGGTAGGTTGTACTAATATTTTTATCTTTAATTAAAAGATATTTTAAAATCGGCTGCTTTAAAAGTTTGTGATCCAGTTGACTGCCATCATAAGTTTATGATCCTTGATTGCATAAAATTAATCCCAAAAATTTATTTTTTTATGTGCATTCAAAGACGACTGAACAGTTTTCAGAACTTGTGAAAACGTATTAGAAAAATTCAGAATGACAAATCTGAAATTAAATTTTAAGTTAAGAATAGACATAAGGGTCTCAGGAGCCCCCGAACTTGGCTATACTTTTCAAGTTAGCCCTCAAACTTTACGGAGGGTCAATTTAGCCCCTCAACTTCCAAATGATGGGTCAATTAAGCCCTTTTGCTGATGTGGAGGCTGATCTGGCAGCAAAAAGTGTTAACTTCAAAATGTCAATTATGCCCTCCACATCAGCAAAAAGGGCTCATTTGACACAAAACTTGAAAGTTAAGGGGCTAAATTGATCATTCGTGAAGTTGGAGGGCTAACTCGAAAAATATAGCCAAGTTCAGGGGCTTCTAAGACCCTTATGCCTTAAGAATAAAAAAAGTCATTGCAACCTATAGAATATAAACTTTCAAAAAGTTTAGTTTTACAAGAATTTCAAAATGGACCTATTTTTAAAGCTCAAGCTTTAAATGGTCCATCTCATGAAATTTCCCCTTTAATATATTGATATTACTTATATCAAAATGTCCATATGTAATGAGAAAGTGATCTCTCCAGGAGAGATGAGAAAATTAATTTCAACTATCAAATCTTCATCCAACGATTGAGATTTTTGCATTTTTCTCTCTCCGCATTTTTCTCTCTCTCCTGAACCATTCATTCAAAAAGTCAAAAAGGTGAATTAATGGGAAAAAAGAAAATACTTAAATCTCAACCATTGAATGAAGATTCGACGGTTGAGATTATCATAAGTGGAAATATTAGTCATGAGAATTAAGACACAATATCATTAGGTGGAATTAGAGATATGAGACACCACACTTTGTTTGAATGATAGATTTTGCATAGTGGCTGATGAAGCTTGATATGTCCTTTCAATTTATTTTTAGTAAATGGTTGTCGAATTTTGGTCTAAGTGTTGTTACTTCAGAGACCAAGAGGAGAAAAATAAAAGAGAACACCAAGTTATAAGTAAAAATACGAGTCATGAGAATTGAGACACAACATCAATAGGTTGAGAATTGAGACACAACATCATTAGGTTGAATGAGAGATTTGAAACACAACATCATTTGTTGAATGAGAGATTTGGTGTTGTTGTTGATGAACCTTATTATGTCCTTCATTTTATTTTTAGTTAATGGTTATCAAATTCTGGTTGTAGTGTTGTTACTTTAGAGACTGGGAGGAGAAAATTAAGTGAAAAAACCTACATCATAAGTAGAAATATTAGTCTTGAAAATTGAGACAAAACGTCAAAAGGTTCATAATTAAGACACAACATCATTAGGGATAATGAGAGATATGAGACACGACACTTTGGTTGAATGAGAGTTTTGGTATGGTAGTTGATGTAGCTTATTATGTCCTTTCATTTTATTTTTAGTAAATGGTTGTCAAATTCTAGTTTTAATGTTATTACTTCAGAGACCAAGAGGAGAAAAATAAATGGGAACACTTACGTCACAAGTAGAATATTAGTCATGAGAATTGAGACACAACATCAATAGGTTGAGAATTAAGACAAAACATCATTAGGTTGAATGTGAGATTTGAGACACGACACCATTTGGTTGAATGGGAGATTTGGTGTGGTCGTTGATGAAGCTTATTATGTCATTTTATTTTATTTTTAATAAATGGTTATAAAATTCTTGTCGTAGTGTTGTTACTTCAGAGACCAAGACGAGAAAAATAAATGAGAACATCTACATCACAATTGGAAATATTAGTCATGAGAATAGACACAACATCAATAGGTTGAGAATTAAGACAACATTAATAGGTTGAGAATTAAGACACAACATCATTAGGTTGAATCAAAGATTTGAGACAGGACACTATTTAGTTAAATGAGAGATTTGGTGTGATTGTTGATGAAGCTTATTATGTCATTTCATTTTATTTTTAATAAATGATTTATAGAATTCTTATCGTAGTGTTGTTACTTCAGATACCAAGATGAGAAAATTAAGTGAGAACACCTATTTCTAGCAGTGTCAAAATTGGGCTCGTGACTGTACGGTCATGGGCGGGCACGATCATCATATGGATGACCTTAAAATCATAGACTTTTAAGAGCCCGGGTCAAATTAACGTAAAAGCCCGTAGGCGACCTATGACTGTACGGGCATGGTCACCATATCAATGACCATGCAATCACAGGCTTTTCACGGTCATGGGTGGAAAGGCGCGAGCTTGATCCTTTGACAGTACTACTTATGTCATAAGTAGAAATATTAGTCACGAGAATTAAGACACAACATCAATAGGTTTATGAGAGATTTGAGACACGACACCATTTGGTTGAATGAGAGATTTGGTGTGAGATCTGATGATGCTTATTATGTCCTTTCATTTTATTTTAGTAAATGGTTATCAAATTCTTGTCATAGTGTTGTTACTTTAAAGACCAAAATGAGAAAATTAAGTGACACCTACATCATAACTAGAAATATTATTCATGAGAATTAACACACAAAATCATTTGGTTGAATGGGAGATTTGAGACAGGACATCATGAATGGGAGATTTCAAACACAGCACCATTTGGTTGAATGAGAGATTTGATGTGGTCGCTAATTAAGCTTATTATGTCCTTTCATTTGATTTATTTTTGTAAATTATTGTCAAATTTTAGTCTTAGTGTTATTACTTTAAAGAGTAAGAGGAGAAAAACAAAGTGAGAAACACCTACGTCACAAAAGGAAATATTAGTCATGAGAATTGACACAACATATTAGTATGTTGAGAATTAAGACAACATTATTAGGTTGAATGGAGATTTGAGACACGACACCATTGGGTTGAATGGAAGTTTTTGAGCGATTATCCATGAAGCTTTATATGTCCTTTCATTTTATTTTTAATAAATGGTTGCTTTGAACTACATGATAATATTTATCCACAACACTCAACAATGAAAAGGAAAATATGTTAAAAGAGTGATAATGATATGAAAAGCGTGAGAATAAACACTGGTCAGGGATGTGAATTAGACAATCTATCATTAATAAAACATAAATACAAACATGATCTCATTCTATAGAAATCATTCATCTAAGAATATTCACCAAAAGTTTTTGTTTCTCAACAACAGCAAGCATTTACTTCCAAAAAGATATTAAAAACTATACTATATAAATCAAATGCTTGCCAATCAATTTAGTCAGTGATCCACCTAGGAGAAAAGTCCAGGTGAGGAAAAGGGTACCGTGGAGTGGGAGCAGTAGCAAATGGATTTGTTGGATAGTTAGGAGTCAAACCTATGGGATCGATGAAGTAGTTTAGATCTCCCATTTGTGGTTAGGGTGGGTTAAACCTAAAGTTATTATATATCGAATGACTATTCTGTACTTGAGGCCTCAGATCAATAATTGCTTGTCATTAAAGAGTTCAAGTTATGTAGTTGAGTATGTATATATATATATTATTGTATCACTAACATATTTATGTATGATGTTGATGCTGATGACCCCAAATGCAGAGTAAAGCCTGATGATAGAAGTGATCCCAACTGACTGAATATAGGATCAAAGAAGTAATTGGATCCAACTGTGATCGTATATCCAAGTCAACATCGCAAGAGTATTTATAGCCCCAATAATCAAAAGTTTCTCTTCCTCATATCATATCCTGTTCTACTGTATTGACACCTGAATATCTATAGCTTGCATATGGGTTAATGTTTTTATCATCTGTAGCACTCAACTGTGTCCCTCCAAAAATAGTTCTAGTGAGGCAGATATTTTAGGATAATCAGAAATATGAACTTCAGCAGATGCCATCTACCACTCTGCTCTTCCACTAGTGAGACTAGTTTGAGCTTAGTCAGTCAAATATCAACGAGTGTTTTTCTTACCATAGAGACCTTTATTGGCTCCTGTTATTGGATAAAAATTCTGGGTCAAACCACAATATTAGATCTTAGACTATTACATAAACAAATGCATTATAATACAAGTAAGATATTTTGTAAATTTGAAAATTTAATTTACTTTTAATTCACATCCATTTCATATAATTGATGTCACAATTTGAAAAGCAAATCACTCTACAGTATATGAAAACAAGAATAAGAACATGCCTACATGAATTCAAACCAATATCTGTTCTCAATTGCATTCTTTAATAGTTTACTTCATCAAGTTCGAGCTAGCAGGAAAAAAGAGTCAGATCCAAATGAACCATGTAACAAGTGAGTGCATATCAGAAATTAAGAAAGTTAACATATTTTCGAACATTATGTCAATTAGACTATCAATAAGGATTCAAAACCTTCTTGGCAGATTGACAAGTGAATGGCAAAATGGGGGCTCTAATAGTTGTAAGAGCATACACCGACATCTTAAAGTCCAATTTCGCCACATCAGTATCCGGGACTTTCAACAAATTCAGCCAGAAACAGTCTATCCATGATTCTCGCCTATAACTTTATTAATTTTAATGTTAAAAATAAAAATTTAATAAATTATTTTATCAAAATATTTTAATTTAAATATTTAATAAATACTTACCAATATATATGATTTAATTTTAGTTAATAATTTTATTAAATTGAATTTTAAAATATATTTATTTGGTAACATCTAATGGATAATGGTTAAGGTAACCAAGAGACTAGTTGGTAATAAATAGTAGGTTTGGGAGAAGTTTTTGCAAAATTGGTAGAATTTTCAACAAATTTGATTGACATCAATCTGTATTGTTTTTTAAAAAATAAAAAGTATAAGAAAAAAAATTGAATTATTATAATAAAATTGTAACAAATATTTTAAATCCCACATAGAGAATTATTAAATGCCACACTAGTTTCCTATTTACCTTTCACATAACTAAATTCTTTTAATTTGATTTTTTTAATTTTTTTTTTATTTTAAACAATTGATAAGAATGCGCTCTCTTAGTTTAGCATTTGGTTTGATCTGGAAAAAAAAAATCTTGGTTATTAATTAGAGAGTTGAATGAGTTACATGAAATGAAGATTACAGTTGCAGACAACTACCAAATATGAACTTGTCAAGGCTGGAATTAGGCAAATATATATAGATGAGAAGTCTTTCAATTCCTTCAAAGCAGAAGCCTAAAAGTCTAACCAAAGTTGGATATCTGTAGTATTGTATACTTGTTGTGAAACACCATCACTGGACAACTGGTCCATAATTGGTTGGTCTTCCTACCGTACAAGGCATGGAGAAACAGTTTCCCTGCATATCCCATTTTTTGATAAACACAAGCATCAATGGGGTGATGATATGTTTTATTGACACAGCTCCTGCATTCTTCTTTAGTAACATCTCCGCATAGAGCATAGCCATAGACTTTGTCAGGATCTTGGCCAGTTTCAGCTAAGAGATGAGAGCACAATTTGGCGATTTCTAAGTATAGACATCATCATTAGTGAAGTTACCTCCATAGAAAGAAGTTTGTGCACCTAAAGTGATCACATTGGCCAACTATCTTTATTCTTCAGATCCAGAGAATACATATACTTAATAACACCACAACTATTCTCCTTCTCGACCTTACTCACATCCTCCGTGAATCTCCGCATCGTCTGACGACGAAGTTCGCACACATTGATTCTAAAATTCGACTGGTCATTGGTGTCTTCTGAGTTATTTCAGAGAATTGGAATTGTAGGAAAATTAAAATTGAAAACAAAATTTTAAAAAGGGCATAATTGAAATAATGGTTGCTGTATGTATATTTTTCTTGTGGGTTTGAGTAATGTCCAATTGTAAAAGTATGTTGAATTATATTTATATAAATATAAAAAATAAAAATTATTTAATTGAAAAAATTAATAATATATTAAATAATTATAATTTTAAGTTAAAATGATAATAATTTAATAATTAAATTTAAAAAATATATACTTAGACGCCTCCCAATTTGTATGTCTCCTACCCTGATGATGGACAAATTTTAATAAAAAAGCCAAAATTGGGACAATGCTGGAGATGCTTTAAGTTTTATATGAGTTGTTATAAGAGGATCTTCCAAGAATATGAATGTGAGATTACGTAACTGTGGAAAGTAGAGTTCATAAATAAATAATGAAACGTATAAATAATGACAACGTGATTTATGAAATGGCTGAAAATTTAAAAGCAGGCGGCTGTGTTTATTTAAAATAATAGTGATGCAATAGTCATTGTCTTTTCTTTATTTTTATTTTTTATATTTTTATATTATTAAAATTTTAATTAAATTAAATATTTATTGTAGAAAAAAAATGATAATAAAATTATAAAATATTATAAAAATATTTAATTAGATGAGTTGCAATATATATTTTATTATGAGGACCAAAGTAGTATTTACAAATTTAAAATTCTGATTTAAAATATAAAAATTAATGTCAAATAGTTAATACAAACATCTAATTTGAAATAGTTAATACAAACGTCAAATTTGAAATATTACAAATTTATCCTAATGAGAGAATCCTAAATAAATATTTATAAATTTGAAAATTTTTATTTAATTTTTTTTTTTAGGATTTAATTTTATGGGTGGAGGCCATCACCTACCTATTTCATTGGAAGTTAAAATAATTAAAAATAAAAATAAAAATAAAAAATCTATTGATCTGAAATTAGCTAATCTTAAACTTCATCAAGTGTCTCCAATCTTTATTAAAATAGACCAAGGTAATAAACCTGAACCGTCTTGAATATGGTTGAATATGATACAAGAATAAAGTCATGATTGCATAATAAAGTTAAATCCCTCTATAACGGCAGCGTTTGTCTGAAAATTTTTTAGTTGTTATAATGAATGACTGTTATTCGCATATAACGGCCATATGAATGTCATAGATCTCGCTTGGTTGTTATCTATTCATAATAATATTTTCTTTAAAAAATAAACTCAAAATAAAATATACATAATTTAGAATATTTTTAAAGTTAAATTTATTCAACTATGATGGAAAAAGTCTACCATAGTAGCTTATTTGGAAGATTTCAATCTCTTACTAGCAATTTAACGCTTGAATTAACAAAAATTTTAGTCCAAACTTTCAATAAAAGGTAGTCAATCGCTTTTACTTAAAGACAATCCATTGCGGAAAGACCTTGCAGAGTCTCATTGTCAGATGAGAGACTCCCTTAGAGACCTACACTATGAATGATCTAAGTTTTAATGTTTCAAATGATTTTTATTAATTATTTATAATTATGAACTGTTTAAAATTCAATCATATTCATTATCATTACTTATGCAATATTTTCCTTTCATCATTTTTAATTATTAAACATTAAAAAAATTCTTTATTTATTGAAGTAAATTACAATAGTTATTTAAATTTTTAATTTTTATATTATTTTATTAAAAAAAATAATGTGTTATATTTGAGTATGTCATTATAAAGGATGAGTTTTATACAGAGTGTTCTATTCAAATTACGGCTGTTGCAGTTATAGGCAAATTGCTGTTATAGAATATTAAAATAACATTGAAAAAATCGGTTTCGAAAGAAATTCAGCTGTTATAGTGAATTGCCGTTATTGAGAATGGCAGTTATAGAAGGGTTTTTGACCGTATAATATCTATACTATAGATAGATATACTGTTTACCAAACAGCCGTCCAGCCCTAAAACCCGTATAGACATTGACTCATTTCACGTTTCAAAGGAGTTTGGTGGTGGTAGACATGCAACCTCTCTTCAGGTAAAGTTAGCTCATCAAACACATTTACGCATGCATATATAAATATATGAAGCGTAGAATGAGTTTATTTATTTATTTAATTAATAAAGAGCAAAAGCAGTGATGAAGTTGATAGCAGTGGTTGTAGTGATTATAAGTGAAGTGATGATAAATGGATGTTGTGGTGGTGAGAATGAGAAGGAGGGGTGTGTGGAGAGACTAGTTCCGTGTCTGAATTATTTAAATGGGAGTGAGGTGGGCGATGAGTGCTGTGAACCGCTGAAAATGGTGGTGAAGTCGAACCCAGAATGTCTATGTAAGATGATAACAAACAAGGAGAGCGAGAGAGCTCAGAGGGCTGGTATCAACATCAATCAAGCCCAGCAATTGCCTGCTAGATGTGGTCTCCATCTCAACCCCATCGCTTGCCTAACAGGTTTATACCATTTTAATTATATAAATTTGAGTTAATAAAGAAATCGATGATTGGGAGACTTAAAATTAAATAAAAATAAGTATGAGATTTGGATTTTCTTTTAAGAAAAAAATTATACTAGACTTTTTTTAATAAAAAAATTATAATTTTTAAAGTAGATTTTTTTATGAGATTATTATATGTGCTTCTAAATATTTCTATTAATGCAGGTTCTTCTTCAAGTTCAGCTCCGTCTCTTCAATCAAAACACCTCACCATTGTGTTGTGTCTACTAATACAAACTTTTTGGTTTTCCCGGTGGATATTTAAGTGAATCTCATTTTATTTATAATGTAATGTACTTCTTTCCTTTTCCCTTACGACAATATAATAAATTATTTTTTTTATTTTAATTTGATAAATTATATTAAATTATTAGAATTGTTATAAAATAAAATCTTACATGACAGAAAAAGGAATTAAAAAAAACAATATAGGTCATTAATACATTAGTTTTTTTTTAATTTTTTTTATGATATAGTTTTATTTATTTTTAAATTAAATACGAGTACAATTATAATTTTAGTTTTGAAATTTGAAATGAATTTTGATAAAATAATAAATAAATAAAAATAATTTTTATTTATGGAATTTGAAAATCAAAACTGTTGGTGTCTGGACAATACATGATAATTTGTAGAATCAAGCATTCCATTTAGTTAATCACCACGTTTATTCGTTCAGAGGTTAATTAATTTGAATTAATTAAAAAAAATCAAAATTAACAATTGCAAAAAGGATAAAATTATATTAACAGCCTTAAGAAGGCCATCTTTAACCATTTTAACTGGTGTAAGGGCTCTAACAAACCTACTAATCTAGTCGGTCATCCTATCTACCCTAAAGACATTCCTATATAAACTATTTCCCTTTTACTTCTACGAATAATGTGGGATACTAGTAAAATATTCAAACACTTCACAACAATACCCCACATTTATATATAACTAGAAAAATCCCCTAAGTTGGCATCTTCTCGAACTTGTATCACATATTGGAACGTAGTTGTTTGCACTTTGAACTTTCCAATTATGAAATCTCATCGGGTCAACTCAGTGATGCAATGAGTTTTATTATCTTGAACTGTTCACTTTACAATAGTTGACCTAGTCACTCATCTTCATTTATGATAGAAATCATCAAACTTTGTTCTTTATACGATATTGTTCATTTCGGTCTAAAACATGTCTTGGTATTCATAATAGCTTATAGAAAACTGTAACGTCCCGATTTGGGGCTAAACGATTTTGTAATTTTGAACCGATTTGATTTTGAGTTGTAAACTTTTTTTGCAATGTTTGAATAAATTTTGATTAATCAAAGTTATTAGATTGTTGAATGGATTGTAATAAGATTGCCTAGCAATATTTTATTGGTGTTCCATTGAATCGATTGTAAAAACAAAGTCAAACAAAGAAGAAAACAAAGGTACGCAGCATTAGCCGTGCTGGCGACATAAGCTTTATGTCACCAGACATGTCGCCAATGTTGGTGACATAGGCTTTATGTCGCCAGCGAGCGAATTTTGCAAAGCTAAAGTACTCGTCTCGTGTGCTTCTGGAAACATAAGACCTATATCGCTAGCATTATCGCCAGAAACCGAATCGAGGTTTTTAAATCCAAATTGGTCGAGTTTCTTTCATTCGTCTCATCTCTTTCGAATCCTCTCATCGTGCGATTGCTCTCCTTCTCGAAGCCCTCGCTATCTCTTCATCAACACAACTCCAGTAAGCAATCTGTCGACCGTTCTTCAACTCTTACTTGATGATAGAATGATTGCTAGGGTTGTTGAGTCTTATTGTTGATGATTTGGGGATTTCTTAGTTATTGATTGGTTAGGGTTTTGGTTGGGTAGAAACCCTTTCTTTTCGCGCGCCACGTGTTCGATCGATTGTTTAAGCGAATTGTTGTTCCTTGTTATTGTTCGGTAAAGCAGACGGTGCCGAGGATCGTATCGGCGACGCTTAGCTTAGCTGTCTACGGAAGAAATATTAGTAATTTCGTTTTATACTTCATATGTGGTTGATTTTTGCTTTATTGAATTTTGCATTAATCTGGATAAATAACCTGATCACATGAATTATTAATTGGTAACGATAGGAATTGATGATAGAATAGAATATTGGTTGTTGCTTGGTTTATCGTTGATTATGATTATGTTAAAGTATATTGCATGTTAGACTTACGCTTTGGTTATCTAGAGCTGGAAATAAATAGATAAAGCACTAGTAAAGTACCCGACAAATGTTGATTGAAAGCCAATGGATTGCTATAATGTAATATTGAATGTTAAACTGTATTGTGTATTCGATTCCCCAAATTAATCAATTAATGATTGCCCTAGTCGTGGTTGAAAATAGTGATGGAATGACATGTCATTAGGGGTACCCGATATATCTCAACCTATTGGAAATATAGGACTTTTGGTTTAACTAACCACTATTGAAAATTGAGTGACAACTCCTATTGGGTGTGACAGCACCACCGCATGCGGGCCTATTGTATTGTGGTCTTCGGACCTAATTGATGGAATCCTAAGGTAGTTGTCCGTCTCGAGCGGGAATAAACGGCGCTACGAATTTTGGTCTTTAGACCCTATTGTGTGGCTTCGGCCTAATTGATCCATTTTCATTATCGATACTAGATTAGGGGCAGTTTAATTAAATTGGAACCTTAACGTGAATGCTATTGTGCGATGAATGCCTAGTGGACAGTTGATTATTTTGGGGGTTTTTAATGAATATAGAGGAACTAAATGGACACCTAAATAATGTGAAATGTATATAATGAACATAATTGGAACTAGATGAGTAACTCACTTAAATAAACTCGTGAATCACATTAAAATTGGGTTAGTTTGTATTCTCTTATGATTGATTATTAGCTCTAGATGCATTTGTGTGCCGCCTTATTATTGTATGAATTAATAGACGCATTTACTTGTGTTTGTTGGAGTGTGACTTGCTAACTAGACATTGATAGTCTGACGTTGTTTTTCTTCCATTTTTCTTATCTCTCCTATTGAAATGTGAAGGTGATTGAGCAGATTGAAGGTCCTAGCATTGCATTTTTCCATGATTTTGGAAGATATTACAAACTGTTATTTTAATGTTTTTGTTTGGTTTTGGAAGGATATGTAAACTTTTTGAATACTTAAAGTCCTTATATTTTGGACATGATATTTTTGGCGATTGTAAATTGTTGAATGAATGTTTATTTTGAACTGCATAACACATGTTTTATTATTTATAAATGAAGTATTTGAATTTTATGTTCTGTTCTTTATAAGTAGATTTTTTATTGCATTTTATAACCAGGCTATTTCAAATATTGTGATTATTTTCGCATTTAAAGTAATTAATGAATGATTGTAATGTGACGTTTCGGTCTCCATTCGCGGCTTCGCCATGGCCCGGGGTTGGGCGTTACATTTACTCAGTCAAGTTCTATTCTCATAAATGTGACCCCACATTTGTGATATCAAATCTCATATTTAATATCATTAAATGCATTGCATATCCTTTGCATCTTCATACTCTCATATTATAGTCATAGCAATAGGTTGGGTAGTGTTTTCACATCTTTTTGCGTTTTACTTAACTGGTTTGCTTATTGAACCTAGTCCCTGGGATCTCCATTTAACTAGATTAGGTTTCTGTCAAGTTCAACTTATTCAATTGCCTTTAATCCTATTCCTCACGACAACATTTTAAACTGCTCTCTATGAAGGCATTTTGTTAACGGATCCACTAGATTTTTCTTACATTTCACATAGTATATTGTGATTATTCCACTAGACAACATTTGTCTAACTGTATTATGTCTGTGTTTAATATGCCTAGATTTTCAATTATACACTTTATTTTTGGCTCTTACTTAACTAGTCATATTATCACAGTGTATACATAATGCACTTACTGGTTTAGGCCAGACAATTATATCCTCTAAGAAATTTTTAATCCGTTATGCTTCTTCAGCATCTTTGTCTAGTATGATAAACTTTGATTTCACTATGGATCTTGCAATACAAGTTTGCTTAGAGTATTTTCATGAAATGGCTCCACCACCTAATGTAAATACATAACCGTTGGTGGATTTAGTTTCTAGGTTATCATATATCCAATTAGCGTCACTAAATCCCTCAACCACATGTGGGTATGTTTTATAAACTAATCCGAAATTCATTATATTCTTTAAATACCTTAAGACTTGTATTAATATAGTCCAATGATCATTTTCAGAATTTTGTGTATATCTACTAAGCCTACTTACTGAATAAGCTAAATCAGGCTGTGCAGAGTTCATTAAATACACTAGGCTTCTAATTACTAGAGAATATTCTAATTGTGAAACAAGAATCCTATTATGTTTCTTTAAAGTGCAGTTAGCATTGAATGGTTTAATTGCAAGTTCATAGTCATATTGATTGAACCTTTTTAATATCTTTTCTATGTAGTGGGTTTGTGTAAGGATGTATCCTTCTTTATTTCTCTTTACTTGAATTCCCAATATGGCATTTTCCAACCCAAGATCTTTCATGTCAAATTTGGAACTTAACATCTTTTAGTGGGAGTTCATTGCATCCATTCTTTTTACTTAAATTCCCAATATGACATCAACCAACCCAAGATCTTTCATGTCAAATTTGAAACTTAACATCTTTTAGTCGAGTTAATTGCATCCTTACTTGTTCCAAGTATGAACATATCATCAACATACAAATATACCATAACACATTTTTCATTTCTTTGATATAGGCTATGTTCAGCGTTAGTGATTAAAATTAGCGGTTTAGGTAACGATTAGAACAACTATAGCGGTTAGTTGTTCAAGATATTGGTCTATATAGCGATTGTAATAGCGGTTCAAACGGTTGTTCCGTAATAGTGAAAATGAAACTAAAGCCGAGAAAAGAAAATGAGGGTGGGCGCTAGAGCTAGATTAGAGCAAGAAAGGAAAGCACAATTGCCAAAATGAAACTATGGAACTAGTGACTTTAAGCTTAGATATTAGAAATAGTTTAAGTCATTTCATGCCGATAAGATTTGCAAGTTAGTAAGTAAGTTTTACCTAGATGATTTTTCTTAGCATGAGAGGGATTTTTTGACATTTAAGTTGAAGCACTGCAAGTGATTTGTGGTTTAACAAGATAGATTTCAAAATATATCTACAATCTCATAATTATGTCATGCTTTGGTGGAAAACGGCTGCTCACATCAATTTCCTTTGGTTAATAGGTTGATTGGTTTGGTACTAATTCTTCCAGATTCTTCTACAACTATAGTGAGACTTTTTCAGCTATAAAACTTATGAAAACTAATCTTTACAATGAGATGAATGTCAAGTTTCTATTTGATTATTTGACTGTTTATATCGAAAAGGAAATTGTGTAAACATTTAGTTCTGATTCGATATTAGATGACTTTAATCAGCTAAAAGAGCATAGAGCACAACTTTGAGATATTACTTCCATTAACGTTAAAAATGAATTTGTAGGAATATTTTGTTTGATGCATTTTTTTTAAAGAATTCAAGTATAAGAGGTTTATTTAATTGTCAAGGTGGGAAAATAGGTTGTGGATGACTATTTTTATGGTTAATAAATTGTTGACATTACGCAGAAAATGAAACTTGATTATCTTTGCGGGTTTAGTAGTCTTCTATTAGGTTTGAATGCTTTCTTCCTTTCTTTTTTTTAAGTGATCCTAAATTGTAGGGGTGGGCGCGATTTTCGGTTTTTTACCAAACCGGACCGACCCAAATTAATCGGTTTTTAGTCTTATTTGGGTCGGTCCTGTTTTAATAAAATAAAAACCGAGTCATTCGGTCTCGGTTCGGTTTTAATCTCTAAAAACCGATTTAAATTAATTATAATAATAAATCCAAAAATCTGCACTAAATTTCATGTATTTCATAAATATATAATATTTTCTTTACATTACTTTATTTTTTTTTTTCAACTTTTGTTTTGTTACAATTTTGTATAAAAATCATTTAATGTCCTTTTCATGCATCTGTATATACCATTATTGCTATATCTAAAAGTTATATTTCTTATTCATTCAAATTATGTAATGTCTGTTGTACACTTGGTATTTTTTTGGTGATCACATAGGTTGTTTTGTTTGAATGTTGGATGCTTGGTTTCAAACATAGTTATTACTTTATTATTTACAAATAAATTAGATTTTAAATGATATTTGATTTCATACATGTATTATAAATTTATTTTGAATTAAATGGAATATCACTTACTTAAAAAATAAATTACAAAATATTAGGTCCAACAAAAAAGCCAAACTGAATAAAACCGGACCGATTCGGACCAAACCGACTAAAACCAAACAGGTCGGTTTCATTAATCTACTTGGTTCGGCTCGATCCTAAATATAAAAAAAACCAAGTAATTCGGTTTCGGTCCGGTTTTACTCAAAACCGGACCGACCCGGACCATGCCCACCCCTACTAAATTATTTATATCTTACGGAAGATCCCATTAACTCATTTTCTATCATCGTGCATACATTGAAGTGTGATGTGTTCATTTTTGATAATCCAAAAAAATGTTCAATGTTGTTAGTATTAGAATTTTTTATTTCATTGGCAATTCTGTAGTCATCATGGACAAGTTTTATATTCTAACTTTAGAATTTTCATTGAAAACTTTAATTCCACCTGTATTTGTAAGGACATCAACAATAGAGGAACAATTCAAGTCTCATCTTATGAAAAAGCGGATGAAAAAATATTAAAATAAATAACATCATACCATCATTGCTACTTTTCTCTCTTATGGATGCCTCTAAATTGGGACGGAACAACTCTCAATCATCTTTCTCCATGTCATTTTTTAGTTTTTTTTATACAATTTTATTTTTTAAAAAACTTTTTGATTATTTAATAATTAAATTTATTTTATTATATTTGGTAGACTCACATATCAAAACTGAGATAAAAAGTGTCCCTTACTATCGTGAATGTTCTAATGTACTTCTTCTACATCATTTTATTTGTTTTTATAATATATTTCATTCTCCTACTTTTACTTTTTAAATTATTATAGAACAAAATACTTCACCTCCACTAATGTCGTAACATTTACTTTTTGCACATTTGCTAATACATAATTAAATATCTTTAATTATATATAATTAAAAATTATGGTAATTTATATTTAAAAAATAAATAAAATAAAATATCAGTTTAGTATATTTTCTTATACTACTATATAAATCATTTATTTATATATGAATCATAATATGTGAAATAATTGGATGAATAGTATACCAAACTCAATGTGTCAATCTAGGAGGGAGGGAGTATAAGTTTTCTCGTAAAAAAAAAAAAAAAAAAAAAAAAAAAAAATTAAATTAGAACAAAAATATCTTGAAGGAGAGGACAGGAAAAACATAAAAATATACATTGCTGTAACGTTGTGCGTCACCAAACAAAAGAGAGGCTTTATCCCATCTCTAAATTGGAAACCAAAACTAAAACCCCTCTTGAACCTCTGTCGACTCGCTCGCTCTTCCATCTTTAACCGCCAATGAAACCCTTTTGAAGTCCCCCATTTTGATGGCCTCTCTTTCTCCCACCACACCTTCCCCTCTGAAACTCTCTTCAACTTCATCCAAACTCTGGGGACTAACAAAACTCCCAACACTTAAACCCAAAACCACAACCCACAAACTCTCCGCTTTCCAATTCAATGCTGTCTACACACCAGGTCTGTCTCTCTCCTCACCCGCCCCCAAACTCTCCCAAAGAAGAGCCAACTCCTCGGAACCCGACCGAGACTCCATTACTTTACTCAATGAAAGAATCCAGAAAGAACACAGCAAGCGAAGTAGCACCACTAGGCCGCTTATGGATTCCGAAGAGGCTGACAAGTATATTCAACTAGTGAAGCAGCAGCAGCAACGAGGTTTGCAGAAGTTGAAAGGTAAAAGAGCAGGTGATCCTACCGCTGCTGATGCTGCTAATTTCAATTACAAGGTCGACCCTTACACTCTCAAATCCGGTGATTATGTCGTGCATAAAAAAGTTGGAATTGGGAGATTTGTTGGAATTAAATTTGATGTCTCCAAGAATTCCTCCGAGCCTACTGAGTTTGTGTTCATTGAGTATGCTGATGGCATGGCTAAGCTTCCGGTCAAGCAGGCTAATCGTATGCTGTATCGTTATAGTTTGTATGTTTCTTCTTCATGCCTGATCACTTGTGTTGATAGATTATGTATATTTTAGGTTAATTTTGGGTGCAAACTTGTGTTATTTTTGTGTTAGGCCAAATGAGACGAAAAGGCCTCGGACATTGAGCAAATTGAATGACACCAGTGTATGGGAGAGGAGAAAGACTAAAGGTAAGGTCGCCATTCAGAAAATGGTCGTGGATTTAATGGAGTTGTACTTACATAGGCTAAAACAAAGAAGGCCTCCCTACCCTAAGAATCCTGCTATGGCTGAATTTGCTAATGAGTTTCCTTATGAACCCACACCAGATCAAAAACAGGTGTGACAAACTTTACACCTATTATTTTGTTTAGTGTAGAATGTTTTAATAGGTCTGATTGACTTTGTTTGTTTAAGGTTCCATCATTAGGATAAGAAACAGAATATGCAGCAGGTCAAGGTTTGATGGGATTATGAATTATTTCTTAAGTGTCCTGAAAAGACTTTGGGCTCTCTTCATTTTTTTGTTATGTAGGGGGAGGCCATAGCTTTTGCTGTAGGCATCGACTAAATTGAATAACAATTCTTGTGTTTTCAGCTTAGTTACAAATGCGCATTCTGTTAGAAGCGTTAATTTAGATATTATGGGTCTCAAAATAGCAGGCGGCTGTTTCTTTTTCCTTGCTTATTTCATTTTATTTTGCAGGCTTTTGTTGATGTTGAGAAGGATTTGACTGAGAGAGAAACTCCAATGGATCGACTAATATGTGGAGATGTTGGATTTGGTAAGACTGAAGTTGCAGTACGTGCCATCTTTTGTGTAGTCTCTACAGGGAAGCAAGCTATGATACTAGCACCAACAATTGTCTTGGCCAAACAGCATTTTGATGTTATTTCAGAGCGATTTAGTAAGTATGCTAATATCAAGGTTGGACTACTGAGTCGCTTTCAGGTGTGGGAATATAACAATGGAACATTTGTCATTGTAAATTTAAGTAATGGTTTATTTCAAACTATGTGACGAATCTAATAACATTGGCATTATGATAGACTAAAGCAGAGAAAGAGGAGTATCTGGACATGATAAAACAGGGTCATCTGAACATTATTGTGGGAACTCATTCGCTTCTGGGAAGTCGTGTTGTGTATAACAACCTAGGCCTTCTTGTTGTTGATGAGGAACAGGTTACCTTCGAGTCCTGTTAATGTAGTCTGCTAGAAATCCTCAACTTTGTTGTTGCAATACTTTTAATTTTTATTTATTTTTTTAAATTTTTATTTTTTAAAATTTTTTCTGTTTTTTCCTCTTTATTAAGGAAAAATTTAATCTGTTAAACAGCTCCTGGAGTTCATAATAAGTACATAAACAAATTCCTTCAGAAGATTAGGCAAGCTTATACTGAAGTGACCTGGTCTTATTTATTATAGTGTTTATTTATTGTTCATTTTCCCCCTCTTGTCAATAATATTTAATCTATTACCCAAGTTTCTTACATTAATTGGTTTGATATGGACACGATTATGCTAATTGTATTACATCCAGTTGAACTAGAGTTTTTACATTCTCATTTATTATAGTTTTCTGATTTGCAGCGGTTTGGAGTAAAACAGAAGGAGAAGATTGCATCATTTAAAACTTCAGTCGATGTTCTTACTCTTTCTGCTACACCTATCCCGCGAACACTTTATTTAGCATTGACTGGATTTCGAGATGCAAGGTAATATTCAGTTGACAATGGAAGTTTCCACGTTTGTGGTTCTGAAGCTTATACTGGATCTTAATCTCCTGATCAGTTTGTTTTGTCTTGTTTATTATTAATAAAAGTGGTTGCACACTATGCCATATAGTGATGATGGAATTTTGAAAATGTGAAGTCTGTGATTAAAAACTGTGGAGTGAATATCTCTTTTTACTGTGCAGATCATATTTTATGCTGTCCTATTCTACTAATGTGTTGAGTACTAGTTTAGCAACTTATGTAAAATTTGATTTGTGAGCATGGTTAGTATGAAGAAGAACAACTTCATATATTGTTTGAGATTAAATAATTAATCTTTAGTGGAAGTCAACTTTAGACTAGGTACAAATATGAATTAACTCTTAGTATGCGGCTGCTCTTAACTAGTCTTAGTGAATTCAAGTACCATATTACATAGCTTATATTTAATTAGAAAGCATTCCTAGCAAGCTTCCTTGATAAGCTTGATTTCAACGCTTTTGGGTTTGACAATTTTTATGTACTAATCCTTTTTTCTATTATATTTTGTTCGCCAGCTTAATTACAACTCCACCTCCAGAAAGGGTGCCTATAAAAACCCATCTTTCAGCCTTCAGTCAGGAAAAGGTGATCACAGCTATCAAATATGAGCTGGATCGTGGTGGTCAAGTGTTTTATGTCTTGCCACGTATAAAAGGTGAATATTGTGTCTTGCATACCTTTATAATAATTCTAACGGATGAAAAGTATTTTCGGTAGTTATTGATCCTTACTAGGAGTTGAATATGCTCATTATATCTTCTTGGTGTTCCTACTTTATCTGTGGTGGAACTTCCTTACTGTCTAAACT
This sequence comes from Cardiospermum halicacabum, assembly GCA_031304145.1. Taxonomy (NCBI): domain Eukaryota; kingdom Viridiplantae; phylum Streptophyta; class Magnoliopsida; order Sapindales; family Sapindaceae; genus Cardiospermum; species Cardiospermum halicacabum. The sequence continues at coordinate 7,421,445 of CM062398.1, read as the reverse complement.
ATGCATGCTAGAGTGTTTAAGTTATCCTAGTTTTTGCCATATCTAGTATGTTTATATGTAGAACTTCGTAAATACAGCTCTACATAAGAAAATTGATTGTATTTTTCCACTTTTGCTTCTGTTTTGATGGAAGTATCTCTGCCATTCTTATGCTGCAGGACTTGAAGAGGCATTAGAGTTTCTTGAACAGGCATTTCCAGACATTGATATAGCTGTTGCACATGGGCAGGTATCCATTCTCCTTTTCATTTTCAGTGTACTATGTAATACCATATAATCTCTAAGCCACAGAATTAATATATATATATAATCTCTAAGCCAGCAAAATTCTGAAAAAGAATGATGTGGGGCAAGTGTTTAAAGAAATAGATATATTACAAAATCAGTAGTAAAGAGAGAAATTGGAGGATAGGGGTTAAATTGTGGAAGGAAAGACAGAGGATTAGAGCAAAAACAAAAGAGAGACTTTTGGAGGAGAATTGAATGTAATTCAGTCCATGGTTATAATCTGAAAAAAAAAAAAAAATTGTAAATGGGAAACTCTTTATGTTGATCTAAAGCACATATTCTGTTGGCTTCATCCTTATGTCATTCTTGCTAGTGCAATTTCCAATGAGATTTTTGTAAGGGATGGCATTGCAGTGTCTCACGCCAACAACATACTTTTTATACTATGGTAGATCCTGCAAGTTGGGCCTTCTCAGTTGGGAGGGACAACTCAGGATCCAAACTGGCGCTAAATAAGCATCACATAAGAAACTGAGATCTATAAATAACTTGACACTTACCATATGCCTAGCAAGACTCTTCCCTCCTTAGAGGGATTGACTTAAAGGTTTTCTTTCACTCCAATTTTTACTATATGGCATTGCCAGCCCAAAATTGAGTTTCAAATTTAAATCCCTAGTCATTTCCCAATAAAAGAAATCCCTAATAGTTTAATTATACCTTACTCAGTTGATATAAGACTAAGTAAGCCAGTCAGGAAACTAAAGATGCTGATGTAATGTAAACTCAACTTCAGACATCAATCCTGTCTCCCTGGAAGCTGATTTAGGGCAGTCAAGAATAAGGTGTTAGGAGTCTTGTTTACAGGTTAAAATTTTACTAATTCAATAAAATCTAATTCTCAGAATTGATACCACCTATATCAAAATTGCTATTCAACTAATCTCAGTTTAGTTTAATGACACCTTGTATTTTCTACATAGATCTGTGGGACCTATTCCCTATATATTTGAGTTTTTCTTAACAAGGTCAAATATAATTTTTGTTTTTTGTTGATGGAAATTTACTACTGCCATTACTACCCACATTCATGGATGCTTTGTAGCTGAGATGTCTAAGTATACTACATCTTGCATTGTTTAGAAGTTCACAGTCAAAGTTATAATCCAGTTACATTTTCTCTTAACCTCTTTTCATCAATTCATTTTTTATGCTTTTTGCTTGCAGCAATACTCAAAGCAGCTTGAGGAAACTATGGAGAAGTTTGCACAAGGTGTCATTAAAATTCTTATTTGCACTAATATAGTAGAAAGTGGGCTTGACATTCAAAATGCAAACACCATAATAGTTCAAGATGTGCAGCAATTTGGTCTTGCGCAGTTGTATCAGGTTTGTTCGTCATTTCCTGTTCTCTTGTTTGATATTTCATGATGATAGAATGCTAGGTTGCACGAATAATGTACCATAAAAGATACGATATGAGTGGAAGAGAAATATAATTTATATTCACAGTCACAAGAAGTAACATGGACTATTTCATTCTCCAAAGACCCATCCTCCCCTCCAGCTCTCTCCATCCTCTCTTATTGGGATACATTTTGATATGGTTGTACTTATTTGGGAAACAAATATGATTTACTTTTTTCTACTAGTTTTATCCATAATCATTTATCAGATATTTAAACTGAATCATATGCAGCTTAATTAGTTCAATTTACCTTTTTGTAATCCTTTCATCTCTATTTATGTGGTGTTTTATTTTCTGTAGTTGCGTGGAAGAGTCGGGCGAGCAGATAAGGAAGCTCATGCCTATTTATTTTACCCTGATAAATCACTGCTATCTGACCAGGCATTGGTATTAATTTAGATCTCCGCTTGTTCAATTTGGAATCTATTGGTCAAATATAAATTTAATAATAATAATAATAATAATAATAATAATAATAATAATAATAATAATAATAATAATAAAATACGCAAAAAGTAATTTTCACCTGTCATTCTTTTAGGAAAGACTTGCAGCCCTTGAAGAATGTCGCGAGCTTGGCCAAGGTTTTCAACTTGCAGAGAGAGACATGGGTATCAGAGGCTTTGGTAATATCTTTGGTGAACAACAGACTGGAGATGTTGGAAATGTTGGCATTGATCTCTTCTTTGAAATGCTTTTCGAAAGCTTGTCCAAGGTAGGTTATGGTTCATCATCAAGTAATCTAACATGTTTCATAACATAAAAAGCGACTTAAGAAAGTGGTTTTCAAATTTCTACTTTTATTTTACTCCAAAGATTTATCCTTTTTGTGATTCACCCTACATTTACTGAGATGGCTGTGCTTTTAGCTGCGCTACTCATTCCTCATGTGATGTTTAGGTAAGTTCCTTTTTTATTTCTTGGTTTCCAGGTGGAAGAGCACCGAGTCATTTCAGTTCAGTTCAAATCGGTTGAGGTGATTGTTTACTCTATAGCCTTTTTCTACTGTAAAAAATAAAATAGTAATTCTATTCGTTTTATGTGCTACGTACATATTTACATACCTATATATATGTATGTATGTTTAGTTAAATATGTATGCTTGTATATTAATATGCCTGATTTCTTGTTATCTACATGTTAAATATCTGTTAAAGGTAAGAGCTTAAATAACAGTTATAATTTCAACTCCTCTGACCATATTTAGATTCTCTTAAACCCGTAATTATTTCTTAAATGTGTATGACATATCACATACAGTGGGCTTCCTTTCCATCTTTAAAATTTTTTTTTTTATTTGTAATTTTTTATTTATTTGTTTAATATTTATCCTGGAAACTTCAGGAAATTGTTGAAGTGAGAGTTGATTTATTCATCTCTTTCTCTGATGCATGCCAACTGATGTTATGCAGTCATTATACTATGATTTATATTAAAATGATAATTTGTTATGGTCTTTTTAACTTCAATCTTTACTTCTCATTCCAGATCGATATAAATGTAAATCCTCGCCTCCCCTCAGAGTACATTAATTATTTAGAGAACCCCATGGAAATTGTTCATGAAGCTGAATTAGCTGCTGAAAATGGCATCTGGAGCTTGATGCAATTTACAGAGAATCTACGTCGCCAATATGGAAAAGAACCTCTCCCAATGGAAATGTTACTGAAGAAGCTATATGTGAGAAGAATGGCTGCAGATCTAGGGATCACTAAAATCTTTGCCTCAGGAAAGATGGTTGGAATGAAGACAAATATGAATAAAAAAGTTTTCAAGCTGATTACAGATGCCATGACATCTGATATTCATAGGAACTCTTTGGTTTTTGAGGGAGACCAAATAAAGGTAATTCATATGAAATCTCTTACAATTTTGATCTATATAATCTCTGAGTTCCTTTTTACTGGTTTTCTGCATTTTCTATTTGGCTTATGCCTCAATTAGAAGATGATTTAGGAAGGGAAAACTGCAATCCAAAAACTAAAAGAAGTGTTGGCCCATTAGAACTATACAACATTTCACATGCCAAATCCATATAATTGTGTTTCGATCTTCAATATCATACGTATTCACAGGTTAAGGCCTATAATCTTTTTGCTTCATTCAGACCTCTACCTTTTACCCGTCCCCTTTAGTTGGAGTTTTTATATGCATATGTGCTTTATTCTATTCTTCTGAGAATAAGAAGAGTAGAAATTCTTACGTTAAAGTCAGTTAGCTATGATGTTAACTCAACTAGATACCTTACAACATAAGTAATGAGGCTGGTGTTTGAAAGTTATTGGAAGTTGGTACAATATTACTATTTTGACTCATGAGATGCGTTTGGCTGATTTATAGGATATCACTAGCACATAGAAATCTTAGGTGAAAGTGTAAACAAGCTAATAGCTAATACTTGAAAGAGTGACATTGGCAAACTAGGAGAGAGTCATTAGAAATAGAAAAGCAGTAAACCAGGAAAACTAAAAATTTATCAAGGTAAATTTAGAAAGAAGCTTATAAGTCGCATTGGGCAAATTAGGAGCTAAAAAAAGTACAGGAAATTTCTGACAATATGAAATCAAGAGTAAGTCTAGGAAGCCTATTCTCTCTGCCACCGCCTATTTCTTTTTTTAGTTACGTTATAGCAGATGGTTGATTGGAGAATTAACCTTTTATACAATCTACATGTGACATGTAAGAGTGCAAGGAAAATGTGCAAAAATATAGTTGGCTCTCAAGTATTGTTGATGGAAGTCGATGCAGTCTAATAATTTTTTGTGGTTTTCAGGCTGAACTTCTTTTAGAACTGCCCAAAGAACAACTGCTCAATTGGATTTTTCAGTGTCTGGCTGAACTCTATGCATCACTTCCAGCTTTAATTAAGTATTAGCCAGCAACTGGCTCTGTTGGATCTTTCTGACATTCTTTACGAAGGAAAACTAAAAACAAAGCATTGACTGCTGTGATGCTCGATGTTCAAAGGCAGATGAATGTTTCGTATAAATCACATAGACAAGTCCAAATTTTCAAGCCAACCAATTAAACATATACATAGATATGTTTCTTCTGCAGCAACCTGATCAGACCAGGAATCTTTTCCAAGGTAAATGACACACATTTAAGTTGTAACTGCCGCTCTCATAAATGTTTAACGCTGTCGTTCCTTTACAGTAAAGGCTTCAAAGAGGGGTGCTTTGATCTGATACACTCGCTATGCATCACCTGGTCTCAAAAGCAACACCATCGAGCATGTTGTTTTGTAATCCTTCTTGAAGCTCTCCCCTTTTTGCTTGACTTGATGGACCTGTAAATGCAGATGACAAGGTGGAATTGGGGGTATGGTACGCACAACTCATTTCTAGATGCACTTACAGTGTATACCAGATTGGATCAGATTCTCTTAAATGTGAATATCCAAAGAAAGTTATATATTTTACTTAATTTTTTAATTGCAAGGCCTAGTATGGCCAGTTTTCCACATATATACAAAACACAATTAGCAGCTGTTGTTGAGGTCTGTTATACAAGTGGAAATTTATTATTTTTCCAGATCTTACTGTATTATCGGTTTTCTTTATGATGGCATTGTCTTGTAGTTGTATTTAGGGTTGCTGGTAGCTGTCCAGTCTGCATGGCTCATCAAGGCCCGGCTGCTTTCTCTTCTGGTAAGAGGATTGTGTAATATAGTTACTAATTATTGAAGGGATGTGCGGACTACCAAGGGAGTTCTTCTCATTGTAGACGTTCAGATATGTGGCAATCCGGTTGTTCTATTTCCTGGTGGGCAAAGCTTTACATGGATTTCTAAATTGTCCCTAAATATCTTTTATATTGTTTTTAAGGATTATTTTTATTGTAATTCTTTATTTATATATATATATATATATTAAAACCTCTATAAATTAATAATGTTGGGACTGGGATATTTCATTAATTTAGCGATATTATATTGATAAATTAAGTGAATTATTTAAAAGGTTTTACGTATCTTTAAATTTTTAGGTCCAATATATATTCACTTTTAATAAGTAAAAAGTTAGTTCATGGTACCAAAATATATAGTATTGTTGGTACCAAAATATATACACTGTGATCAATAATTTTACTAGACAATATGAGAATTTGGAATTTGTAGTAATTATTGATTTCTAGTTTGTTGGAATATATATATATATATATATATATATTTTGAGATTTCAAAAAAGTTATTATCTTATTATTTTATTGATTGAGGTCCAATTTTGTACTGGCCCTAAGTTCGGATTTGACAAGTTCTTGATTTTATCGAAGTTATTAATTTATCTGTATGTATTAATTTATAGAGGCTTTATTGTATTCCACTTACAGTGGCTCGGAACTACAACTAAGGTTTGAGTTGAGAATTCCAACCAAATAGAAAATGTGGAATCGGGTCAAGCAAAGTAATTTACACAACTAGAAAACTATATATACCACTTGTAGTGACTCGAAACTACAACTAAGGTTTGAATTGAGAATTCAAGCCAAATAGAAAACGCCACATAGAAAACTTGGAATTAATTCAAACGTCCAAGCGAATTAATTTAGGCAACTAGAAAACTAACGTTTGAGAGGAGGCTAGGAACATTGGAGTATGTTTTTTTTTTTAAGTCGTTGGACGAACAAGAACTTTTCGTAATTCATTTGAATTGATATTGATAAATTGAGATCTATCACCAAGAGGTATAGGACGGAAAATTGTGACTACCAACGTTCGTTGAAGGTGTAGGATGAAGAAAAATGGTATAGGATGAAAAAAGATCTTGACTAGAGTCATGATTCTGGTTACCAACATTCGTCAATGATTGGCAAAAAGACGTGAAAACATTTGAGTATGAACTTTACAGAGGTTTGCTAAACTTCAGTACAGGATGAGAAAGATCTTGACCAGAGTCATGGCTAGTGCCTCTATTCATAGGTCTTACAATTTATACGGCCTTCTGGAATTATTTTAGTTTTTGTTTTCTTTTTCTTGTTTTATGTCAATTCAATATTCCAAACACTTGGATGAATGAAATCATATCTGAAGTATTTTCAGATATGATTTCAATTATTCTGAAACATAATTTCAACTATTTTTGTACATTATTTCAACTGATCCATAATTTTTAAATCAAAATTTCTACCGTCTAGAAGCCTAAATGGATCTTTGCAAATGGTGGAACACAAACAAATTACCAACATTTTTTTTATTTGAAAAATCCGATTAAATGGTAATAAAAGAGAATACTCGTATTGGTAACGTGTTATAAAATTAAACAAATAATATAAATTAAAAACAATAATTAAAAAATGACGAGATAGAAAAAATAACATAGCTTTTATAATTAAAAAAACCCAGTAAAATACTATTGATAATTGTTAGGATTGTCTTGAATCACAAGGATTTCTTATCAAAAAAGACTTCCTATTTAGAGTTTTGGGTCTATTTCCTAATATTTTGATTTCTTATTTGAGAAAATTTAGTTTTCTTGTTTTGGTTCGGGTTCTAGTTTGGTTTAGATTTTGTTTCCTTATTAAGTTAGATACTCTTATATGAATTAGGTTTTATGTTAGCTATAAATATGGGATGTACTCTAGAGTTGACAGATAATATTGGTTGAGAGTACAGAAGGTCTATGAGTTGAGTTATTTGTTCATCAATTGGTTTGATTGATTGAATACGATTATTTGGTAGATCATTGAGAGAGAGTTATCTGATTGTTTGTAAGATTGTTTCGAAAAAGAAAGTTGTTGGCTTCCGTGGATTAAGCAATTTGCTAACCATGATATATCGTTTGTGCATTTTTTTTTTCTATTTTGATCTTGATCATTGAATTGGTTATAAAAATCCTAACAAAATGGTATCAAAACTTTGGTGGGATGACGAAAAATGAAACAAAGAATAATAACGCATCCAGATATGAAAAGGGGTATGCAAGCACTCGTTTGAGGCGAACAATGACAAGTGCGATAAAGTTTAGTGAAGAGAAATTTAATGGCACTAGCAATTTTGGCATATGACAGTCAGAAGTTAAAGATCTCATATTTCGTAAGGGGAAGTTCATAGTGTTAGATAAGAATAAAACTAATGATATATCTAAAGAGGATTGGGATTTCTTAAATCGACAAGCTTGCAGTACCATTCAATTATGTTTAGGATCAAAAGTATTCCATGATGAATGAAACTCTAACAACAACTCTCTGGAAGAAGTTAGAGGATAAGTGTATGAAAAAGAGTATTGAAAACCGGCTCTACCTAAAGAAGAAATTCTTTCACTTTCAGTATACATATGGTATGTCTATGATTGAGCATCTAGAAAATTTTATAAAGATATTGGCTGATCTTTTGAATTTAGATGTTGAAATTTCTGAAGAAAATAAGTCGTTACTTAACTCTCTGCCAGATATGTATGATCACTTGACCACTACTTTATTGTATAGAAAAAGCGAGATTGGGCTTAGTGAAGTGTCTAATACTTTAGTAAATTATGAATACTAAAAGAAGGATCAATGTAATCAAAAGCATGAATCGGAAGTACTAGTGATAAAGAAATGGGATAGGAAAATGTACAACAATTTTGAGTCTAAGAATAATAGAGTTTGACCAGATAGACCAGATAGGTTAGCTAAAGACCAATGCGCATGGTGTAAAAAGAAAGAGCATTGGAAGGACAAATGTCCTCAGCTTAAAAGATCAAATGCGAATGTAATACAAAAGGTGGAGCCGAAGGTTAAGTCAGAATGTGAATTTGAGAAAGATGTTTTCTCCACAACCTCAATGAATGAATCGTTTGGAGGGTGATTTTAGATTCTAGTTGTTCGTATTATATGTGTCCAAATCGAGAATGGTTCTCAAAGTTGGAAGAATTTGATGGAGATGTTGTTTGTATGGAAAACGACAACACTTGTTAGATTAAAGGAATATGAACAATAAGGCTAAGAATGTTTGATGATACAATCAAATCTATGACAAATGTGAGGTATGTTCTAGAACTAAAACAAAGTCTTATCTCACTTGGAGTCCTAGATTCTAGTTGCTACAAGATTGTCACCGGAGGTGAAGTGATGGACATTATACGCAGAGGTGTCTTAGCTACAACAGGTACAAGACTAGAAAATTTATACTTCTTTAATGGACACACTATTGCTGCAAGGATGTTAGTACCGAATAAAAACAAAGATCAGTTGAATGTTTAGAATTCTTGAATATAAAACTTGGGAAGATGTCTATAGGAGAATTAGAAGACATAATGAAAAGTGCCTAAAAGGCACAATTGGTGGACACAACTCTCTCATATGTTTAGAAATTGAATAAGTCATGGTTAGTATGCTTGAAGGAATAAGAGCTAGAAAGTTGAGGTGGTTCAAGTCAATGCGGAGATTTGCTAGGATTTTCTTGAATCACAGGGATTTCTTTTTAGGAAAGACTTCCTATTTTTATTTTTGGGTCTATTTCCAAATTGTTTGATTTCTTATTTGAGAGGAATTAGTTTTTTTTTCTTTTGGTTCTAGTTTGGTTTAGATTTTGTTTCCTTTTTGAGTTAGATACTCCCCTATGAATTAGGTTTTATATTAGTTATAAATATGGGATGTACTTTAGAGTTTTAGGTATGACAGATAGTATTGGTTGAGGGCACAAAATAATACTGGTTGAGAGCATAGAGGATTTGTGAGTTGAGTTATTTATTCATCAATTGGTTTGATTGATTGAATACAATTATTTGGTAGATTATTGAGAGAGAGAGTTATCTGATTATTTCAAAATAGATAGTTGATAGCTTTTATGGATTAAGCAATTTGCTAATAACGATAATCGTTTGTGCGTTTTTTTCTATTTTGGTCTTAATTCTCGAATTGATTATATAAAATCCTAACAATAATTAAATTTCTTTAAATAAACAATAAAGTGAACAGATTGCTGCTCATCATAATTCAACCAAATGAAGAGACAATGACAAACATATGTTGTGGTGGAAATCCACCCAGAAAAAGGAGTCGGTTCACAATAAAATGAAAGTTATTTATCTAATAACTTCAATTACTCTGCACCATGCTAAGTTCGTCATGAAACATCGTAGCAGTTGTAACAATGACATCTCCAAACATAATGTATAGATCCATATATTCTTCAATTTCTTATTACTCTGAAAACTCATATAATACTACTTCTTTGAGATAAGAGAATAATTACCTTTAACTAACACAATACATTCATTATTGCAAACACATAACATGATTTTATTTGAGTAAAGTAGAGACTTAATTAGAAAATGGAGGTCGACAACTATCCGGAGACAGACAATTATGTCGACACTCTTCTTTAAAAAACCAGCACTTAGGTGGATTAAAAGTAGGGCAGCACCACACACCAAATTGTTCTTCTCCAACATTAGCCTTCATCACAGCCTCGCTTGCTGTACCTGCACATTGGTCCATTCACATTTTGGTTATACTACCAACCTCTGTAAATTATCTATATAATGGCTTACTAACATTGGTACAAAATGAAGAAGAGAACAAATGCAACACTACTCCCAAATATTATATTGGTCTTCATTAGTACCCTTAGAAGTGAGACTAAAGAAATGAGTCTAATAGAAAGTGAAATTTTTTTTTTTTTTTTTTTTTTTTTTTTTTTTTTAATAAGTACGACCCTCACTGAATGTAAATATACTTTTGAAGAATGGTTTTCATCCTTTATGGTACATAGGAACCTAATCTTCTTATAATTAATATATATCAAATTTAATCTTTTTATTATATTATTATTAAATTCTAATCATTAAATTATAATCAAAGCAATCTTTTTTAAATCTTTTATTGAATATTGATAATTAAAATACATCCAAGCACAATCTATCTCTATTATTATGTTACTGTTATAATATATATATATGATTAATCTAAATTATTATATTAGAGCATCTCCTGTAGTATGTCTATTTACATTTTTTTCCATGGCCACGTCAGCTATGTGGACAATATTTTAAAAAGTGGACAATATTTTAAAAAGTAGAACTCCAATGGTACCGTCTATTTTAAATGTCCAGCTGACGTGTCAAATTTTAAAATAGACATTGTCCATCAGACCTTCTATTTTAGACGGTCAAATATACATGCTGACTCAGCTTTTTTATATTATTTAATTAAATTTTTAATGTGTTTCAAATTCTTCTTGTTATAATAAAAGAGTTAATTTTAATTAAATTTCTATTAAAAATTAAAAAGGAATAGTGATAGACGGTGACCACTGTATGACTATTTTTAAACTAGAGTGTCTATCAATAAAAATTTTGCAACATCAGCATTCCCGACTTCTATTTTACACAGCCACATCATCTGACGCCCACGTTCCATTGGAGATGCTCTTAGAATGAAAATATAATATTCAAAAATAAAATTTTGTAAATATATATTATATAAAAATAAAATTAATAAGATAATAAATTAATTAAAAATTGCACTCACAAATAATATTGATAAAATTTTAAATATATATTAAAAATATACATTTCACATATTATAACAACCACACGATTTTAATTTTCACGCCTATTCAATTAAAATTAAAAAATAAAAATAAATTTGTCCTTACTCTTTATTTTTTTAAATTTTTTTAAATTAATATTATATAAGTATATTAGATTTAATAAAAATATTAACTCTAAGTTTTTTTTCAACACTTGATTTGTTGATGTGATCTGATTTCACATTAGCATTAAATGCATTTCTAGACTAATAATGTGTGCGCATATATTGATATACATTGAGATTTTTCATTTCCAACACCTTCATTGCCTTGCGAAATCAACCTGATTATTATACCTTGTAGCATTCCAAACAAGGTCTCCTATACATACATAAACTGCAACATCCTATATGGAGAAAGTGTTAAAAGGAATTGAATGGCTACCCATATCACTAATGTGTACATTATTTTTCGAGAGTCTAGAATTTGAGAACTCCAAAGTTAAGCGTGTTTTGCTTGGAGCAATCTTGGGATGAGTGACCTTCCAGGAAGTTTTCTCGAGAAGCATGCGAGTAAGGACAAAGCACACTGGAAAGCGTAATGGTGATCTATGGGGCTAGTGGTCAGCCTTAAGACCCGTCAAGTGATCATGTGGAGCCCTTCTACCGTGCCTCGGGTCATCCGGGGGTGGGAGTCGGACGTTACATAAACAAAATCCATAATTAACTATTCAAATTACAATAAGTAAAACGTGAGACGACGAGCTCGGGACATCCGGAGGTGGGGGCCAAACATTACATAAACAAAATCCATAATTAAATATTCAAATTACAATAAGTAAAACGTGAGACGACGATATTTATCATCTCCTACAATGATATATGATAAATGTATAACAAATAAAATAAAAGTCTTAAAAAGATAATTGATCCTCTGTGAATCGAGACGACACATCTATAGCTAGAGCTTGATACTAAAGCATTGCCAGAGATCTTAAATTGATTCTCCGACCATTGCTATGTAAGTATATAACTTGTCATAACTATCCTCATACTTAATTTTGCCTGTCATTAGTGCTTTCTTTCGAGCACGATAAGATATCCAATGACTAATAGATACCCAATATTTATCCTTGAGTTCTTTCATAATAGTTTGAACATCAATTTTTGGATTGTTCTATATCATTCTTTCAAATTTAGATGTAATACATATAGCATTCGCTTCATTATTGCGGTGGAGCTTTTGACATTAACAAAGATCCACGAGAAACTTGTCTTGGAATCCTACTTTTCTTGTAAGGTGACTAGCATTAATCTTCTAAGGATGACATTCGCTCTTAAACTTAGCATGAAATCTTTTTACCTCCCCACCCTTTTAATTTCAAAACCTTCTTGAATCATATATTCCTTCAAGACCCTTCTAAAGTGGTCCTTAGACCTGAAAATTAACTCAACTTCAAGCTTAACTTCAAGCTTAACTTTTCCATAAGTAAAATCATCATACACATAACTTTTTAATGACTCAATTGATATTTATCACCATTGGAATCGTGTTGCAGGGGTAGCAGGTTAGGATCTCCATGGTAAGAAGCAGCATCCTAAAAGCCACCGTCTGAGTCATTTTCTCTACTAATTGGATAGGTCTATTGCACTAGTTTAGTGAATTAAAATGAGCATTTAAACCATGGACTTCTTCAAACATGTCCCCATAAGAATAAATATTGTTACTCATCTCCAAATCTGATAAATAAGATTTAGAATCACTCTCAAGATTGTCACTCATCTCTCAATCATCATCGCTTGAATCACCATCCCAATCAGTATTATAATACTGGTTAGAATGGAACCGCAAACTGTTGATGGAAAGATGTTCATCATCCTCATGCATTGCTTTAAGAATATTCTCTTCATGATCACTAGTAGATACATCATCGTTTGTCATCACCCATTCTTTCATCTTCTTCATTGTCAAGTTCCTTATTAATTGCTTCAGTTGGAAAGATCACTGGTCTATCTTCTTCAGGTTCAAGCTCTTCATCTTCCTCATTATCCAATGAATTAACCGATTCAACTACTCCTTCTACTTTAGGCTCCAAATGTTATTCTTCTTCATGAATCATTGACTGAATCGGCTCAATGCCTCCTCTATATTCTTCTTCATGGTTTGTTTCATGATTTACCCATATAACCATTGATGGAACTGGTTGCTCATTTCCATTTGCGCCTTTTGCTCATCATTTTTTATTTAGCGACTCTAGTGGTTCTTCAACCTCATTTGGCTTGTCTTTGGAAACTGACACCAATGGTTCATTAATGGGTGCCTCATCATTGTTAATAGGAGTAAGATTTAATCTTATACCTCTGCTACAATGAGAAATTTGATGCGACAAATCATTGTTTTGGTCTTTTCCAACATATTTAATGTGAATAAACTGGATTAACTGACTTCAAGAATAGAAGGAAATTGATTGCTCTTGCTCACTAATCTTACAACACCACAGTAAGGTATTGTTCTACTACCACTAGTTTTGCATTGATTAACAATTTGATTAACAGATTATTAACACTTGAAGTTAGATCCTAATTGGAATCACATCTCTCTTGTATATCTCTCTGACAAATATCGTATCAACGTCTGAAGAGGAAAGTACTGCAATAGGAATTAGGTTCATGGTCATGTGTATGTTGTCATGGCACCTAGCAAGAAATTCATATAATAGAACTTATAAATCTGACTCTGTATTGATTGGTATTATTGTGCCATCCTACAGTAAAGAAGCCTCTACAGTGTATGGTTTTTCAATGGAGGGTGACTCCCCATGATAATGCAAAAAATTTGAAGTCTTCCGCTCATAAAGAGTGTATAACTCAGGCTTGAATACAAGGTACTTGTATCTACACGTATGAAACTGCACCCATAACTTTAGTGAAGGCATTCACCCTATAATAAGAGGAATAATAAATAACATTAGAACTTAACCATAAAACTAATCCCATTTATGATAGATTGAAAAAACAAGACAATAGTATTAATCAATTAAAGCAATTAACACTCATGTTATCTATATAACAAACAATTGAGGAATTTAAAAACAAAACCCTTATCAAACAAAAATAACAGCGATATAAACAATTACCCTCACTATTCTCATCAGCCAAACATTTAATATCAAAGTTATATAATCCATCCATCACCAAGGAAACTAATAAACATATGCACAAGTATTTGACTAAAGAGTCACAAAAGAAAAAAAAAGCAGCAATAGAAGTCAGCAAATCAAGTAGAAAAGTCTTTAACAATAACATAGGATATTTCAAAAAGAGAAAATCAATACAACAATATCTAAACAAAATTGTAAATTGTCATAGATGTCCAACAAGGTGTCATAGAAAAGAGAAAATAGTATTACTAAGATTAGTAAATAAGGTATTAGAATGCTTACATTGTATGGGTTCTCCAACTCCTACAACAGGGGAAACTATATTTGAGAAGGTGTGAAAATCAATCATAAGACTAGCTTCTTATATAAAGTAGTGATAAAACAAAGTGGAAAATTGTCCAATATTGAGTATAAAGGCGCGAAATGGTGCTTCTTAAAGGTTAAGTTGGCGCCAAACCGTTATTGTCATTTCTCAGTCATTTCGATAGTCGGTGAAGAAAGGTGAAGAGAAGAGAATGTGTATAGAATTCATACAAGTATTTGATTACATATTTAAATATAGTTAAATTACAAAAATACCCTTCCACGAAGCGCATATATATCAACTAAAAAATGTCAACATATTGGTTGCCAATATGTACAAAACTAGTTTACAAATGCCAACATCTCAAACCTCATATATCTCGAATGTAATTTTCTATATATATTTAAATTATGGTTTTGAAGATATAAAAAACAGGATAAGGTTTAAGAATTTTAATCATATTGTGTTCAAAATTTTTAATTTTCAAATTCACAGTGGACTTTTGTGAAATTCAGGTAATATATTCTTTAAATTTTCATTATTTAAGAAAATATATATAATACTGCTACATGTTGTTAGTGCCCTAGAACTAATAGTTTGGTTCATATATTATGCATTATTTCATTTTCATTAATAATAAAAGGTATTTTTATTACTCAGTTAAATTTTATTTGATATATTTAACTCTATAATAAAATTCCTAATGATAATTATAATTTGAAGGAAATCATGAATGGTTCATTCCTATCATAAGCAATTGCGATTACATTTAAATATCCTTAGTCATAATACTAGCGAGAGGAGATATTGTCAGGGCCGTCTCAAAAGATTTTAAGGCCCTGTGCTTAGAATTTTGGGACCCTGTCCTTATTACGAATGGGCCCTAATTTTAAAAATTACATAATTTTTTATATAAAATTAATGAGTTTATATAACTAGTATCTGATAAATAACACAAATTATATATTTTAAATTTATTTGAATCAACAGAATTTGTTTTATTATTAATTTTTTTTTAAAAAAAATTAAAATTTTGGCCCCCTCATTTTGGGGGCCATGCTCCCATGAGCTGTTTGCTCATGGGAACTACCGGACCTGGATATTGCTAATGCGGATAAACTAGCATGTGTCATACTTCTTAATGTGTTTAATTAGTAGTTCTCAATAATCTGTAGCATACAAGATGTTTAAAGTAAGTACATAAATGCTTATTTGGAATAAGTTTATCGGATGACCAGCAATGAGATTACACATGAACGAATAATCTAATATCAGTGTACAAGCTTATATCAGAAGTAGGTGCAAATATCTTTAGACTTGAGGTCTTCAAAGTATCCTAAATAACGTGTCCTACACTTTGATTTCATTCTCGTAGACTCAGTGAGTATGCTGATAAGGTGATTATTAGGTGTAGCACAAACTACTTAAAGGTAGTTGAATAAGTAATAAAGGATTTGTTCACTCCTGATGATAGGAGAGATATCTTAATGTTTTATTGTTAGAAACTTTACTATCTAAATCGTTGGTCAAGGTGTGTGTTCGTGAAAAGAGTTTCACATAAATACCTTTTGAGTAAGAGATTTTCTAATACAAGAAAAGAACAATTCAGAGTTAGAATTGTATAATCGTTCTATCAAGGTGTTGACATCTAGTTCATACTCAAATTCTAATGAGTTATAGTCAATGTTTTGAAAAATCAAATCGGGCATCGAACTGACTTTCTAAGTGGGTCACAGTTTCTAAGGTTAGACTGGGGTTGGATCGGGTTGAACAGGTTATTATTATTATTATTATTATTATTATTATTATTATTATTATTTCTTAAAAAATAATTATTTATATATTTTTCATAACTAAAGAAAATAAAATTGTCTCAATTATAATAAATACAAACTAAATAACAATATTATTTATGCACTTTAATAATTATATTATATTATATTATATATATATACACACCCGTATATAAAGTCGAACAAGTCACAATAACCACTTAATCGATAAAATATTATAAACAGACACAAACATCAAAGTTTCTGAACTGTCAAAGTAAAAAAGTTACTATCATGAAGAAAGTAGAGTTAAAAATTTTAAAAATTAGATAAAACCGGATTGAACAAGCTTGTCGGTTCACTAGTTCAATCGATTCAACTGGATTCAAGTCGGTTCAAAGCAATTTTTGGAAGATTTGAGTTTTGAGGTTGAAGCACACTGAATTAGTTTTCGATTCTTGATTAACCTGATCCGACCGGCCGGTCCGGTCCTGTTTTCAAAACCATGGTTATAATATTACAAAAGGAATATGTTTCACAAGTCTTAACTACAAAAATGTATTATTTGAACCATGTACAACAAAAAATATTTGGGTGGTCATGATGCATTACTAGATGATGATCTTGGTCTGTGTGGTGAGAATTGATTAATTGGAGAATT
This sequence comes from Cardiospermum halicacabum, assembly GCA_031304145.1. Lineage (NCBI taxonomy): Eukaryota > Viridiplantae > Streptophyta > Magnoliopsida > Sapindales > Sapindaceae > Cardiospermum > Cardiospermum halicacabum. The sequence continues at coordinate 7,404,398 of CM062398.1, read as the reverse complement.
AATAATTCGAACTATACTGCCAAAATATTTTGATATCTTTTGGATCACAGACAATAAGAGTATTGATACACAGAATAAAATACCTATTGAATGAGATTCAACTTGATAACATAGGAGATTGGTGATAATTGAAAAGAAGAAATTAGAAAATTTGATAATTTTAATGAAATTAATTTTATAACTCAAAGGGTTAAATTAAGTTCAATAAAATGAGGCAATTTTAATAAGTTTATATTTCATAAACTTGTGATTGAGTAAGCATATGATATAATTATGTATACTATAACTATTAAATAATTTAATATTTATTAAATTTAATTTTTCGCTGAGACCACCCGCCCGCACGGTAAAACACTACATAACTGACCCTACAATACAAAGTGGCAGTGCCAGCATGATAGCGTAAATGAAGATGTGCAAACACATGTCACAGTTTTATTTTACTAGACTTAATTAGAAAATGGAGATGTACAACACTTTGGAGGATCATATTCAGGGCAGCACCAGACGCCAAATTGTTCTTCTCCAACACCAGCTCTAACCACAGCTTCGCTTGTTGTACCTGAATAGTTGGTCTGGTTATACAAAATATTGCACCAATCACATTAAATACATTAGTACAAAATGAAGAGGACTCCTTGGAAATGTTAACTGAGTCCTCATATTTTACCTGAATACGGATCAGTAGTACTCTTAGAAATGGAATTGAAATATTAAGTGAAAAATTCAATTATAACTCACCTTAGTTCGAAATGGTTCACAGAACCTTGCAAAAAAATTTATTTTTGGAAAATGATTTATTCCTTCAATCCTTTACCATATATATAAATCTAATTTTTTTTAATAATTAAGGTATATTTAAATTTAATATTTTCATATAGTGTTATTAAATTCTGATCATTAAGATGTATAATTAAATGTAATTTTTCGTTCTATTATTATTAAATCTCCATTATTAAGATACACTCAAATACAATCTTCTCAAATATATAACAAGAATGTATAATTAATCTAAATAATTATACTAAAATAATATAAATAGAACTATATATATATATATATATATTTATATATAAAATCTTAAACTTGTAAGCTAACTGAATATAAACTTGAACTATCAATATTATACTATCTCTCATCTAATTACATATTATAATCGTTATTAAATTTATATTTATAATCACATTTGATAAATAAATGATAAAATAAATTAATGAAAAGAAAAAGTTGTTTAATGAAATTTATTAAAGTTGAAAATGGGTGTTATAGTTTAAATTTTTATAGTGAAAATTCGCAAAATTTAGGATTGGCCTAAAATTTTAATGTTGGTCTAATGCTATAATTTAAAAAAAAAAAAAAAAAAAAGCTCAAAAGTGCCGATGATCCATTTTTATATCGTTAAGTATTATAATAGTTACATCAAATGCTTTCACTTTTAATTATTTGAAATTTGGAAAAAAGTTAATAGATCTTTAAATTTTATTTTAAATTTATTAATTTTCAAATTTAAAATATTAAAAGATGACCCAAATGACCAATAACTTCACAGATTTTTTTTTTATAGCATTTACAAGTCCTGTGAAATCCCTTCAAAGACTCGTGGAACTGATAAATGAGGGATATATTGGATTTTAGTTCATTTTTTAAAATTTATTAACTCGATGTGAAGTTTAAATGGCTAACTTTTGATAAATTTTTTATTATATAATAATTAGAATTTTGGATCCGTGCGAGACGCATGGATAGAAAAATATGTATTAAAGATATTATTTTGAAAATATATACGGGTAGGATAAATATGTAAACAAATGCAAAACAATACTTTAAGAAATTTCAACTTTATTTAATCATATTTATGGTAATATACATTCATGAAAAGACTTTATTGCATACAACATTTGTTCTGATTTTTGTACTACACCAAGCTCGTCTAAAATCAGTATTTTCAAACAACACTTGTTTATAATCATTGCAAACAACACTAAGACAATGAACTATCTCCTCTTAAATTCGAAAAGTAACTTTGAATATGATAATATCAACATAAGCAATGGTATCTACACCTTTTGCATAATGGTTGGACCTTAAATGACTTTAACTTCCATGACTGTTGTTCATAACCTTATGAGAATCACCCTTGTCTCTTTGCATAATCCTGTTGAGTGATCGATATTTCTTAATAATCACTTATATATCAACCTTAAGTTTAAGTTCGTGCATTGGTAAACTTGAGCACTTGAATATGGTATTCAAGAAATTTAGAGTATGGAGAACAGTAAATATATCGATCATCGTATTCAATAGGCATACCAAATTTGAACTACAATAAAGATTTTCATCATTAACATTTGGTGATGTCATGTAATCATTTACCTATTTCATCACACCCAACATTGGAACTAGCATAGTGCGCTCCGCAAGTATGTCAGATCGTTCACGTGTTGATAGATTAAGGATATGTTGCTTCCACATGGAATTATTGTACCGTTAGATTCTTTTATCAATATTTCTTCAAGTATATAATTTTTTTTTTGTTAATTTTGATATTTTCTTCCGTTACAATATCATCACTAGCACTTGAAATCCAGCCTATTAATTTTTTAAGATTAGAAGACTCCACAACAAATGCCATAGATTGGGGTCTTATATTCTTAGTCAATCTGAAAGTCGTGTAGTGTTTATGGAGAAATGAATAATTTATCATTGTATTGACCACTTCGTTTCTACTTCCTTTTGGTATGATAGGTAGAATATGTATAAAATTTTCTCCAAAAATAATAGTCTTACTACCGAATTGTAGATTTTCATTTGCAGGGTCAACCGTCCATACCAAGTCCTTCAATGTCCTGTTTAATGCCTCAAAATAATGCTTGTGCACCCTTGGTGCCTCATCCCATATGATTAGTTTTACATTCATAAGCAACTCAACCTTGTGAATTTCCAGAGGGATGTTGCATATTGAATCTTCTATAAGGGTCGCGGGGATAGAGAATCTTGAATATGCAGTCTTTTCTCCCAACAGTATAAGCAGTGCAATTCCACTGAGTTCACCGTTAGTACAATTTGATTTTCCAATCTCAAAGTTGAACCCTAACCCTTCCCTATAAAGTCTCTCTTGTACCTTCATAGCTATAAAGAAAGACATATATTCTTTTCCTTTATTAATGTCATCCACAATTGTGTTATGCATAATTTTGTTTCTTATAAGTATTGTTCACAAAGTTATCAAGGTCCATTTGCAAGTCAATGATAATATAGTTCATCTATGCTCATAATAGCCAATTATATATGTCATTGTATTCTTCATAAGTAAGTACGGACAAAATTTTGAAATAAAAAAAATATATATTTCATAATTAATGAAAGAAGAATAGATTTCATAATGTATATAAAATTTTCTCTCCATATAACTATATTTCAAACTTTGAAATTTATATTAGAATGGTACATTATTACCAAAATTACAAATTTATTAAGTATTTTAATTCAATTGTATAGACTACTCGTATAAGATTGAGTTATATTCAATTTCTATTATATTGAAAATGAGAATTTAAATTATAAAATATCACACAGAACAATATACTAATATCATAATTCTATAGTTGATATTTTTTTAAGATAAATATAAAAGATTAATGGAAAATTGCTAAAAAACCTTCTAAGGTTTATGTTTTTGGCCAATTTACCACCTACGTTCCAAAATTATCCAAAATACCTCCTTAACTTTACAAAATTAACTAAAAAACCTCCTCGTGGATGGAAACCGTTATTTTAAACAGTTGACCGGTTTGACCTAGGAGTAATTTAGTAATTTTAAAAAAATAAAAGAAAAGGTATTAAAAAAACCTCTTAAGGTTTGATTATTTCACTATTTCACCACCTATATTTGAAAAATATATTCTCTACCTCCTTAACACTTTAAAATTAACTAAAAAAATTCTTATTAAATGAAATTAACCATAACTTTAAAAGATAGAGATGGTCACGGTCCGGACTGACGATTTATTTTTTAAAAAATAAAATAGTTATATATATATATATGTTGTATGATACCTATTAAATTAACAAGTATTATATTTAATTATTTAATTTTTTACGCCTAATAAATTATATATATAATTAAATTATATAATATTAGTTCTATTGCATAATTAAATTCAATCAATTTAATAAGTAAATATATGCAATTGTTTGTATTTTAGTTACTTTTATTTATAGAGTAATAGATATAAAATAATAAATACTTTTTAAACTAGTTAGATTTTTAGAAACATAGAGCGAATCAAATAGGTGAAATCAACCAGCTCAAAAATTTTGGACAAATTAGAATTATTTATATAGTGGACAGGTAAATTTCGGTCCAATTTGGATCATTTCCAGTGGGATTATTCTGGCCTCGATTTTTTTTCCGCCCTTAATTTTAAATATTTGACCCTTTAGGTAGTGCTAGTTTAGTAATTTTTAAAATAAATATATTTTGGTCTAAATTAATCTTTAAATAGTTGAACTCGTTTAATATGAGTTAAAATAAGTGAATTTCAAATACATGAGGTAAATTGGAGAAAAAGACAAACCTTAGGAGGTTTTTTAGCATTTTTAAAAAAACATACCATAAGGATATTTTCGTCGTTTTATATTTTTCCATCCAAAATCTAATTGAGGAGGTTTTTTTAGATAATTATCAAACGTTTGTGGTAAAATGGCTAAAAACCTAAACTTTAGAAGGTTTTTTGGCAATTTCCCATGATTAATATATCTACAACATGCATGGGCCAAACCAACATATGTTTTCTATCCACACCTACCTACTTCCTTCTGGAGTGCAAATCTTTCAATTAATGAACGAATGAATTCATAGAATATTGGCAAGTGGAAATCTCAACCAACCTTAAAATAGTACAAAGTAGTTTATAAATTCTTATTTTATCATTTTTTATTCTCATATTTTTATTTTTACCATTGGTGAATCTACTAAATATTACTTTTAGTATAATTTTTTTAATATATTAGAATATTTTAGATAATATTAAAAAATATCAGAAATATTAGAATATTTTACGAAAAATCGAATTCCGTACGGATACTAGGAAGGATTCTAAAATTTAGATAAAATCGAAATAATATGTAGTGTCGTTTTATATTTAAAACCTTGATTATAAGCATGATTACTTTTTCCCCATGCAAGTAGTCACTCATATATTATTATTAATTAGAAAAAAGAAGAAAAAAAAAAAAAAACTGGAAAATGATGAGAGAGTTAGGTGAATAACAGTTGACTGACAGTTGAAAGCAGGAGTACAAAAAACGAGGGAACTTTAACGAAAACTGCCACTAAATAAACAGACATACCTATCAAATTATTTTCATTTTAGAAAAAAGAAAACGAAATACAGTCATCTCAATTAGAAGCCTTGAGCGTGACCACTAGGCTACAGCTGCCTGCTCTTCATTTGCCACTCCACTGTATTAATTATTCACTCGCTCATCACTTTCCTCATAACAAAATGAGTTTCCAAGACTTCCAGAGCAATGCCGGAAAATCCTCTTCATCGGCGTCCAAGACTCCGTCTCAAGCTGTGGCAGCAGCTATTTTCCAGATCAACACCGCCGTGGCCGCCTTCCGTCGCCTTGTCGACGCAATCGGTACCGCCAAGGACACTCTCGATCACCGTCAGAAACTGTTTGTTCTTCCCCCTCTCCATCCCTCATAACCAATTTTTTTTCCCTAAAATTGATGTTGAATTTGATTTGCAGGCACAATACAAGACAGCGCATTCTTCAATTGGTCAAAGAAACTTCCGCCAAGCTCAAAACACTTAGCGATTCAGATCGACAAACTAATGTTGACGTCGGTTCACTCGCTGATTTTCTCAATTTTACTGTGATTACTTGTATCTACTTGGATGTTCTAATTTGAATATACTTTTTTTAGGCAGGTAAGAGAGTAGAAGATGCAAAGCTAGCTAGAGATTTCCAGACGGTATTGCAAGAGTTCCAAAAGGTCCAACAACTTGCATCCGAACGCGAGTCCACTTACTCCCCTTCCGCTCCTCCATCTTCAACGGCTGCTGCAACGTATGTGTGTGTGTCCAATTCGTGTTTTCTTTGACATATATTTGCATTTATTGATTTGATTAAATTAATACACTTCCAGAGACAGCTCTGCCTCTGCTGAATATACAGCGTCTGATAGCCAGCCGTTTCTACTGGAATCAAAGAGGTACACAAATCACAGTGTAGATACGGTCCAAACATATCTCAATTTAGTTATTTAGTAGCAAAGATAAATACACTACATACCATTTGAAATGTATCTGTAGGCAGGAGATACTTCTTCTGGATAATGAGATTGCCTTCAATGATGCCATGATTGAAGAAAGGGAACAAGGTATTAGAGAAATACAAGATCAAATTGGAGAAGCAAATGAAATTTTTAAGGATCTTGCTGTTCTAGTTCATGAGCAGGGGGTAGTTATTGGTGAGATCTCAAATGCCAAGTTGATCAAATTTACTTCCCAGCTGTAGCTTTATATATGATTCTCAATGTGATTCATTTTGGTTCTTCAAATCTACAGATGACATTCATTCAAATATTGAGTCTTCAGCGGGCGCAACAACTGAAGCAAAACATCAACTAGTTAAGGCTTCCAAAAGTCTGAAATCCAGAACATCATGGGTGAGCTCTGAAAATTTTAGCATATTTAGCTTGAGTTTCTTGATCCACTATTGCTAGATATCAGTTTCTTCAATTTTAGCATGTACTTAGCAGCTTTTAAACAGAACAATATCACTCTACGCATGAATTTAGTTACCGAGTAGGTTCAGCAATGTATGAGATAAGTGTGATTTAAGAATTAAAAGAGCAATGCCAACATAATATAAAATGATAAAAGGAGCAATGCATTATGTTGCATGCAGACATATGTTGTATAAAGATGTGTTGATATATATTGGTCTAGTTTTCCACTGACTTTATTTGTCCCTAGATTAATCATCCTTTTTACTCCTGAGGTTTATTAAGCAGGGTAGATTTTCTGAATAATTAGACCTCTCACCACAGAAAGTTTGATACAGAGAAAAAGAAGGAAAACAGTTGATGGTTCAACTATCTAGGAAGGCTACCAGTTTCTAATCAGTCCAGTTCCTTTGTTGGTTGTTTGATGCAAAACCACCTTGTAAATTAACCTTAAGTCTTGGATTGCAAATTTTTGTCATTGGTAGCTATTGTCATTCAACATCTTTGGAGACCTGTGGTTTGTACATCAGTGACAATGCAGCAGTGAGACAGCATTTGGGTTAACTATGGTTCTGCTACTAACTATCTGAGGTTTTTATTTGTTCTTACAGTGCTGAAACTTACTTTTTTTAGTGAAAGATTAGGACCCCAAACTGTACTATTAATATGACATATCATGTCAAAATCCATCCAGTTATAATTATTGTTATTATTATTATTTTTCTTCTTATATTGGTGTCAATGAAAGAATAAGATTGCATGTTGATGTTGTTTCTCTGAATTGTTTGGCAGTGTTGGTGGCTGCTGGCTATTGTTGTGGTGGCATTGATCATTTTCTTGATTGTGCTCATCGTATAGTGTGCATATTTTGGAGTGGCTTTAGTGGACACAACTTTTGTAATCTGCGTTTATACGTCAGTGTGATTTTATTTTATTTCATTTTTCTCACCGAGGCTGTTCTGGTTTGTGTGCAGTACTGACCTTAAAATGGAATTAGAAAGAGATTGCAAGTCATTTGGGGTGTAAAGAAGTTTTCTCTGTCTTGAGCTCTCTTTACGGAGTATGTATGCATTTACAAATAATATAGAGAGGAAATGGTGAAACTTAACACTATTTTGTTGTGGGCTAATTTCAAGATATTTTGAGGTTTGAGATTTAGCATGTGCATTTGGCCTTTTTGGTAAACGGCAGCGAATTTTAAAAAACTGTAGCTGATCCGTTCACAACGTTGATAGAACACGGTACAAGTTGGGAAATTTAAAGTATTATCTCGGTGAAAAAATATATATATTTTATCTTTCAATTTATAATTTTTTATTCAATTTCTTAATTTTCAATTACTTTTATTTCTAAAATATTGTTAAATATTTGTATAAAAATTATTATTTTATCTAGTTAGAATTTTTTTAAAGCAAACTAATTTAAAAATTAAAAGTAAAAATATACTATTTGACCATTAAAATATAGGAAAAGAGAAATGAAAAAATTGTTAATAATAATTTATTATTAATATTAATATTATTAACTAATGATAGGTGATAAATTATTTTAATATATTAAAAATTATGTATTATTCTATTAGTTTAAATAATTTAAATATATCAAATTTTAGACATTTATATTTGAATATTAATTATTTATAAATTATATATTTTTATATAACTATATTTATTTATATTTAACATTAATATTAATAAATAAACTTATTTCATAAAAATGTTTAATAAATCTATTTTTTATTTTTATGTTTGTAATTTATAAATAAGAATCAAAAGATTATAGATTTAATGAAATGATTTTAATAATAATTTTTTATTCTATTTTAATTTGTAGTGATTCCAATAAAAAAATTTATAAAATTAAAGATAACATAATTATTTTTTATATAAATAAAATATATTTCATAATATTTTAGGGATAAAAATAATTAAAGGTAAAAAAAATGTATCCAAATGTGAAAACTTCAAAATTTGAGGGTACAATGTGAAAAATTTATAAATTGAGGATAAAATAAAAAATTTTCACATCCGAAGTAAAACTATAAATTCACAGACTTGTATAATAGCACTACGATGTTTTTTTAACACGGTTAATAGGTCAGTTACAATTTTCAAAACTCGTAGCACCTCTTTGTTAAAATGGCAAATACATTTCCAGCTAATAAATCTCGAAACCTCAAAAGTACTATAGTTGTAATTAATCCTTTTGTTACAAAATTAGTACAAGTATTGTTCTATCAAATACAAAAATTCACAAACCATAAAGCGTAAGTTACAAATGTGAAAAAATAGCTGCAAATGTGAAAAATTAGCTGCAAATGTGAAAAATCATGAGAATTCTTAGTTCGCCAACTTGAAAATCATAAGTTGCGAGTTTGTTTTGAGTTTGGCATAATAGATAATCTTAATTTTACAATAAACTTGTAATGAACTAAATTGGGTCTAGTAGATAAGTGTGTAAGGTCGGATCAATTTAAAACACCTAAATTTGAAATTTTGGTCTAAATAACATTTTTGCTAAACTAGAAGGATATCTAAAGTTTTACCTAAATATAAAATCTTACTTTTATTCTAAACACTATCATTCTTAAAACACCAAAACTAGAGCAGCCTTTCTAGCAACGTTATTTTCTTTGAAACTTTGCGACGACGATAAAAAAAAATATATATGTTGGAGCCTTGAAATCTGTTGTGTTATTATTCATTTTGAATTCAAATTTTTTCAGTAAATAAACAAGTTCTTTTCGTTTTCCAAGGGTTGTTTATCAAATGGGGTTTGGACATCATTCAAAAATCGATTTTTAATCTCGTACTTCATCATACTAGTTTTTTAGAATGATTTGAATGTTAGGGGTTGTATTTTATGGGTAGTATTCGTCAAACCCTAACCCTAGAATTTGGGAGTTTTCGATACTGATAGTTTAATGATTGATTTTGTGCATATTGTGTGTTCCATAGGAGATCAAACTATGGAAGAGATTGAGTCGGAAATTTAATCAGCTTGCTTGTGGACTACAAAAGTGAAGTTTGCATCCTTGTTTCAAATTCCATAGCTTGTATGTTGTATGTTATGCATATATGTGAGTAGGTTTTTTAACTCTGATTTGTATGAATTAAGAATAATCTAAAATTTTTGGAATGTTCAGTAATGTAAATGTTATACATTTAAAAAATTATACTATATAATTGAAATAAGGAGATGCTCAAGTTTTGTTGACTGGTAAACGTTGTTTGAAAAGTCAACCATTCATTCAAAGTCAACTTTGCATCACTTCTCTGCTCCTAGTTCTTCAACTGCTTCAATGGTTTTTACTGATGCAACGACATGTCTTAACACCTCCAAACTTTTAGGTATCTCTTTTTGAAATATTCTGTTTGGTGATTTTAGTGCTAATAATGCGAACTTTGCTGTTACTCTCATTCCATTTAGAAAAAGAGATTTGTTAACCATTTCAATTGTTAATACTAGGGGTGTAAAAAAAGACCGAACCCGAAAATCCGGACCGATCCGACTTTGACCCAACCTCAACACGACCTTGACTCAAAACTCGGGTTTGGTTCGGTCAATTAAAATTAAGGGTTTTGAGTTTTGGATTTTTTCAGGTCATCAATTTCAAAAAATTAACAAAGGAAACCCGAAACCCTGACCGACCCGATCTTGACCCGCCTCGACCCGACCTCGACCAGAAAAATAATCGGGTTCGGTCCGGTCCACTAAAATTAAGAATTTCGAGTTTGAGTTTTTACGGGTCGCTCCGGGTTTGACCCGAATCTAACCCATGCACACCCCCAGTTAATACTACTTATATATTTTTGAAACTGTAATTCTTGGGAGGTTAATTTTATGTCTGATGGATAAACCTTAGGTGTTAGAAGATTTTAAATTGAGATTGCAATCCTTATGGTGTCTTTTTGGTAATTGGAAAATGACAAGTCTGGAAAAGGAACTTATCCCTTTAAATTTATATTATAGTTAAAAGAGATAGGATTGGATTGACTTCGGCTACATCTTTACAATCAAGTACTCTCAAGCTTTTTTCAGGACTCCGAATTTCCATCCAAATAATTTCAAATCATCAATGATACAAATTTGGGTACGTTTCTATGACCTTCCCGAGGAACTATTTGATAAATCTGTTATATGAGAGCTAGCAAGATGTGTAAGAACTTTAGTTAGGATACATCCGCACTCTTTAGAAGGTGAATATGCACACTTTGTGCGTGTTTTGGTGAAATTAGATGTTTCTACTCACAGTGAACGTGAAGTCGGCATTGAGTTCAATAATAGTACGATCAAATTATCAGTCACACGTGAGCAACTTTCAGAATATTGTCACACATGCAAAGCATTAGGACATTATAAAGGTTCTTGTAAGAAATTTTAGTAGAAAAATGTACAATTTGTGCCTTGATATTTAAAAAACCAAAACAAAAAGAAATAAACCACAACAACTACACCAACTAGTCTTTCAATCTCTAATACTTTTAATATTTTGACTGACAATCAGGCCGTGTCAGATAAATGCTCTAATGTACAAACTAATAATATGGAGCTAATTCAGTATGTGATTCATATATCTTGTCCTCTAATGAGAGAAAAGTCTCAGCTTGGTAGTATTGCTGAAATACAAATGGGGGCAGTGAATCTAGTATAGTTTGATAATTGAACCAAAAGTATCGCTAGACTGCAATTCGCCTCATACTCCATAATATGAAATACAAATTACTAACGTATATACTTCATCTAACCTTACAAATGACTTAATTCACGTAGACGTCAGATGATCAAGAAAAGCGCGATGCAATTCTAAGAACGTCTATATCCTTAAGTCGTCTTGATTTTTTTCAGTCACTTTTGACTTTTATTTGGGGCCTTGTTTATGGGTTTCATTTTATTATATATTTGTACTCTTTTTCTTTAAAATTTAATAAAGTATTAGTTCTAAGGGGTCCCTACCTAGTAGGGATTCTTAATGTGCTTTTCCTATTTCAATTAAAAAAAGTGAATAGAGGTTGGGAGGTTAAAATGAAATCCCGTTAGGAAAATACCATAGTTATTAAAAGCGTGCCTAGGCGATGGTTCATCGCCTTCTTGGTGAAGCGGCGTAGATTAGATAAAATGATCGCTTTTGGGGGTGAGGCGAGTTAGGCGATTTAGGCGCGTTTTTATTAAATTTAATAAGACAAAAGATGTATTCATTAAAGTAGAAAATGACAAGTAGAAAAGGGCAAATCATTGAAGAAAAGGAAACAAATAGAAATTTGGAACCCTAATTATAAGCAATCATTACGGTTCTACTGTACAGTTCCGGTGATCGAAAAAGCTATCAGTGTTCGAAAAAAATCCCGGTAATCGGAAAACTTCACAAGCTTCTCAGGTTAGAAATTCTTCACTCATCTGTATAAAAAAATAATGAGAGATGATGATACTGTCTGTGTATGTACACAAAAATTGTAACATCGATCTCTGTTTGCTGCTTCGTGTGCTTCTTTTATTCTTCTTCTAACTTAATCTATATAATATGATTTCTCTGATCTACAATAAAAAAAAAACATTATTCTTCTTGGAGATGATAATTTCTTCTTGTAACCAGCACCGCCTGTTATAAATATACAAATTATATTGCTAGTCTGCCACCCAACCGAGTTTTAATAAACAAGAAAAAGTCAGTGTTCCCCATTCATCTAAAGCACACCAATTCCAACTTGCTGTTGTCCACCAACTAATTAATTGCATTTGATAAAAATGTATGTGTAATAAATACTAATCTGTTTTTATTGCTGTTGTCCACCAACTTGCTATTGTCCACCAACTTGTTGTTGTCCACCAATTAATTGTTGTCTACCTTCATAATAATCTTACTAATGTCCACATAATTGTTTATATCAATCCAACTTTCAGTAATGGCTTATAACATACTATTCTTATACATTTAATTACAGATTAATTTTTACAGTATTTTTTAATTAATACTAATATGTTTTAAATACTAAACGTATGTGTTCCTACCAATTGTTCTTATATATTACTTTCTTATATCAATTTTTTTTCTACAGACAAATGGAAACAACTGATTCTAAATTAGATCCGGCGTAGCAACATTTTATTCCAGACCCTAATGATCGAAATATTTACAAATACAAATTTTATGGCAAAGTGACTAAAGGAGGTATATATATGGCTAAACAACATCTTGTCGGAGGTTATAGAAATACAAAAGATTTTCCCAAATGTCCACCACAAATTAAGGAGGAGATAAGAGAGTATATGTTGAAAAAGAAGAATGAAAAAGATGAACGAAATATGACCACACTGATAGAAGTCGAATTTGAGTTTGGTGAGGGGTTTGATAATGATGACAAAGATAACTCTCAAAGTAAATAAAGAGCTCATTTAAGTAAAGGTGGTGGTAGTGATATGAATTCTAAAGGACCAAAATAAAAAAGGTTAATTGAATTTATATTATAAGACTACTACACAAACAAGATTAGGTGAAAATGAACATGTGAAGAAGGAGTTGAGGGCTTGGGTGTGTAAAAGCTTTGCTCGATGGATGTATGATGCCAGCATTCCATTTAATGTCGTAACATATGATAGTTTTAAAATATTTTGGATGATCTTAGTCAAGTGGGTCCAGATACAAAAGCAACCTTCTTATCATGAAGTTAGAGTACCTCTCCTTAATCAAGAAGTGAAGAATACAAGCAAATAGATGAAAGATCATGAAGAGGAATGGAATAGATTTGGATGTTCTATCTTTCCGGATGAGTGGAATGAAAAAAGAGAAAGAACATTGATTAACTTTTTGGTTAATTAACCCAAAGGAAGTATATTCTTGAACTCTATTGATGCTTCGAGTAATTCAAAAACCGAAGAAAAGATGTTTGAGTTATTGAGTACTTGTGTTGAGAAAGTAGGAGTAAGCAATGTGGTGCAAGTTGTAACGGATAGTGCCTCCAACAATGTCTTAACCAGTAATAATTTTCTTGTTCAAATTTAATTACAAACATGATTAAATTCTAACATTTAACTTAACTAACATAGTTTATATTCTATTTTCTTATATGAAACTAGAAAAATTATTGGAGGCTAAATATCCTACTTTATTTTGGACATCGTGTGTCGCACATTGCTTGGATTTGATTTTGGAAGATATTTTCAAGTTAGCAAATATGAAGAAGACATTTGAGAGAGTTATTATGGTGAATAGCTACATTTACAGAAGTCCGGGCTTGGTAAATATGTTAAGAAAGTTTACCAACAAAAAAGAGTTATTGAGACCGGTCAAAACAAGGTTTGCAACGGCTTTCATCACTTTAGGTAGGATGTATGCTTTAAAGACTAACCTACGGAAGATGTTTGTTTCCGAAGAGTGGACTAATAGTAAATGGGCAAAAGAAGTAGGTGCTAAGAAAGTGATTGATGTGATTTTGATGCCCACATTTTAAAATAATGTAATATATGCTTTAAAGGTATCCGGTCCTTTGGTACATGTACTTTGCTTAGTAGATGGTGAGAGGAAATCGACTATGAGCTATATATATATATATATATATATATATATATATAAAGCAATGGATAGAGCTAAAGAAGCAATAGCTATGTCTTTTGGAGGGGATGAAATGAAATACTCCCAAATTTTTCGTATTATAGATCAAAGATCGGATATTCAGCTGCATCGACCTTTACATGTTGTCGGTTGGTACCTAAATTCGGAATTTTTCTACAAAACTGAACGCTTTCGTATAGATGCGGGGATTGTTAATGATCTATATGAATGCATCAAGAGATTAAATCTAGATGAAGAGGTTCAAAATTAAATTGACAATGAGTTGTCAATTTATGCTAAGGCCGAAGTAATATTTGACAAGTACATGACTATTAGGAAAAGGGTTGAAAATCTCTAAGTATACAAATATTCAAAAGTGTTGCAATTTTTTTTTTAGTTTATGAGGTACGAACATGTTATGATATTTTTTGAAAGCGAATTGGTTGGCTTCGTATGAAATGTCAACCCCCAAATTGCAAGAATTTGCAATTAAAATTCTTAACTTGACTAGTAGTGCATCTAGATGTGAGCATAATTGGAGTGTTTTTGAACATGTAAGGATTCTAATTTAATTTTTTTTTTTTAATTTGTTGTTATAGTTTCCTTATCCTTAATTGCAGCTTCATACCAAGAGGAGAAATAGACTTGAGCAAGTCTTTGTAAAGTACAATAGAGCCCTAAGACGGAGATATTGAATGCATGATACCATTGATCCCATCTTACTAACTCACATTGATGAGAGTAATGAATGGTTGACTGGGAGGATTGATGATGAGTTTGGTGAAGATGATGAGAATGTGTTTGAAGGTGATGATGGATTGCAATGGAGACATGTAGCTATGGCTACCGGAGTTGAAGAACCTAACTACCAATTTAGATTTCAATTAGGTTCAAGTTCATCAAGGGCTTCTAAGAACAAGTAGAAAACTTAAAAGAGGAAGATGAAAATTATTGAATTGAAGAAGAGGGTGAGGAGTATAGAGCGGAAAAAGAAGATGGAATGGAGATTGGTGGAGAAGAAGATGATATGGACATTGGTGAATGAATTACATAATCAACGATACGGGTTGAAGTGAGTTTTGGTTGACCCGAACCTAACTCACCTCGCTATCTTTTTTTTTAAAAAATCCGAACCATCTATTTACGGAGTAGATTTTAAACCCAGTTCGACCGGATGGGAGTATATTGAAAACTTACAAGTTAGATCCAAATTGACATCCTTATCGGTCGGAAAAAAAAAATTGATAAATAATATGTAAATTGAATTTAATATAAGTAGATAAATCAATAATTTTATATATGCAAAAGATATTATTATAATTATCGTCTTTATAAATTAATCTTTACTATTTATCAAATTTATAATTTAATAAATATATTATAAATAATTAAATTCATTTGGTAAAATTTATAATTTTGAAAAATTAAAAACTTAAATCAAAATTTAGTAGTAAAATCGTTTAATTCTCTTTATCTAGTCAGCGAAACTGTCCTTTTCAAAATTACCAAAAGTAATTCGAAGACAGAAAACGGAGCATAGGTGGATGGCCCAGGAAATTCGAAATGAAACAATAAAGCAGAAAGGGCTGATACAGAAAATGAAGAACAGCAGTTTAGTTTGTTTCGGTCAAGGGAAGAAGAGAAGAGAGACTAATTCATCATCCGGAGACCACGCCACCTCTGTATTGTAATGGCGGGGCTGATATACCAAGTTTGGACATCATCGGCTCTGCTAGCATTAGGAATTTACCACACCATCTGTTCAACCAGAAACCACCTAAAATCTCCCCAAACCTACTCGGCGAAACCCTACCACCCTCTCTCCTCCATCAACCACCGTCTCCTCAAAAACCTCCAGCTCTACCTTCTCATCCTCTGTCTCTTCATCTCCTTCCTCCACCAGATCATCACCTCCGCCGACTCCGACCCCCTCCTCAAAGGCCGTACGCCCGTCCACCTCTTCTCCTCTCTCCAATCGGCTCTCATCTCCTTCCTCTTCCTCTTCCTCTCCCTCTCCCTCCTCCTCTCCGACGCCACCTCCCTCCTCCCCCTCCCTTCCGATCTCTTCTTCGCTCTCGCCTCCGCTCTCTTCTTCCTCCAGTACTCCGCCGCCTCCGCCTCCGCCGCCGTCCAGACCTCCGATCTCCAAGCCAAATGCGATTCTCTCTCCGCTCGTGTCTCCGCTCTCTCTTCCTTTCTCTGTCTCGCTCTCGCTTGCAACGTGAAACTCTACGTTGCTGATGTGGCGCTCGGTGGCTCCGTCTGTTTGCAGGGCCTTTGGGCTCTTCAGACCGGGCTCACTCTCTATGTCGACGCTTTGATACCGGAAGGGTGCCACAAGTTGTTGGATGTTGTGAATGGAGTGGAGGGGTCCACCCAGTGTGATTTGGAGGAGTCTAAGCTGAGAGCTATGTCCATTTTGGATCTACTCTTTCTTGTTCATGTGATGTTTGTTTTTGTTATTTTGATGGTCACTTATGCTGCCATTGCTAGGACTGTTTCTGGCAGGAGATTTGGATCGTATGAATCTTTGCCTACCAATTCAACTGATTCCAATAGTCACATTCAGATGAAGGCCTTGTCTGGTACTCAGGCATGATTGCCTCTTGATCTTGGTTTTGTATACAAAGTACTTTTTTTTTTTTTTTTTTGGTTTAACATTTGCTACTTCAATGTTTAGATTAATCTAGTTTTGCCTCTTTGTTTGTTTTATTTGTGCTCCATATTGCTTTCTGAGTTTTATTTGTCTTCACTGTGCTGTTGTAGTGATTTGGTAGTTGAAGAATAGATTCCTTATACTGATCCTATCTAAGGAGACAATTGAATGGAATTAGAACTGAGTATAGGTCTGGATGCTGTAGGATTGACATTGGCTTTAAGGTTTAGATTGTCTCTAGATGATAGATTGGATAGCGTGAGGCATGCAGCAAGAAGTCTATAAAGTCTGTAATGCTGAGGCAGATAGAGATTGGTTTACATAATAGATTGAGTGTCATAACAAAATTTATGGTAAGTTATTTAGATAAAAAGAAACCAATTCTATGTGGGAGAATTGAGGTGAATAGTTAATTTGCATGCTAGATAGAGTATGCATTTGGTCATCTCAATGAGTGGGTAATAAATATCATCTTGACTGCTCTTTGTTGATGCCAATTCTTCTAAACTTGGTTACATCTATATGAATTTCCTGATTTCCACATGTATGCATTTTAACATTTATAAGATCTCCTGGTTTCTGCATATAACAATTTTAGAGATTGTAGTTTCATTGTTATGACAATCAGTAGATTCAATGTGTAGGTACCACTACTTGCTATATTGGTTGGGTACTCTCAGGATTACAGCTATTTATTTTTTTTTTTCCAAACTATCAAACTATGAACTTGAATTTTATTTTTTATTTTTTTAAATAGCTTAGAGAATATGACAGGTTCAATTAATGCGCATAAAACCAGAGTTTTTCCAAGTGTGTTTTATTTCTATCCCTGGGGAATTTGATAAACAAGGCAACTGTTGTATTATGTGATTGAAATTGGTAAAGTTATGCCCATAAGCTTGAACTGGACAAAACTGACACCAGTTTTCAATTTAATGGTTTATACAATTTATGTTCAACCTTAGGCTTCTGCTTCAGTAAAGAGTATCTTTTAGCCTATAAGTAGCTTCACTTATTTTGAATTGCATGATAGCCATTAAAGAACTGCATAGTTCTGTTTTTGCAGTTTCTTATGTAGTTGCATAAACATAAACTTTGTTTCTGAACTCGGTCATTTACATGACGAGGTTTGTTCTGCAAACCATAGCATCTATGGTTTTCTCTTTTTCTTTAGAATTACTTGAAACTTTCACGGTATTGTATTATTAAAACTCCGTTAACTGTGTTTGTTATTGCCTTGGTGTTTATATCTTCATTTCACGTGGATTGGATTGGTGTGAAAGTTTAATGTGTCTTGGCTGCGGATTTTGCAGCACTGAAGAAATGGTTTGAGCCGTTGGTTGGCTTGAGTCGGTTTGTCTGTGCAGGGCCTCTTGAAGTGTGTTTTGGTTTGAAGTGTATTTTGATTTGATTGATTTCGTACGAGGGTTGAAGAGTGTTTTGATCTGATAGGGTTGAAGTGTGGTTTGATTTGATGATTTCCTATGAGGGAAGGGTTTAAGACTAGAGGTGGCAAATTGAATTATCATAACCTCAATCCAGTCACTAATCCATTTATTATCTTATCGGTTGATATCAATTCATTTATTTATAATTTTACTAAAAGTGATTAATTTTATTTATATATATACATAATCAATATAGCTATTTATACTTATAAACTTTTAGTAAAAAAAATAAAATTATATTAAGATTTTTATAAAATTAAAATTTTAAAAAAATGTAAAATTACTGTTGAAAGATATATCTATAGTATTAAAATAGAAAAATAAGCATATAAATTTTAAAAGCCTGTTTTATAGTGTATAATGCTGAGAAGTATATTTTGTCATTTCAACATCAGTTCAATTTTGTATTTTTTATGCTTTCTTATGGGATCTCGTCATTTATTTTTCTCTTCACTGTAAAAAATATATAAAGTTAGTAAATTATTCCAAATTACAGTTTTAGAAAAATAACTGTTTAAACTATGGAGAGTTTACGTACTTTTCTTGGTTCATTTCTTGAAAATAATTTAATTAAAAAATACATCAAATTAGTATTTTGAAAAGCTTTGGTTGGTTCATTTTTTGAAAAAATTTTAATTAAAAAATACATCAAATTAGTATTTTTAAAAGCTTTGGAAAGATTGGAACCGGTATATGGAGTTGAATAATAATAAATTTTCAATAAGTGCATTACAAGTAATTCTAGAATTATTATCCTTTTCAAATATTTTGATCACATAGCCATATACCAAAATCATCCAACCAGAAAAAGAATTCTACGGTAAAAAATAATAATAATAATAAAAATATAAAAATAAAAATAAAAATAAAAAAAGGAGGGAGAGAATTCTAATTCTAGCACATTTTTACCAATTGCGAAGAACTATAACTTTACACATTTTTACAATTTAATGTTTCTCTTACATTAAACTAAATATGTACATTAATTTAAAAAATCCTGCGACAAGCTTAAACATCATTTTCTTGCTTATACACTCATCCAGAACAAATACAGAACTTTTGAAAACAACAATTTTTATAGGGTGCCCTAAAACAAAGCAGAGATTAAAAAAAAAAAAATTGCCATTGGTTTTAAGTAAAATGCAATTTTCAACGGTACATGTTGGATAAAATTAAATAAATAAAACAGATCCACCAACTCTTGCTATATATATAACCTTTCAAAAAAAGGGGTAGTTTAGATGGAGAAAGCTTCCCCACATCTCCATATTTGCCAGTATGCTCAGGTCACGAACAAATACAACACAATGTATGTGAATGTAAAAGACATACTTATCCTGTCCAAAATAATTAATTTTCATACCAACATCATCTCCCAAGACAAAACTTATCTAGAACTACAGATTTTGAAACTTTTAGCATCTATCTATCAAGCAATGTGCGACCTGTTGTACTGATCTAAGGCTCTGGATAATGACTGTATCGAAACAGGGAATGCTGGACCCATCTGCAATGCAAGTATAACCAAAGAAATGGATTAATTATAAATACACAACCAATTTGCAGCAAATGAATTTGAGCACTAGGTCTAGACGTTAGTCTATAGGAATCTTGAAACAATAGCTCTTGATAATCTTTAGCACTACCAAACCTAGCATGATGTAGAATGACTCTGTTCATTCCATCCGTACTGAACTAAACCGAACTAAATTTAGGTATTTTGGTACAGGTATTAAGAGGACCGAATATCGTACTGAAAGTCGCAATTAGGTTTGGGATGGATCGAAAATTTTCGATACGGTTCGGGACCAAAACCAATGTATTTAATTAATTTTTAGCCAAACTCTTTACATGTAGCGACGGATAATTCAGAATAGGTCCAGTGGACAAATCAATGCCCTAAAAACGCGCTTATACGGCAAACTCGCTTGTATACGTGAAGAATGCTTCTTCAGACATTTGGTAATTCCCTGGACAGTTATAAAGCGCGGCTTCGTATCTGTGGTAAAGGCAATTCTTCGCCATTCCTCCCGAGAATCTAGAATCTCTTTCTCGGTAAATCCATCAGAACGGAGCGCAGTTTCAAGTTTGATATCCAATTCGAACTGTTTTTCTAACAGTTGCGAATTTACCCTGTCCTCGAAGCCATACTCCACCCACTTCAGAAACAAGCTTTCAAGCTCATTCCTGCGTTCTGAATCAGAAAGCAATGGTTCAGATACCATGGAGCGCATCTCTCGATACTCCGGAGATCCCATCCGAAGACAAGGAATTTCCTCCGATAATGATCGGGAATCCCTATTCTGAGCACCTGAGTCCGCGCCTGCTGCTATTATAACACTAGGGTCAGACGGACCCGGGCCCGAGCCAGGCGGCATGTTCGGTTGTGGTCCAGTCATAGAACTACTTGACGACCCCGGTAATCCTGACCAATTCAAGTGCTCCATAAACAACATACCTGTTTTTATCAGAAGTAAAGAACCAGCATATTGCAAGTGACATTGACAAAGCAAAGCGCAGATCCCCTAGAATGTTAGAACTCAGACATGACAGAGAAGGTAGTCAAAAACGGTACGCTAAGCTCCTTGCTTCGTCGCTTCTGTTTTCAGTCAGAGAATGATGTTTTAAGCATCTCTATATGCCAGTCATCTATCTGACCTGACAAGGAGTTCGACTTTGATATATCACCCCTGATCTCTACGGTTGGTTGAAGGTATCTTGGAAGACGGGTCGAAATCAGATCTGGATAGAAGATTCGTCTACGCTGGCAAAAGGGCTTTCATTGAATCAGACTTTCCCGATGCTGCTCCTCTCCGATCCCCTCGCTGTGCTTGAGTTTCATGAAGCTACTAAACGAAAGCTAACTAACGTATCTAATCTAGTGGCAGCAGGTGAATATCAAACTTATTCTGCCCAGATAGAGAAAGTGCCCCTTTGTTGGCTCTTCGAGACAAAAGCACTCATAGGAATGGTGCAAATTCCCATGTTCCTTCTAGTTCTAGTCTCGTTTGGTTTCGAGAGCCCCCCCCTCCCCGTCTCTGACTCGTCTTTTGAAAGCCAAAGCCGTCATCCTGGAATTTTTTTTCGGGGAATACTAAAGTTGCTCTCACTGACACCATCTACGAGAAGGTGAGGTCGTCTTTCTTTCCAGCCGCCATACGGTTTTAAAGACGGAGAAAGGGAGGAGCTGTTATCTATGTAATTACGGTCTTTGTTGGCCGTTGTTCCGGTCGAGCACTCTCTTTTCTTTGTATAATTCCGTCTTTCCAAACAAGACTGACTTCTGACCAACCCGCGAAGGGTTGTGAGGTTGGACCAGTTACGAATAATGAATCTATATCTGTGTACAGCTAAAGATTGTTATCATCTGGTATGAGAGCCTGGTTGTGCGGATATGGTAGTGATACAATCTTCTGGATCTATGGTTGCTGATATGATTCCTGCATTAACGCAGACGATTGTCAAGCATCGCAAAATGGAACCTCTAAATGTAGATGTTTGGAAGATGAGAATGCAGTTGCTTCATGTAATGATCTCTACTTTGTTTACTCAATACATGAACCGATCCTTTAAAACGTTATAAAATATCGGTACTGTACAGGACCAAATTTCACTAAATGTCTTGGACCAAATATCGACCCAAATTGAAAATTTTCGGTTCAATCCGTACCGAATTTTTCGATATTCAGTTTGGTCTTGGGTCCGGAACAAACCATGAACACCCCTATTGTAGACATGGAACATTAGGGTTATGCAAGTACAAATTGCAAAAGCAAACATGAAAAATAGAAATTCATGTTGGCTGTATGATAGCTCCTTAACTATCAGGCATGAAGGGAAGTAGGGATTTAATTGTTTAATAATTTTTTTAACATAGTAAACTATACACCTCATGTCTAGAGAAAAAAGAAATAATGTCCTCACTTCGAAGGAGCCTAAGAGCAAAGACCATCGCATTGGTTTCATGCCAAGCAAATCGACCCCAAGCATTTATGTTCGGGCTTCAAAAGAACCTAAGAGCTAAGACTACTACACCAAACATTCATATTGATGAAAGCTGCTGTAGTACCCCAGCCATGTTAACCAACCACAAGCAATTTTTATTCTTAAGATGTTGATGAAAGGTATAGAGGAGCAGAGCATTGATATATGGTACCAATGAGGTGTTATGATTTTAACTGTGTACATATATTCCTGCAGTAGGCAAGACCGAAATCCACAAGGGAGCTACTATTCAAAACAAGCTAGGATGCATGGGCCACTAGAACCAAGGCTAGGTATTAAGAGTACAGTTGATGAGTTCAGTATTTTATGGGTTTTAGCTCACCGAGTTACAGAAATAAATCTTCATGTTTTACTTTATTGCTGTGAGATGATTTGTGTTAATGAGTTAAATTAAAAGATATCCTGTGTACTTCTCATGTCATCTAAATGCTAGATGAGTTACAGAAAGACATTCTCAAATACGAGAGCAGCAGAGTAGTATAGACACAGGCTTTAGAAGTTCAATTATTGTTAAGAGAAACTTCACGACTGGTTTTGTAGTGTGATGATGTGATCTTCCTACTTTTATTCACTAGATATAATTATGTATCATAACTTGAGTGGTACTGATGAATATTGAACTGGTACTTTCATTTCTTCAATAAAGTGTGAATCTAAGTTAAAATCTTGGATGTTAGACATATATGCTTGATTTTCGTGGAAAGACATAATCGGTGCACGTGTTTATTTGTGGGAGAAGGGCATTATATCGTTTAAGAATCTAATGATATATGATAGTTGTTAAGATCACTGATTCAGGGATTATACTATAGAAGAAACCTAAATTGGTGGGACACATGCAGGAATGAATGAGCAATTTCTCCTTAAATCTGAGCTAGTGAAAAACATCGTTGTAAATTAAATACTAAATCTACCAGTGGTCAAAAGATGCCTTACCCTATAAAAACTTTTCCCCTAAATCTTAGCCACTAATCACCTCATTGTAAAGGAAATAATAAAATAATTATGGTCAAAGAAGCCTTATTAGTCAGGAAAAAGATCTGAGCTTACCGTGCTACATAAATGAAATGCATTCACATAGCCAGCAAATTTAGAAGCTGCAAGAAAGAAATGAGTATTAGTAATTCTCAAAATGCTGACATGGCAAACCAGCAAGAAAATATGCCCATTACAATTTCCAGCCCAGGGCAGAAGTATAAATATACAAAATTAAAGGAAAGTTTCACTTTTAGCCATTTTAAAGTTTGAATTAAGTTAATGGGTCACATAAATTGTCTTTTAAAAATAAAATTTTCAAAATATCAATTTCACAAAATAACCCTTCATGAATTTTTTGTCCTCGTCACGGATGAGTAAGATCCATCACGGGTTGTGAATGACTTCTATCACAAGTTGTGAAGGACCTCCCTAATTACTAATTTGTGACGAGGACAGAATGCCATGAAGGACTTATTTTATGAAATTGAAACTTTAAAGAAATTATTTTTGAAATGTAAAATTTGTTTGGCTCATAAATATAAACTAATGTTTTGACTCATATTTTGAAATTTTCCAAAAATTAATCAGCAAACCTCAATAACAGAATAAATGTCTCTTGACAAAAGTGTATAGTGTTCCCAGGATAACAGTACGAGAAATTAAGAGTCCAGTTTGAGATCATGGTTTGGATTTTAATCACTGCATTCATGATTCTTTACTTGTTTGGTAGATTAACTGGCATCATATTTTTGTAACTCAAGTGCAATTCTGAGGTCAGACATGACAATCTTGCAATTTTGTACAGAGGTTCGATTCTAGAGCTCGACACTTTCAAATGCTTGTGGAAAAATTAAAGAGTAGGATTTTTCAGTAATATTGGATGTCGATCACAAAATCATTGTTGTTCCAAAAGCATCAAGTTCTGATATGTTTAAGGACAAAACAAGCTTCAACTGAGTTGTGTAGACAGACAGACAATTTTATTCAAAGTGTCAAAGTAAAAGCCTTGAGTTAGAAGAAGGGAATTACTTCTATAAGTTGGCAGATATACAAACTATTGAAGAGAAGATCAATTCTAGAGCTCTTCACATTTGAAATGTAGGTGGAAATATTAAAAAGTAGGATTTTCAGTAATATTGGATGTCAGATCATGAAATCACTGTCATTCCAAAAGCATCAAGTTCTGATTTGTTTTAGATAAAAACAGGCTTTAACTGAGTTATTGCACGTGTCAGAGTAAAAGCTTTAAGTTGAAATAATGGAACTACAACTATATGTTGGCAGACATGCATTAACAAACTATTGAAGGGAAGTTCCCCATTCTCAAATGATAAAGTAAGCCAACTATCCCACAGTGGAATATTACCTATATGCACTGTTGAGGGTACTTCCAGAAGACTGGAATGAATCCTGAAATGACTTCGCACTAAACCTATGACTCCAATGCCCTAGAAGTCTGATGATTGAATGTCTATTTCCCCGATAAAATGAGTCCTAATCTGCTACCCTTTGGACAACATGTCTTATTGTGTGCTATACTTGATTCAATATTAGAAATATATTGATTTTTCACCAAACCGAACACTTCTTTTCTATAAATATGGAAGCTAGGGGCTTGACTCAAAATGGTTCAAAAGTTGTTCCCAGAGCTCGTGATACAAGCATAACAATAAGTAAAAATGAATTACATGCTACATGTTTTTATTGTTGCAAATATTGTTGTACACCCGAACATTTTAATGTCAACGGAATGTCAAATGTTTTGAAAATACTACATTTGCACAAAGCTTTGTGGGAAAGCATGCTTGGTTAAGGGAAGTGTTGGAACGGGCATTCAAGAGAGCTTGCAAGATCCACCACAAAAATCTATGGTTCAACAGCTCTTGAATTGGCCCTCAAACCTCAAGCTTTCCAATGGCCAGCTTCATTGGATGCTGACCAAGGATGGAATGATGTCAAAGGTCAAAAAACATGAGCTCCATGGTGGAGAAACCAAAAACCTATAGACATGCCTATTGTACAGGAAATAACAATGGGTGAATACCTCACTTTGAGGTATGCTTCACAAGTTCTTTAAGGTTTTGGCTTGGATTTAAATGGATAAGCTCTCTACCAAACCAATAATTATGGATAGAGGAAGGTTCCATAAAATCTCCATTATGTTGTCCCTAATTCTCACCTCTTACCAAAGCACTATAGCTGCATGAATCACTACCAAATTGACCTTCCAAGGATAGCTACAGCCACATCCAATAAACTAACTACATTAGTCTTCTTTTTATTCAACATGCCACCTTCTTAAAGCTGCCTAAGATCCTTTATTACTGTTCCATTTTGCATTCGTTTAGCCAGATCCTAAACAAGCACAATTTGCACTCTACATCAATGATAGAGGAATTATGTTCATGCACAGAGCATGTACCTCTTAGGAGACATTGTCCACTTTCTTATGTTCCTTCCAATATGGGTCAAGCTCCAAAAAGTGAACTCAATTAGAATATTAATAGCTTTCTTTCTAACACCATTATTACCCTTCATATAGCCACCGTAACCATCATAACTACTGTCTCCCCAAGTGGATGTTATCACAAAATTCTCAATTTGTGCCTGTCAGGCTCATTACAGATCTTCAATGGGTCAAAAAGAGATCCACGAGACAATGGCAATTGGCACATGCAAAAGTGAAGGTCATTTGTCAATCAGGTCCAGGGTTTTGGTCTATGCTATCGTACCTTGTTCCTGATCAATTTGGTGCTTGATCCCTTAGCCAAACCTCATTGAACCAACTAAACCTAGCTTCAATGCAGTCAACTATCATGAAACATAAGCTAAGGCTTGTGCTAGCGTTTCTACAAAAGAACCCATAAATTTTGTCCTAGTTCTTACATTGCATCAAGTCATGCCTAGAGAAAAACTGAAGGTTAGCTCTAATACCAAAATTACAAAGCCTCGAACAATTTTGCAACCCTTTTACTCAAACTCCTACTTCTGAAATTACTTAACAGTGACAAATATAGTGTAAGTTCCAGCTTATACAAATTTCCTAGCTATTAACTCAGCAAACTCCAACTAATTCCTAACTACCTTAGCCCTTGATCCGATGACACATGTAAAGTTTTACAATAGGACTATCACAAAGCAGGGAAGAATCTTTTGAGTAAATTAATCATAAGATATAATCCTCACACTACTTTTTTAACACTTGCCAAATCAACACACTTTCCAATGGGTCAAGCTCAACTCAATTCCTAATCAGATTAGGTGTAAGATGGCATCAAAAATTCACCTGATCTTTTTATGTTCAATACTAGTTTATCCATCTGAAACAAAAGTGGAAGAACTAAAAGGAGACTAAAGTACAGATGAGTTGGAAGAATACAGAGAAAGCCTTTCGACAAAAGAATAGAAATTATGAAAAAGGAAACATTCTAAAATGAAAATAGACAGTCAACATCATATTGCAGATATTTAGAGTAAAACATAGATGTTTCTTACTTTTCTTTAAGCCTGCAGGCTTTGCCAGCAGAAGAGAATTCACGAAAGCACCGACATTTTCTCGTAAGAGGTCATCCTTCAAACTCACCTGTAGAGAATAAGGTAATGATATTAGAAACACATGGTGCCTACAAACAACTTCCACCACAAGCACATTTCTGCTAAGGGTGATACCTTTCCAAGTCCCACATGCACATTGGAACTATTGTCCATCTTATATTTAACATGCCCCTGCTTTGCTTCTTGTATTGCTCTGACAACATCATTTGTCACTGTACCTTGCTATACAAGATATTAGTAACATATCTAAAGAGGGTTTTGACATCACTGCAGATAAAAGTAGGATACAGTAGATGACTCACCTTAGGATTAGGCATCAAACCACGGTGATTAAGAATCTTTGATATCTGCAGAAGAAGTGATCAAAACAATAAGCAAAACTATCAACATCTTAAAGCCCACCATTTATTCAACCTCTCAAACAACCACCTTAAAAAGACGAGGCATAAGTTGACGAGTTGCAAAACACTTATCAACATCAATCTTTCCACTGACTGCACAAGCAGATAAATAGAGAATTAAAAGCGAAAAAGAAAAGGAAAAAAAATAGCTTTAACAGAGTTATATCTAGGGTCACAAACAATAAACCTGCAAGTATATATCAATAATAATTAAATAAATAAATCCATGTATGGAGTAAATATGCTCATTACTTGCAATTTCCTCAATGAGTTCCAGACCACCAACAATATCAGCTCCAGCAGCTCTAGCTTCATCTGCATCTGCCCCTTCAGCAAAATAAGCCACTCTGACCGTCTGAAAATAATCGTGATTGTCAGCAGATAAAACCAGATAAATTCTAAAAATGGCCAACAGAACATTAAGTACATACCTTCTTTGCACCGTGAGGCAAATTCATGGTACCACGAACTATCTGCAGTTCAAAGCAAATACGTGAATGAATACCAAAACATTAAAAAGATATACCAACAATTACGATTCCATTTGACAAATACCAGCTCAGTTTTGCGGGGAGGGATGGCTAACCGAACATGAGCTTCCACTGTTTCTTCAAACTTCGCTTTGGCATTGGCCTGTTCATTAAAACAGAGAATCAGTTATAGAGATTTAGCAACAACAAGGATGCAATCAGTCTATGGATTGACCTTGATCAGTTTAATGGCCTCCAGCAAATCCAGGGCCGGATTGCTTTCCTTCTGCTTACTCTTAGGCTTGATAAGCAAAGGGAAGGGCACCTTCATCCTTTCTTCACGTGGAGGGACAAGTGTTCTGCGAGTGAATACGCGATTATTCGATTCAATCTGCTTCGTCTCTTTCTCAATCTCTTCACTCCCCTTCTCTCCTTCGGGCTTGTCGTCCGGGAGAGGAGCGCTACGGGTCGGATACGACACGGGAGAGATGGACGGAGCATCTTTCACGTACCGAATGTCCTCTCGAGTCCAAGCCGATCGAGCACTCTGAGCTTTCGACTCTAGGGGTGGCGGTTGTTCGTTCTGGCTCGAGGCATTGGATTCGTCCTTAGGTTTAGAGGGATAGGATACGGCTTCGATGCGGTTTGGTGGAGTAGAATCGTCATTGAGTGAAGCGGTCGAGGAGCAGAGAGATCTCTGCAACGTTATAGAGAAAGAAGAGTGGGGATTGGTCTCGTTCAGGCAGCGGCGGCTGGCCTGAGAGAACAGAAGCCTCAGTGCTCCCATTTTGATCGTGTTAATCCCGCTACTGTCACCCAAATGGGGTTTTTCTGGGTTCAGTTAAGTCTGTGATTGGCGAGATGATCGTTACTACCCACGACCCATTAACTAGTGGGCAAACCGGGTTCTAGTAAGTGAGACGGGTCGTCATACGGAGTTCGAAAATCCTTTAAATTGAAATTGGTTTAAATTAAAAATGATGTATGGGAATGTTGTGGGCTAAAATCTGCTGACTGGCCCATACCCAATTGAGGAAGCCCAATAAAGGCAGCAGCCCAAAATCCTTTTTGGTACAAGTTCTTTTTTCCATGTGAATGCTAAGGCCTTATTGGGATAGTTTATACTTTTGCCTTCTAATAGAAAAGAAAATAAGTAGAAGCATTTTGGTAGAAGCACCACCTTACCTACTTTTACTGAAAGTTTTATAAATACTTCTGGATTTTTATCCAAATAATATCAAAAAAAATATATTTTTACATCGAGAAAGTTGTAAAAGTAATTATAAAAGTCATACTAAACAGGCTCTAAGTCACTATAGTCAAAATTTTTGGACTCAAGAATCGGTCGGTTCAAGCCAACTCGTCCAAGTGGACTTTAACCTTATGACACAAAGATTGGTTGGTCTAAAACCATTCATTTTAATGGACTTTAACCTTTTGACTTGAAGATCTGTTAGTCTTAGATCATTCATCCGAGTGGATTTTATCCTCTTGGCCAAAGACCTTTTAATCCAAAACCATTCGTCCGAGAGAACTTCATTATTTTGACCCTTAGATCTCTTGGTCCAAGACCATTTACCCGAGTGGACTTTGTGCCCCTGGCATAAATGCTTGTTGCCGAAACTCTATCGTCTAAATGTATCATGTGGCCTAAACCCAATGTCGAAATGGAGTATGAGCCCACCACCTAGTGACAACAATCTCATGATCATGTAATGCCTTGGATTCCTCGAAAAGCCGTCCATGAAATCTCAAAATTACGGTGCAATTACCTAGTAACATCCATATTGGGACACATGTAAAATAGAGGCATTAGCCTCCAACATTTAAAGAGAAATTGCTACTTCAATAACCGATGTCAGAATACACAATCAACTATTATCAATTTACTCTGTCGATTTCGATAACCATTTTCAATCATAGTCACAATTCCAATCATCGGTACTCATTAATACTTAAGCTCTCAGTTAATCTATCTTAATTTTAACTCATTCGTCTGAACGGAACATCATGAAGTCCTTTATTCTCTTTATTTTCTTTGTACTTTTTTCCAAATCAGAACTTACTAGACACCTCACCAATATCCTAAGATTTCTCTCTAATGTTACTCCTATTGGTTTCCAGGTTGCCTCAACTTGGACCAGTTCCAAGTCATAAATTTGGTTTGAATCCTTAACTTAGACCTAAGATGTAGTTCCGAACAACTATAGTTTGTCGCCCATCATAGGGTCGCTGATAATTTTCTACAAACTTTTGTTTTTACTTTAGTTATCACTTTTCGTTACTAAAAAAATGCTAGGACAAAAACTATCAATCATGAGTTAATAAGACAAGTAATTGGCTTGAGTGCCAGTAGTGGTCTAATGAACAAATACCACATTAATAATCTCCGAAATGAAACTAATCATATTCTTATTACTGAAATATAATAACTAAATAGAGGTATGGAAAAAGAGACTGAGATTTAAAGGTCGTCATCCAAACTATCCCTAGCATCGTCACTCTATTCAGGCATTCTTCTCCTAACACTTACGTGCTATTTCCTTTTGTTATTTGCATCATAATAGTGAAGATGCAGGAGATGAGCATTTATCAATATCTCAATAAGTTTCCTAACGACACAAATCTGGGAGAACATATGGTCGAATATCACCAAGAAATGTCTGTGACCAACATTTTGAACGAAACTCACGAAGCCATTACTTGCAAAACTTTTGGAAGAAGTCTGGGCACACTCGCCCTAACTCAGATATAATCGATCTACACCATAATGCGATCTCGATCTGTGACGTCGCGCCTCGACCCACCCCTAATCCGGCGATAAGCCTTCTCGGTGGTCGGCCTCGACGGACACCCAACACAACCTAACACAATATAGTGTGAAATCCGAATGTTGAAACCATAACCATTGAAACTCAAACAAACCATGCTATTAAATAAAATTGTGTATAATATTAGTTATGCCCATAACAACAACTAAAAGTCACTTATAGAAAATTTAACAACGACCATTAAACATATATACATAACCGAGTTTGGTTATAAAATTAGTAAGTCACTAGGATGCCAAAAATACATTCATCGCTACTATAAAGTTCCTATATACATATGACTAGGATGAATGTGGATGCACTTCATGAGAGGCTTTCCGAGCCCAATAAAAACCATCTGCTTGACTACCTGTACCAATATTCAGAGTACAGAAAAGAAAACAAGAAAAACAAAAAGAAACAACGGGTAAGCTATAAAGCAAAGTTGGTAAACCTTGTCCCAAAACAAACACACACAAAAATGCCCTAGCATAATAACATATAGCACTAGAATGAGCAAGCAATAATCAAAAATAAAAGCACAACAAGTAAACTTGCTTCCCAAGCAAGCATGACCACACAACACAAGTAAAGGATATAATGCACAAAAATGTCTATTTAATCAATTTCCTATTAAAACTCGATGTTCTTAACTATAATCTAGATGATAAACATTTTAAACGATAGTAACTATCAAACCAAAGTTACTTGCGCCGTAAGTAACCAAAAATCAGAAATTCCGTACTTTGGATCAATACATACTTGTGATTGCAAAAAGGCCATGAAATGCAAAATAGGGGTAAAAATGTCCTAATGAATAATTATAATTCCAATGAATCAACTCATTGATCATTAATTATAATCTTATAATTATTATTTTAACACTTTAATAACAGGCGACCAAAATAACAAGTTCGCGACCAAAAATACCAACTTCGCGACCAAAATGACAACTTCGCGACCAAAATGAAAAATGCAAAACCTACTAAGTCTCGAAGGCCAGAGCTGGGCACCAACGACACTGTGTCGACAGCTCTTCGCTACTGCCGAACTGAGCTACTTGCTCAACTTTTTACACACACAATATCTACTCAAAACTTCACAATAAAACCCACACAACAACCTACCTTTTTTTTTTAATCTTGTTTAAGTTAGAGTCACATATTACCTCATCTCATTGCCTATTAGTTTCGTTTTATTTCACCCATTTATATACAACACTAGTTATAGCTAAAAGAATCTAAATATAAATACCCACCAATTTCTCATTGACCACTACACCTACTGAATTAGTAAAAGTCTTACAACCATACCTTACAAAACACCATACTACAACATAAAACCAAATATTATACAAACTTGCAACTAAATCGCGAATTGCGATGACACACTCCAACTCAATTCAAGTCATCACAAGCACAAGAAAACCTTCAATAATCCTATCAATAACAAAAGTAGTACAACACAACAACATCACCAGCACATTTTTGCATGTTATTAATGCCAACCTCCATTGTCGGCCGCAACCACATCAATCAATTATTCATGGCATAAATTGCCCATTAATCAATAATAAACCAATCATTTAACAACTTTTTATTTTAAGTAATCACTAGCCCAATTAGCCTAATAAAAATGGTGAAACAGGAACACTATGGACCGAAGCCCACCATCAGATTTAAATCCGCACTTCCATTCTATGAATGGCACTATAGACTGAAGTCTCACTATTGAGTCGAAGCCCCACAATTAGACCGAAGTCTACACTATTGAGTCGAAGCCCCACAATTAGACTGAAGTCTACACTATTGGCATATTCTTTCCGTTCACCGCAATGGTGTTGAAGTACTTCCGAACCCCTAAGGCATCTGTTCATCACCGTTATCTATAAACTAAATGGGCTATTGATATAGTTCTTCTCTTTCAATTAACCAAAGACCATCCTAACAAAGTTATCATTGAGCCATACAAACTATTAAACACCACAACAAGCAGCAATTATATATTTATTACTCAACAACTATATCTCTATTTCTTAAGCCAAACAAAAATGCAAATCCTCCTAATGCAACAAATCATCACACAATAAAATAAACATAATGTGAGGGCAAAAAACCGGTTTACCAACCTCGATCACTAGGTTAAAAATTTCACAAAAGAGCCTCTTCCTTCCTAACTTTTGTCCGCTTCTTGGTGGTCACCTGAGACCCCAAATGGAACAAAATCTCAACTACTATCACACTAACCAAAGCTTTAAAAGCAAAAATCAGCTATGGAACAATGATAAAAATACTCTTAATGACATAAACCAATGAAGAAAGGTTTTATCCATTTAAAATTCTCTTAACTTTAAAACCATGAAATCTGTCAAAAATCAGAAAATATTATAAATCAAATATTAACGTCAAAACTTCACAAATGAAAGATAGCATGTGTAGAGAATTTGGGGGAAAACCTCTATTCTAGCAAAGAATCCTAATTTTTCACTCTACCCACAACTAACAGAACCTATTACCACGGTTAATACATCAGAATGGGTTTTCAATTTTTCTTACCTTCACAAACCCCAAATTGACACACTCAAAGCTGCCTCATTGACAATTAATCAAAATTGATCCCTGAAATCATAATTCAACAAAAGGTTCACACTCAATTCTATCAAGTGGGCACCTTAATTAACAAAACTAAGAATTGTGTTTACCTGTGGACTATAAGAGAGGAAGTGAAGCAAAACCCGAACCCTAACCTTCTCTTACGCTTATCACCCAAAGTTGCTCTACTCTCAAACTTGCTATCACCTCTCTTTTTCTCAATCGATTTTGTATGTGGAGTGTGTTTAGGGTTAGCTTCAAATTTGTGCATATGCGTGTTTCACAAAGGGGAAAGTAGTATAGGTTGAGTTTGAAGGGTGTAATGGGCTGGACTCTAACATTCTAAAGGGCTGGACTATTTATTTTCAATCATAATCTCTACACATCCATTTGCTTCAAAATAGTTTTAAAAAGATAATAAACCAATTACATAAATGATATAAATAAAGTCAAATAAAAATGATTTATCAAAATAACCATAAAATTTTTTGCTCTATTAAAATCATGTGTACTTTTATATATATATATATATATATATATATATATATATCAAGGGAAATAAAAGAAATATAACTAAATAATAAAAATAAGATTTTATAAAGACAACTCAATTTTTATTTTTTTTATCCTAGACTCCTAGAAACCCTTAAGTATTTTAAATTAAAATTTAGGCCCCTTTAGGGAACGTTACACGATCTCTCTCCAAACTACTAGCTCTTAACTCAAAAAAGTCCTAGTTGATTATGATAGTTTGGTAAACATTATGTTCTTGTTGGAATTCAAGAAGATCTATTTGGATGAGTAACTCATCATGTGAAAGATTATTAATCTCGACAATTCAATTATGAGACAAAGAAGTCCTCTCATATACGTGTTATTCCATCTGGCTACCACCAAACTTTGAGATTTTTCACTAGTCTATAGACTTGTTGGTCCAAGCCTATTCTTCTAAGTGGACCCTAAACTGGCCCCGTCAAAGCCTCTGGGCCCAAAGACCTATTTGTCAAAGATAATTCATCCGAGTGGATACAACCTCTTAGCCTGAATTTCTATTAGTCCCCGTCCATTCGTTCGAGTCGACTTTAGCCTCTTGGCCCGAAGACCTAATGAATCTAGACTATTTGCCCGAGTAGAATTTAACGTCTTGACCCGAATAGCTCTTGACCATTCATCTGTGTGGACTTTAGCCTATTAGCCCATATACCTCTTAGTCCAAGATCATTCATTAGAGTATACTCTTAGCCCCTTACTTGTTGCCCAAGCCTATTTGCCTAGATGGACCTAATGGCGTAAACCTATTGTTTGAAGTGATCTTGACTCACCACCTGGTTGCAATGGTCATATAATCTTATAAACTTTAAACCATTAACTCGAGTATAACTTTAATATCGGAATCAAAATATCATCATTGTTTTTACATATTAAGACGAGAAAGAAAATTCAAATTAGTTGATATTAAGGGTGTGCACGGTATGGGATGTCCCGAATACCATACAGAATACCAAAATTTTAGGACGACCAGAACCTATATATTTTGTATTATGGGTTGATATTCGGTACAATAAAAATATTCTATTCACGATACGGTACGGTACAGGACAATACCAAAATTTTAGATACCGTCCTAAAGTACCAAATTAAGAATGTGAAATACTAATTTTAAGAAAATTTGTCTTGTTATGCTGCCAGCTCCTGAATTCAGCTCAATCTATAATTCAATCTTATTTCAAACTTTTCAAATTAACAACAAAAATCCACATATAAAAAGTTAAAAATCCAAATTCAGACACAACAATTATCCACATTCATTGTCCAAAACACAACCATGGTCCTAAATAAATCCAAACTTGTCAAATAAAAAAGAAAAAAACAATAAACCAACACATTCTGCTTCTATAAATAGAAAAACACATGAACAAACTTATAATGAAAAATGATTTTGTTCACAAACAGAGTAGTCAATTCTACATTCAACTAAATATTTGGCTTGGGTAAGATTCAGACCATGTTCCAAAATCCAAATACAGAAATGAACCACATACCTTCCATTTCTTCAAGTACACCTAAATAAAAATTTAAACTGTTACAACAACTACACAGAATGTAGAGATAGAATCCTAAACATAATAATCATCATAACAGTGAGCTAGTTATTGAATTAAAAAAATGCATATATAATATGTATAAAAAAACCAACAACAATGATATACATGTTGAATTACCACTTAACAAATGATAATCTCATAAAATTAGAAACATAATCATAAATTAGGAGTAGCTTCACATGTTTTTTAATAAAATGGTGTATCACAATTCTGTCTCCATAATCATCACTTAGATTAAACCAAAAACCAATTTCATAATATCATCAATAGAATCAAAAAGTACACCAAAATAAATCTACATATATTCACAGCACATGATAATAGAGATTATTCTAGACAAAACTCCATAGTTTGAACTTGTTTTCACTTATCACATGCATGTGTCACTTTGTTTTATACCAAACGAATGTGCAACACTTCTATCAATGTATTTTTTTTCAAAAAATAAAAAATAATTTATGTTAATGATGAATTTTGACTTATTCATATTCTTATAATCATGAAAGAATTGATACAAAAGAATTATTAAACCAAGCAATTGACTACATTATACTAAAGTGATTAGAGTCCATGATATTTATATATAGGTGGGTATTTTAAAATAGTACACAGGCAATATTAAAAACACAACAAACAACGTCTTAAAATCAAGTTAAAATGATTACTGACCTTAACTACAGACCAGTAGACAACAACTTAAAAACAACTTTCACATAAAAATGTAATATTAAAAGACAACACAAACAATGACTATTTATCTCAAAACGTTTTAAAGCCAACTTCAAATGGCTATTGACCAGTAGATGGCTGAATATAAGCAACTTTCACATAAATTTATGATTATATAAATGTATTAAATACCTTATGATTATCCGATGATGTTTGCAACTTCGAACTCGACACCATTAAGTTGTGAGCTTGGGCTTGCATAAACTTCTGTATGTAGAAACAAAGAGAGTAATCAAATATCAAGTAAATAATATTAAGTATTCAAGTACATGTTTTGAATATGTCTAAAAACAAAAAATATATCTCTTTCTATTTTATGGATGACTTCAAAATTATCCTCATGGAATAAATTTTATAAGCTCATCTAAGTGTCTTTTCAGGAGTAGTGTCTCTTCTGGTAATGGTAAATGATATGGTCATGGAAAATTAGGGGTCTTAATGATCCCTTGAAGCAATTAGAAGTGACTAAGTTAATTGCTAGACATAGATTACTTGTTTGTTAGGAGTCAGAGTTTGTGAGGCAAATAAATCTCGGGTTTGGAGAGGTCTTAATCTAAATTCTCAGAATTTTGTAAGTAATAAATCTCCTACTTCCATTGGTAGAATTTGGACAATGTATGATAAGAGAAATACTAATTCAGTTGTTCTTAAGGCTAATAACAAATGTATTCATTGTTATAATGTATGTGAAGGTATTTATTTCTTATGGACCTTAGTCTATGGTTTATACAATAGGTTTCGGATGTGGAGTATTTTTGGGTTATTCAAGGAGATTTTAATGTAGTATTAGGAAGTGATTATTAGAAGGTTGGTAGACAAGTTATGAAGTTGTTAATGACTTTGATTCTTGTATGATTAAAAAAGGTCTTTGTCTGATAAGGTCCATAGGATATAAATTTTTTTCTTATAATAATCAACTATGTAAAAATCGAATTTGAGCCAAATCAGATTATTCTTTTTGTAATCCTAAATGCTTTGATATTTTTAGGGAGATTGTTTATGATGTTACGAGCTGGGAGGTCTCTGATCATTATCCATTGCTATTGAGAAAGGTTATTATTGGGAGTAATGGTCAGAGGTTGTTTTGTTTCTATACAATGTGGACAGAAAATGATTATTTTATATCTATTGTTAAAGAAACATAGGAATCACCTTGAAGTGTCTTGAGCATAAGTTGAAAGTTCTTCATTAAGATCAATTTAATAACTTGCACTCTCTTCTTCTTGATGTTCAAAATAAACTTCAAGCTAATCCTTTTTATGGGGGCTTCATTTCAAAGAGAAAGTTATTTTAAAAGAGTTTAGTGATCAATAGAGGGAAGTTGAGATGTTAATGAAGTAAAAGAATAAGATTGATTGGGTTAAGTTGGGGGACTTGAACACTATTTTTTTTCATAATTCTATGAAGATGACAAACATTAAGAACAAAATCCTTTATCTTAAATCGTAGTCGGGTGTTTTCAACACGGATCATGAGGTTATTAGTTTAGAAATTTTAAAATACTACAAAAATATATTTTGTGTTACTAGAGGCAAAGTCAGTATTAACCTTGTAGTTGATGCTAAATGGGGGATGTGTCCAATTTGATACTAATTTCCTTCTTAAGCCAGTGACTAATCTAGAAATAAAATCATCCATTTTTTTCATAGGAAGCGATAAAGCCCCTGAAGTGGATGGCTTTAACTCTCATTTCTTTAGGCTTACTTGGTCAATTGTGGACTCAGAAGGTTGTGATGTTGTACATGAATGTTTCGCTTCTAGTGGTTTGTTGAAGTATTTTAAAAATTATGTTATTAACCATTATTCCTAAAAGGATCAAGCTAAATCTTTGGCCGATTACATGCATATTGCTTGTCGTATTGTCTTACCCAAAGCCATTATGAAGACATTGGATAATATATTAATGGTGGTGTTGAAACGAATCATTTGTCCTCAGCGGTTGGGATTCATATCCGGCAGGTGCATTTAAGATAAAATTTTGTTTAGTAATGATATGGCCAGTAACTATCATCTTAATCGTAAGTCTGGTATGTGTGCTTTTAAGATTGATCTTAGAAAGTAGAGACGGAGTTAGGATTTGTACTAACGTGGGGGCCAAAAACGGGGTGCGAGGCAGCGCCCCGCAGTACGGTAACTTATTTCTGAATAAAAATTGAAAAATTTATAATATAAATTGTATTATTTTAATTAATTATATTTAAATATTTTATAAATTTTATAAATTTTATAAAATAATTTTATAATTTTATTATATCATTTAAATTAAATTAAATATTATATTTAATTATAAAATAATATAAAAATAGTTTTATAATTTCCAATTAAATAATAATTATAAATTTATAGTGAATAATTGAAAAATGTAAAAAGATCAAACTAAAAGTAAAATTTTAAAAAAAAAATAGAATATAATAAAAGATGAATTAAAATTTGAGACGTGAACGAAAAATATGAGAGAAATAAATAAATTCAAAGAATAGTATAGAAAATGAAAAAAAAAATTCAAAGAAGGAGAAGAAGAAAGTAAATTAAAAAAATGAAAAGAATATTAGAGTTCTAGATTTAAACTCTGGACTTTAGGTTTGAATCAGATTGTATAACAAACCATCACCATCACACTGTAGCTCCTTTACAATGCAAATATTAATGATATATAGATCATATCCTAAGGTCTGGAGGCATGGCCATTGCCAGCCCCCTGCCTCCGTTAGAAAGGCATATGATTCAATTCATTGAGATTTTTTAAGGAATTATTGATTACTTTTAAATTACCTTATCATTTCATTAAATGGATTATGGTGTGTGCGCTCTCTTCATTATTCTCTTTTGATTAATGGTAGAGTATTGGATTTCTTTATTGGAAAGAAAAGGTGTGTGACAAATCGTCTATCTCCTTTGCTATTTGTTCTTACGATGGATTATTTGTCTTGGATGCTTAATGATGCTCCTCCCCAATTTGGTTTCATCAAGGAGCTAAGAAGCTGAGGATTAATCATTTAGTTTTTGCTTATTGTTTTTTCTTATTTTGACATGCTTTTGTTTATTTTGTTAGTTAGTTAATCTCTTTGTTTTTTTTTTTTCAAAATACTTCTGCTCTTGCTATCGGTACTTTGGAAAGTTGTATTTTCATTTATGCAGCTAGGGATTCTATCAAAGCAAATATCCTTTAAATGAGGCCCAAATTTTGGTTAGTAATTTGTGCTTCCTTTGACCTCTCAAAGATATAGAATTGAAGATTTCAATATCTTAGGGGCTACTTGGCACATGTTATTCAGCATTGATAATGAGTATTGAGTTAAAATAACTTCCAAATAAATTGCTTGGTATACACGAATGGAAATCAAAATTTGGGATTCACTCCAAAAAAATCCACTCTTGCCTACCCCTTTGAAGTGGATTTTGACTCTTGAATTTTGCTCTTTCCATTCTCTTCATCTATTCTGAAACCAAACCTCTCTACCATTTCTCTATTCCGGCCTACACTTATCTCCCGCCTTTTGACCATCGTCATTCGTCTTCACCATTCCCATTTCGTTATTTTGAACTTGGCAGCATTAATGGAATCATGAATCTCATTCCTATTAACCCCTCAATCACTTTCATTATCAATCTCATTCCATTTTATGAACCAAGCGACCCTTTAGTTAATAGAATCAGCTTTAACATTAGTAGCTAGTCGGATAAATCTCTTCCCCAAGGTGGTCGCTTTCAACTTCTCAATTCAGTTCTTTTTTTCTATTCCAGTGTTTTGGTTTTCCATTTTTTCTATTTTAAAAATTGTTATAAAGATTATTGAATCTAAGTTTCACTTTTTCGTTTAGAGCAGTTTGAATTTTTTCAAAAGAGCATTGGTTTATTAGAATCTTGTATCTAGGTCCAAGAATGAGGGTTGTGCTCGTATTAGAAATTTATTGATTGTGAACAAAGTTCTAATGGCTAAATTTTTTTGGAAAAACTTGGTTGATAAGGATTACTCGTGGGCTGAATTGGTTGCTCTTACCAAGCTTAGTCATCTTAGCTTTTAGGGCATTACTAAAGTTGTCGATTCAAGTTGGGGATGGCATTGATTGTTGAAGATTTGTTCTGATATTAAACATCTATTTTTTATAGAGCATGTGCCAATAGCTCTTTGTCGTTTTGGTTTGATCTTTGATGTGAAGGTCATACTATTATTGATTTGTTTTATGAGATTCTTGGAAGGATGTAGATGCGAAGAAAATTGCTTTGGTCAGTGAGGTTTTCATGAGAGACAATTGGAGACTCGTAGTGGCTTCTAATAATTCTATTTTACAGGCCTAAAAGAGGGTACTTCGAATCAAGTTGGAGGATTATGACTTAATTAGTTAGAGCGGTCGATCTGCTGCTTTTTTTTCTCTAAAGCTTATGATTTGCTAAGGTGTGTTCATCTTTTTGCTTATTGGTGCAAGATTGTCTGGCGTAATTAACTCCCTAGCCTTTATCCTCTGACTTGTGTTACTTAATAGATTGTCTATTTGTTTCATGTTGTACAAGTGGATCTATAACATCATTGGAGGTTTCATCTCTCGTGTCCCTCCGGCCAGCCCCCTTAAATCCATTCTTCTTCTGGACCTGTTCCGAATGCCTTCACTAAGGGATTTGAAACCTATGCCACTGATCCTAAACCTCTTCGCTTGAAAAAGCGACTTTCAAGGTCTCGTCACTTCGGTGAATCACTTGAGCCCTGATACATTTTCGGTGCCATGAAGCTAGACCAGTGAGCTATTACGCTTTCTTCAAAGGATGGTTGCTTCCAAGCCCACCTCCTGGTTGTCATCGCTCGATCACTACCCTTTTCTAAGAATCTATAATGACCCGGCCCCTAGTAAGGGGAAGTCGAAAGAGGGCGGAATGGGGAATAAGAGCGAGAATAGTATAACATGAATGAAAGCCAAGCAAGTACTATCCATTGACTTCGAAGACAAGAATGGGCAGACCGACTCCGGCGAACAGGAAAGAAAGGGCTGTTCAGGATAAAGCTCCAATCCCTTGGTTTCATAGCCATTGCCTCTATCCAGAAGCAAGTGTAGTTCACCGGTTCCACCGAATGCTCCTATCTCTTGGCAAAGATCGTCTGAGTGTGCAGTTATGCTTCGGATGCTTCGTCATCCAATCCCTTTTTTCAAGTAAAGAAATCCCGGTCGGTTAGAAAATCCTCAAAGACTTCTTGAGGTCTGTAGGGGGCCTGCTCGGCAGCTAGGTCAGCTCGGGCTACGACCCTTCGAGCAAGGCAGTCCCTTCTTTGACTTCGATTGGGTTGGTGTGAACAGAGCTTGGGCTAGCCCTGCCTCCCTTAGGTTATGAAGGAAGCCTCCCCTTTTTTAGTCTTCATTCCCGCTGCTCCTTCTGCTTGTCGTGCGAGTGATTCGTTCGTTACTTCACCACCAGGTCGTAGCTGTCCCTAAAAAGGTGAGACGCGATAGTAGCAGCCACGCGAAAGCTCCATCCAATCAAGCATGAAAGAAAGAAAACGAAAGGAATTTCTCCTGCTCCTCAGAAGCCCACAGGAACGGAGTTGATGCTCCCACATCCATAGCATGAGTAGTTAGAGCAAGGATCGTCATAGAAGACGACCAAGATATACGAAACGGCTAATCCGCGGAGTTGAACACTGACTTCGGCCAGGTTCTTCTATCAGCCCTTGCATCCAGGCCCGGGCTCTCTCTCTCTCTTAGAAGTTAACCTAACTCTGCCAGCCGGTCACTTGAGCGTTGCATTCAAGAAACCATCTGGTCATCTCAGTTGTCTTTTTCTCTTTGCTTTATTTCATGGTCAGAGAGAAAGGAAAGAAGTCCATTCAATTCCTTCCACCGGGAAAGAGCCAAGCCAAATAAAAGAGCTTCCTCTAGCACAACCGATTTTCTTCCTGATGCTGCCTGGACCGGTGATTCAACTCTTTCAGACCCTCCCACCCTACCTCGCGGAAAAGATGAGCATCTTGCACCTACGGGCCGCTATAACTATCCAAGAAGACCATCGAAACAGGAAGGAACCCACCCGGTGGACTTCCAAGCTACAAGTTCCACGACACAGGAGCAGGAAATACGAAGGTTGCTTAAAGCCGGCCGGTCGATAGGCATGCGCTCCCCTATTCCATGTACAACATACCCACGAGTATCACTTTAAGTACAAGTGCGCAAGTGTTTTTAACCTAAATTGCCCACCCCTGTGGCTAGATTTCCACCATACGGTCCGCGTATAACGGAAATCGAACCCCCTCTGCTTCTGGTGGGCAGATGGTATTCTTAATCGACTGTCTCTCTATCTTTTTGATCGTGCTTACCTTTACTTCCAAAACTAAAAGAATATCGTCACTCAAAAGACGAGACTTGGATCGAGCATCTACGCCTTCCCTTACGAATTTCTTAGGTTAGACTTTCGATCAGACTAGTGGGGGCTCGCTTTTTTGTACGAAAGCTGTTGATGTAGGCTTCTATATGAAGCGTCCGTCAGATGGCACAGGGGCGACTGCTTCCCCCCTTAAGTCAAGAGCTAGTAGTACTATCAGCAAAGAATATCGTAACTATGGCGAATAAGTTTTTCTTGTTTGCCACATACCCGGAATGCGAACTAAGCACTGGTTCTCGGTGCTTTCTCACCCTTCCCTTGACTGTCTCGTTAGAGAGGAATGCAGAGCTGTCTTATAGTAGCGAGCACCCCCCTTATGAACCTTAAACTAGAGGACAGAAAGAAAGCAAAAGGAGAAGGAAGAGAAGGCAATCCAAAGGCAGTAGATCACCCACCTCAAAGAAGGGAAAGCCCGCAAAAATCGATAGGGAGAAAAAGGACACTATCCTCTTTTTTATTCCTCTTGATTGGCGGACTCAAAGCAGCAAAGAAGAAAAACGCCTATCGGCTCATACCGTAGTTGATTACCCTAGGACTCAGATCTACAAATTACGTCATTTAGTTTTTTATGACTAATTTCGATCAATGTGTGAGAGACGTGTTCCGATGTGCGAAAGCCGTAGCGCGTTAGCGCTTTTCTTGCTTATTAGCGCTTTAGTTTGATCAACGGGATCAGTCGGCTAGAGAGCGGGGCTATTCTTCTTCCGGGGAGGCAAAGTCGTCCCCTCTACTGATCGAACCCGAAAGCCTTAAGAAATGCATGGGAAAGAAGGTGAGATTAACCACGAAGCATCGGACCAATGATCACCCATGACTTCTGTGTACCACTAGTGCCACAAAGGCTTTTGGTGGTCGTCCCCTTCATTCTATGCTGACCCCGGCCCAGGGCTGGCTTTTTGGGAAGCCCGTTCCCACCACGCTCACGGCCCGGCTGAGGTTCTGCGCAATTCGAGATATGAGCGCATTGGCTATTTCCGACGCTTCAATCGCCATTTCGACACCATTCATTCATGGGTTATTTTATGTCTTTTCCGGACGATCTCTTAGCGGTGGCCATATAATTAATAGGTTCCCTCGTTCTCTTCTCTCAGCCAGTAGGCAAGCAAGTTTCGTTTTAACCGGTTTCTT
This sequence comes from Cardiospermum halicacabum, assembly GCA_031304145.1. Taxonomy (NCBI): domain Eukaryota; kingdom Viridiplantae; phylum Streptophyta; class Magnoliopsida; order Sapindales; family Sapindaceae; genus Cardiospermum; species Cardiospermum halicacabum. Next base: position 7,360,868 of record CM062398.1, on the reverse strand, counting down.
TCTAGCTGTCTCTTTGAAACCAGCAGCAGAAGTCTGTCTTTCTTTTCTTTCCCCAGCTCTCTTCTCCCTCTTTCCTTTCGCGTACTCCTCTGTCCTTTGTCCTTCTCTTCTCCTCCGAGCAGTAGCAGCAGCGGGAGAGTCGGTAATTCCATTGGGATACTAGGGAGGTCTCTGTTTTCAAATCCAAGTAAGTCGTTATACTCCCCCCGAGAGGAAGCATGATCCAGCTGTGTTTTGATATCCGCCCAGTATTCCCCATTTTCCTTATCTAGCAAAAAGGGGCTATTTTGCTCCTCAAATCGTAGGATCCTATTTTGGAGTGATGTCGCGAAGCTAGCATTCCGGACCACAGATCCTTGGCCCGAAGGTCCCGCTTCATCGCCTGCCACCCTTGGGATCGAAGAACGAGCCAACGTCCCCCTTTAAATAGAAAATAGTGAATCGAAAACAGAAAAGCAAAAGCGTGATTCTAACATTGAAATTGAAAAGAAAAGAAGAAAAATAACGAATCAATTGAATAAGAAAAAAGATGTTAGAATGTGCTAAATTACTGGGTGCGAGCTATGCAAAAACGAAATAGATGCCCATGCCTTACCTTACTCATCAAGTGCCCTCAGAGTTGAAAACGACTAAGCTTTTTTGTTTTTGCCTTGACTTAGCCTTTCCCCAGGCACCTTTGCCTTTTTTCCTTGGCTTGGTGGGAAGGGGCTTTTCAGGCAGGTTTCCATCAACCAAAGGAAGGTAAGTAAGCTCAGGTTCATAGGATATTTTCCTATCTCTGCTCAGAACCCTAACTAGGATTCCCTGGTAAAGCTATAGAGAATGATGAATAGAGGCTAATTCAGGGATTTTCCAGGGGGAAAGAAGTCCACTTCATTCGCCAAGCGAATGATCTTCGCTTCGCGGGAACAACAAAAACCACCATCTCGCTCTTTCCTTTCTTCGGTGCTACCTTTTTCTTTCTAAGAGTCGTCGAACGAGTAAGAAGGCTATTAGCTAGGAAGTGACTAAGGACGGTTCTCGATCAAATGCATCCGCCTCTGTCTCTATCTCCACTGCTGGATCGAAAGAAGAGATTGCAGAGTGAAGTAAAAGAAGAAAAGGTCGCCGGCTATCGCCAGACGGTCTTTGCCAGTAGTGCCATCCTCCCTACTGGTTGTATGGGCGGGTTGTCCCTCGCAGCTGCGTTCTGTTAGGCTATGATTACAGGATGCCATCCCCGCTGATTAAAGGAAAAACTCTTCGCTAGGAAAAGTCTGAAGACCATTCCATTTTGGGTAAAAAGGTTGCATTCCCGACACCTGACTTCTTAAGGGAGAACTCAAGCTTTCACTGACCCAAACCCCTCGATCGACTCCTTTAATGTGGCTAAAAGCCCTACTGAATCAAAAGGATGCTCCGCAGATTGCCTACTTGATCCGGTACTTGATTCTACCCCAGGAAGGTTTTGCCCGGAGGTCGTCTTTCATATCGAGCCATTAAAGCAATGCGTCTGGCTATAATCGGACAATTCCATCATGCTATGAGCGGACAATTCCGAACAAAAAGATAAGATATGGGCCCCCTTATTTGATATTTGAATAAGGCTGGAAAGAATGCCCGCCAAGTTCAGATAAGGGAATGCTTCCCCCAATAACCATTAAAGGAAAGGCTCGACGAATGGAGGCGGGTGCACCCCTTCCACTTAGGGTTTAAGAAAGAATTCGAGGCTTCGATAAAATAAAGATTATTGATGGGTACTAAAAAGTGGATCACTTGCACCTGACAAGAAAAAAATAGATCAGAAATCGAGTTTGAAGGCCCGAGAGTACGGGAACAGGTCCAGTAGGGAAGGTGCGATCTCGTTTTTCGTCGGGGCATACGTACGGAGGTAGGGCAGTTTCAGATCCAGTCTTTGGGTCGCGAAGACGAAAATAAAATCGTGAATTCGGCTGCGTGCCAGCAATATACCGTAAAATACGCTTAACAGCAACAAGATGGATGCCAAGGTCGTACGTGACGTGCTTGGATCGCTCTTTGCTATAGCTCGGAAAGAGGCCAACCCATGAAAGTAAGAAAGAAGGAAAGTATTGAATCCAATGCTATTGGTTTACCGCGTAAGGATTTGCTCAAGCGTAATGTCCGCAGAAGGTACGCCCGGAGAATTCATCTCCAAGTCAACAGCATATCGGGCAGGTCAAAGGGGCAGCGTGGAGATTGCATCTTTCTTTCGGGAGTTTCCTTTCTATTTCGGGAGCAGCCGACTGGTAGCTATCACATGTAGTCGTAGGCGGAGATCAACAAGTGGTCATTGCCTTTTTGGTGGTTCTATAGGAAATAATTGATCCATTTTTCTTTGAACGTGATTTCTCCGAGTCTGTTTGGCCGGTTTGTTTAAAGAATGTTGATCTTCCTAATTATTTAGGATGTCATAAGTGTATTTTTTTATGATTCAGAAAAGTTTCAAGTAAATCTCTTACAAGTAAATTCATGAGATTTATATTTGCAGCTGATGTGTATAATATTTGAATTTCCACGAATGATCTTTACTTTACTAATGTTGTTCCATCTACTGTCAACTTCTGATCAATTTTGACAGTTGTGTATCTGGTAGGAGCAGGATTATTTTCTAGATAAGTAGTTACAGTTGTGTATCTGGTAGGAGCAGGATTATTTTCTAGATAAGTAGTTGGTTTCCGTTAGTTTTTATTCTCACACGGTTGTCAGTTTAGTTTATTGTTTTTTAATGGTTGTTTTTTATTTTTAGATTTGACTTTTATTGTTTATACATTTTTGTTTGGTAGGTTAGCTTTATGTTACAAGAGGTCATTGAATTTATTTTTTAAAAAAAAATTATCATTGTGGATACTTTTAAAAAATTTAATAAATATCTTTCTTCTAAAATTAAAAGATAATATTTTTTAAAAAACTAAAAATAAGTTCAAAACATAAATTAGAAAAGTGTCATTTATACCGTCGCCAACCATGAAGATAAGAAAAAGAAATAGGAAAAAAAAAACGAAAAAAAGAGTAAAACAATAAATAAAAAGAAATAAAAGGGAGAAATTTATTTAATTTGGAGATATTTGCACACGAAATGAAATGACGAAAAGGTTGAGGCCGTGAGGGGTGGATGCACATTGCGCTCTAACAAACCAACCCAACCCCCATCACGTGTCCTCACCAAACAATTAATGATACTTAAAAAACACCAACAAATTATACACGACACGAGAGGACAACCAGTGGAGTCAAACTCGACATTTCACAGTTTCACTTTCAGTTTGCAGCTGGAATAGGAACACTGTGTAAGACAACCGTCTCAACAGTCAGACCCGGTCCGAACCCGAAAAGCACACCCCACTCAAGTCCTTCACCGGTCGTACTCTCCCCTTGTTCAACACAACTCCTCCTCATCTCATCCAAAATAAACAAAACACATGCACTCGACATGTTACCGTACTCACTCAACACATGCCGTGTCGCTCTCAGTTTCTCTTCTTTAAGTCCCAGCTTCAATTCCACCTGGTCTAGAATAGCCGGCCCGCCAGGATGAGCAATCCAGAATAAAGAATTCCAGTCGTTTATTCCAAGTGGAGTAAAAGCTTCCACCAAGCTTTTCTCAATGTTCTTAGAGATCAACCCGGGGACATCCTTAAGCAAGTGAAACGTCAAACCGACCTCACGTAAATGGCCATCAATTGCACCGTCGGAGTCAGGTAAGATTGTCTGAGCAGCGGAGACAAGCTGAAACAAAGGACGCTCGATTGAAGTGTCAGGATCTGCGCCGATTATAACCGCGGCTGCACCGTCGCCGAATAAAGCCTGTCCGACTAGAGAATCGAGATGTGTGTCGGCTGGTCCACGGAAAGTGACAGCTGTGATCTCCGAACAGACGACAAGCACACGTGCTCCCCTGTTGTTTTCAGCCAAGTCTTTTGCCAGACGGAGAACCGTCCCGCCAGCGAAGCAGCCTTGTTGGTACATCATCAACCGCTTCACCGAGGGACGCAGACCTAACAGTTTCGTCAACTGGTAGTCCGCGCCAGGCATGTCGACACCTGATGTTGTGCAGAACACCAGATGCGTGATCTTCGATTTCGGTTGGCCCCACTCTTTTATCGCTTTCTGTGCCGCTTCTTTTCCCAGCTTCGGCACTTCCACTACCACAATATCTTGACGCGCGTCAAGCGAAGGTGCCATGTACGCGCACATGTTCGGATTCTCCTTCAGAATTTCCTCATTCAGATGCATGTACCGCTTCTTTATCATCGACTTGTCGCCTGTATATTAAATCAAAATCAATATCAAATGCCGGCCAATTAATTAATATCTTATTAACAAAATAATAAACTTACACATTCGCTGGAACTTCTCTTTAAGTTCGGTCATGTGCTCGCTCTTGGTGATGCGGAAGTAGTAATCAGGGTAGTCGGCCTGATGAACGCAGTTGGAAGGAGTGGCGGTGCCGATGGCGAGGACGGTGGCGGGACCATCGGCACGTTGTGCCTTTCTGATTTCCTCAATTGATGCCATGAGGATGTGTTGATCTCTCGCTCTCAGTCTCACTGGTTTTTTACGTAGTGAGTGAGTTATGGGAAGAATGTGCTGAGAATTGATTCTTAAATAGGGAAGAGAGTGGGTAGGTTGGATCAATGGGCAGATTGTTACCACGTGGACTTGGAGAGAGGATATTAGGAATGGTTGTTATGCTTCCACGTATATTCTGTATTCAACTGCTACGCCTTTATTAATTCCATCTACCTCTGCGATGTATAGTAACCATTCAAATTATGGTATTCCTTTCGCCAACGTTATGTTAGAATTAATCTCAGGGCAACTCTACACATTTTCATTCTGCATTTCATAATTAAATATAAATTTTATTGTATAAAAATATATAGTGAAATAAACAACTAAAAGTGCTTGAAATGTATATGCATAATTATAAAACAAATTCTTTTTATATAATTTAATTATATATATATATTAAAAGTTTAAGTATTAATAGAACTTCAAACTTCGATTTTTAAATATATAATATAACACTGGGTACCTAAAGTTGTGTACAATTGTAACGTAGGTATTCCAATTTTTCGAGATTTCATATAGGTATTCCAACTTGTAAATTAGATTTATATATAGGTACTCCAACTTTACGATGTTTCATATAAGTACTTTAATTTGCAAATTAGATCCTTATATAGGTACTTCATCTTTGTGAGATTTCATATAGGTACTCCAATCTTTTAGCTCCACGTCATTCCGAGTATTTAAATGACCTGTAATTTGCAAGTTTAAGCATCTATATGAAATCTCGAAAAGTTTGAGTATCTAAGTGAAAATTGTGTGCAACTTTAGGTACCCAAAATTACATTATTCCAATTTAAAACTAGTGATAGTACCCGTGCAATTCATGGGCGATTTGTGTAATATATATTATTAAATTAATAATTTGTGATGGATAGAAAATAAATTATTTATAATTTATTAATAAAAATATTTTAAATTTTATAATTGATAATTTACATTATTTTTAAAAATAAAATATAATTGTTTATTAAATTATCGTAATTTTTTTTTACATTACAATTCATTCACTCCAACATTTTTATTTTTTTTATAGTTTGAAGAGAATTGAATGATGAAATTATATTACGAGCAATGCTATATAGCTACTCTTATATTTTAAATGGTTAAAATTATATTCCACCGTTATTAAATTGAAATTGATTTTAAAAAATTATATATTTTAATTTACCTATTATTAAACTGAATTGATTGATTTTTTTTATGATGTAAAATTAATTAATTGAAATGGATAAAAATATATTAGGCCCATTATTAAATTGAAATTTATTAAAAGATTTATATATTTTAATTCGGCTCATTATTAAATTCAATAGATTGATTTGATTTATGATGTAAAATTAATTAATTGAAATGGATTAAACTATATTCAGCTTAATACTAAAATAAAATTTGATTAAAAGATTTATATATTTTAATCCAATCCGTTATTAAATTGAAATAGGCCCATTATTAAATTAAAATTAATTAAAAAAATTATATATTTTAATTCAACCCGTTATTAAATTGAAATGGACCCATTATTAAATTAAAATAGGCACATTATTAAATTAAAATAGGCGGAAACATAGTGAACATTCCTTTTATATATATAGATTTGAAGAGTTACAATTTTTAATAAACTAAAATGATCAATGTCCATCTTTTGGGAGCTTCGCGGATGATTTATTAGATCTTTAAAAAAATTTACAGTAAAAAGAAAAATATATTGTTAATTATGATTTATTTTTTTAAAATTTCAAATTTGAAAATTTACAAACTTGAAGTGAAGTTTAATGGCTCATTGCTTTAATATGAAATTTGAAACTCACTTTTCGTAAATTTTTTCATTTTGTAAATATGAAATTTTATTTATTTCTTTTATAAAATATTATTTTTATCATATGATTATTACTACTATTTGTTTTTTATAAATCTTTTCAATAACATATTATATTATATATAAAGAAATAAAAAAATCAATCTATTTCATATAATTAAACGACCATATATGATGACCTGATACAAAACACATAATTTTAGTTAGGCATCCACGTAACCGTGGGATTGACTTTGGTCACTATCTAAAACGAACTAACGCCTTTTAAAATTTTGAATACAATAGGAGTTTTTTGATTGACTAAAATTTTTATTGTTACTTCTATAACATTTTATTTGTTTGATTTTAGTGTCAAGAATAATTGAGAGAAATTACTTAAACTAAAACAAAATTCAAATTATAATATTTGAAAAACATATTTTACAATTATAATTTATCCCATTTATATGAAAATAAATAAAACTGAATATATTTGTTAGTATTTTAAGTCTTCAATTGATAAGTATGGAAGATTTATGACTTTATGTGGTAGAGAGGATAAAATGCAATAGAAAAACATATGGGTTTGAAATAAAAAAAAGCATATTTAACAGAAAGTCGAACGTCAGATCAAGGCAGATATCCATAAAAGTGAACCCTCTAAAGGGTAATTTGCAAGAGAGCCTACAAACTTGACCTTCTTCTGAAAATGAGTTATGTGGAAGTAATATCTAAAGCACACAAGGGCCTTCGAGTGAAGTACCTGAGTTTTAAGTCCAACAAAATCCAAGAGTTTATTACTGAGGTTTATTATTAGAAGATTCATACACAGTCGATCCCAACTGGTTTGGGATTAAGGCCTATATTGATGTTGAAACTTTTATTTTCATTTAATCTAAACTTCAATTATTTATTTATACTTCATACATTACAATAAAATCAATTTCTTACATATTAGGTACAAATTAGCCACTATCATTTAAGTTTCCTATTCCCTTATTAATTTAACATAAGTAAAAGGAAATAAGATTTTTTGCAACACAACATATACTAAATTAAAATAAACTTACATGTACACATATTCAAAAAATGCATCATCAAAATTTCCATTTTAGCTTGGTATTATCTAACCTCTCACAATTATAGTGAAAGTGATATGACATTTGATCGAAGTCCTTTCTATAGAATCTGAAAATTCAATCTTTGAGTCAAGCTTGTTCTATGGATACCATAACCCTAGTCTTTGAACAAAATTCACTGCAGGGCCTATAAACCCAATCTTTTTAATGTTGTCAGACCCTAAGAAGGTCAACACCCAATTGTCAGACCCTAAGAAGGTCAACACCCTGGGCTTTTGGATGAAAAGCAAGTACAAAGGTCGTTTAGGTCAAATTACTTGATACACATCATGCAAAGTATAATTCTCTTATCCCTAAGGTATACTTCTCTACATTCATCTATATTTTTGCTAACTTAAGAGTAATTATTAGGCATTTCATTTCACACTTGACAACTATGTTACATATTCTTTCTATATAATCTTTAAAGACTCTAACAAGTCTCTAATTACTACCTTTATAACTTATTCACAATCATCTCATTTTTTAACACTATCACATCATAAGTTATCAAAATTCATCTATTCAACATTAACGCACATCATTAAGACATTATTATTCCACCAAACATACCTCAACGACAAGTTAATAACACAATTCAGGTAATTCAACATATCATTTTATACATTTAATGCATTTAACACTTAATCATGCATCAACTGTCATCCAAAAACTTAAAATTACTATAAAGCGTAAAACAAAAATCTTGATTTTCAAGCTATCCAAGCTAGGTTTCTCCATCTTGGTGCTATTCCTTACCTTGATTTCCAATCGAAACAGTCAATAACAACCCAAATCAATACACAATATATTTTAGGGAATTTTTTTAATAGACCATAAAAAGTTTACTATATAATTATAGGTCACTTTTGAAAAATTTGCAAAACTAAAGTTTGATTTTCACTCTATAGGTCATTCACAGACTGTGAGCGTAATTCACAGAATCTATGAATTGTAAAAGTTCAAGGTATTTTGGGAAACTTGGCATATAGAGTGAAAACTAAACTTTTAAAAGCCTGTTTTTGTATGTTTTTCAAAACAGGCCTATAATTGTATTTTGAACTTTAAGAAACCTTTTTTTTTTTTTTTAGAATTTTCACTATATTTTAACATAAAAATTACTTTTTCAACCTACAATAAAATACAAAATAGATGTCTAGAATTTGGGAATGCATTCAACACTATCGAAAGCTTGTAACAACATCTTAGGACCATAAAAGTAAAAACATTTAGTCTATACATGCCATCAAAGTTAGTTTATTTATTTATTTATTTTTTATTATTATTTTTTTTAAATGCTTACGCTTTAATTGATTTAAGGAAGAAAAAACTTTAGATAGGCTCTAAACCATAATAAATACCCTATTAGAAGGAAATTGAAAGTATTTATGGAGGTTGTTTGATTATTTTAAGTGGTTAACGTGGAGGATTAATTTTTTTTAGAATAAAGGTAAAGTTAAAAGTTTTTCAGGTTGGATGCAAAAGAGACGAGTGAGGGAGAGAGAGTTAATGATGTGATGTTAGTAGGTTATAGGGCTACACTGCTCACATGTAGGCTTAAGGTTGATTTCAACTATGAATCAAATCAATCTTAAGGTTCATACCCATTTAGTCTTTTGTAAGATCCTCTCTGAAACCGTGTTTGATAATTATTTTGGAATCTCAAAATTATTTCTACTTTTGAAATTCTATTTTCGCCCTTTTAATATCATTTTGGAATAAAATTCAAAAGTATGATATGAAACCAATTTTTTAATCTTAAACTTTTATTTTGGTCTAATTTTCCCGTTCTCAATTATTCCCCTAATAAATTACTTTTCCATTATTCCTACTTGAATTTTCAAAAGATTATTGTTAACATTTTAATTTGCTTAAAAATTATTTTTTAAAAATTAGGCCAATTTTTCAAACATTATAGGGATTTTGAGGGAGTCTAGGCTGCAAAATAGCGAATTAAATGTTAATTGCAATTAGGTAGTAAAGATGTCTCACTCGTGCAAATTAACATTGTTACTTGACTTTTCTTAGTGAAATTGGTCATGTGAGTAGTTGTGCATAGATTTGAAAAGGATTTTCATAATGCGTAAAAAAAAAAAAAAAAAATTCTCTGTCTTATGGCATGTTTAACATTAAATTCTCAAATAGTGGTTATATTAACCTTTCAAATAGTTGTAGCAGTTAGCTGTTATATTAAAATTTAAATTAGTTCTTTGGTCAGTTGTTGGATTGAATATTTTGTATCAATTTTAATTTTTAAATTAGTTGTTATACATAAAATTACTAAAAATTGATTAAATATAAATAAACTGAAAAAAAATGATGTAATTAATTAAAAAAAATGAAACATTAACAACGTAAATTCTTAATAGAATTTGGGTTGAAATTATCTCTAATAACTTTCACAAACGCTATTTTAAAAACTAATTGAAATACTTGCTATTACCGAATATGCCTTCTTCTTTTTTTATAAGATTAATTTATAACTAAACGCTATTTGAATTGTTAATTGAAAAGTTTTACCAAACACATAACTAATACTATTTTAAGATTTGAAAATTATACATATTTTTCATATGAAAAACCACGTGAAAATAACATATCTAGAATTTTAATAGATTATGAATGTCAGACAGAAAGACTTACCTATTTATAGTTGTTTTTCACTATAAATGTTGCTAGAAAGAAATTAACACTCTCTATTGCGCCACATACATTCACCAGGAACGAAGCAGCTGCTAAACTACCAAATTAGGTTTCTATTCTTGAACTGAATTACACAGTAAGAGATTAAGGTTTCACGAAAAATCTGAGATTCTATAGACCTAGTAATTATCTTATATAGCGACATCAATCAGTAAACATGGGCTTGGTTGTTAATAATCCGAACTTGTTCACTTACGATCATTATGCGACCCAATATATTGTTATTCGACTATGAGATAATATAATATCAAAGCCCACTAATTATAATTGATCTCCAGCAAGATATTATAATTAACCAAATAAAATAAAAAAAATATTTACCTCTTGATAGCATACGTTATAATCATTTTATTTCACGATATCTTATTTTGGCATATAGTAACGTCACACATTAACAAAATTTTATTCAAATATTATTTTCTCGATCCCTAAGTAAAATGATAAATTGAATGACACTAATAACTCTTTATCAATTCATTTAAGCATCACTATAAATTTTTTTTTCAATTTCATTTAATCGAGTGACCTAATATATATCTCTTTTTGTCAAGGAATAAATATATGAAAATACGTAAAATTAGACATTATCAACTTTTTTATTTTATTTTTAGACCAACCCTAATTTTTTTTTCACTTTTAAACTTTTTTATTAAAAAAAAATTGTAAAACTAATTTTTTTTTAAAAAAAAAAATACAAAAAATGAGTTTCCTGGTATGTACTACCGAGAAGCGGGCAAAATTTTGTCAACTTCCTGGTGTGTAATACTAGGAACTAAAAAGTTGCTTCCCGGTACTACACACTAGGAAGCAGACTTGAATTTTGTCTATTTCCTGGTGTGTAATACCAGGAAGAAAAAACTTTGCTTCTCAATATTACACACCAGGAAACAGACAAAATTCAATTTTGTTTCCTGGTGGGAAACAAATTTTTACTGTTGGACACTCCGGAGCCGCTCACCAACTCCTATATTAGTATGATATTGTCTGCTTTGGGTTAGGGCCTAACCTGCATGGATTTGTTTTTGGGTACCACCACCCAAAGACCTCATACTAATGGAGTTCTTTGGATGCTTTATATATAAGTCATTATCTTCTTGTATTATCGATCTGGTATCGGGTTTGACACCCCAACAATCCTCCCCTTTAAACTAAGGGCCACATCACCTTCCCTCGAGTTAGTCCACCGATCCTTCAAACCAAGGACCTCACATTGCACAGCCCCCTCTCGAGATAATTCATCGACACATCGGTCACCGGCCTCCCTTAGAGATATTCAATCGATCCGTCAAACCATCTTGTACCGCCGTTACTACCCAACAGGACTCGCAACCTAACCACCATGTTTTATTAGGAAGACTTTCGACTCAAAGTACACCATGGATCAATCACGGGCTCCATCTCTGAACCAGGCACTTTATACCACTTGTTGGGCCTTCCGGAGCCGCTCACCAACTCCTACATTAGTATGATGTTGTCGCTTTGGGTCAGGGTCGAATCCACACGGATTTATTTTTGGGTACCACCACTCAAAAGGCCTTATACTAATGGAGTTCTCTAGATGCTTTATATACTACAAGTTACTATCTTTTTGTATTACCGATACCCCAACATTTACTTCCGGGTATTACATACTCGAAAACTAAACTTCAATCTTTTCTATTTCTCGGTACGTAATACCGCGAATCTACTGATTTTTTTAATATTGAAGGGTAAGATGGTCATTTTAGTTTATTTTTAAAAAAAATATTCAAAAGTTTAGTTTTGCAAAAAAGTTAATGCAGATCTAAAAATATAATTTTTTTAATGAAAAAGTTCAAAAGTGCAAACGACCCAACAAATATTATATTTTATAATCACTCCAGCGTAAGTCATCAATGCCAAATTATAACTTTTATAATCATCTAGTTAAAGATAACACTCAACTACATTAAAATATTATAACTAATATGTAAGAATTATAGTGCACTCAAGTATGAGGATTCAATAATCATATGATGCGGATCAGATTGCATTGGATTATATGGAAAGTCTGGATCGTTCGAAGACAACTTGAATTTGGGCTCGATAACTGTGCAACAAGACCTTCGACATCTTGTTGCAATTTGAAAATCGTCTGTCTATACTGAAGAATTCTTAAGGTTGCAATCTAGATGCGATAATTGCGAGAATGAAAACCAGCAAGTTTCTCTTTATCAAAGGGGGTTGAGCTGTGAGATTCGCCGTATGATGGGAGTGCCTGCAATCTATACTCTAGCGGATGCTATTGAGATGACGAAGCGGGCAGAAGAACGAATTCAATGGGAACCTAAAAAATAGGCTAAGCGTAATTATAATTATAGGGGCTTTGGTTCAACTGGAAACTCTTATAAGAATTCTGGACAGTCTTCGAAGGCTGGTGAAATTGGGGAAAGTGGGATTATTGAAGAGGAGACTACAGACACTAGGGGAAAGAAACCTGTGAAGGCGAATGAAAAGACTGGTTGGTTAAACCCGTATCATAAACATTACGGAGACGTGTGTTATCGTTGCAGGCAGCCTGGTCATCGATCAGATAAATGTCAAGAGTGAGATCGTCGGCAGGTGCACGTTGTCGATGAGGTTGAAAAAGAGGAACCAGAAAGTGTGAATCTATTACTGATTACGTTGATGGAGAAGTTGCCTTTGTGGTGAAGAAAGTAATGTGTTCGCTGAAGTAAGAAGATGATACTCAACGGAGGAGAATATTTCAAGTCAAGTGCAAAGTGGGAGACGCTGTTTGTAGACCGATAATTGACAGTTGTAGCTGTGAAAATCTGATTTCCAAACAGCTGGTGGAAAAAACTGCAATTGACTACATCACCGCACCCGACTCCTTATAAAGTCGGTTGGATTAAGGATGGGCCGACTATTGAGGTTAATCGGATCTGTAAATGAATCACCGTTCTGCCTTCTAGGAATGTAACGAATTCTAAAGTGGAGGGGAAGCTGATTAAAGCATTTTCTACAAGTTGGAGGGAATTCTCAGGGAATATGAAAGCCTCTGGTGGTGCTTTGGCCTTGATCTTGAAACCAAAATTAGAGGAAGAAGAGGTTTCCATTCTTGCGCCTGTTAAGACTATATTAGAGGAATTTCCAAATGTGGTAATAGAGTCTTCGAAACTAACACTAATGAGCGAGATTCAACATCAGATTGACTTTGTTCTTGGATCCAAACTCCCTAATTTGCTCCATTACAAGAGGAGTCCAAGGGAGAGTGAAATTTTGCAAGAGCAAGTGAATGAACTGCTGAAGAAATGGCATATTCGAGAAAGTATCAGCCCACGTGGAGTACCTGCTTTACTTGTTCCAAAGAAAGATGGCTCGTGGAGGATGTGTATAGATAGTCGTGCTATCAACAAGATTACTATCCAGTATCGATTTCCAATTCCGCGTCTAGAAGACATGTTGGATCAGCTCTCCGAATCATTAATATTTTCTAAGATAGATATTAAAAGCGGTTACCATCACGTCCGGATCAAAGAAGGGGATGAATGGAAGACTACATTTAAAACTAAGGAAGGTCTGTATGAATGGAAGACTACATTTAAAACTAAGGAAGGTCTGTATGAATGGTTAGTTATGCCATTCGGGTTGACTAATGCGCCCAACACTTCTATGCGACTAATGAATCAGGTTTTGCGTCCTTTCCTGCGAAAATTTGTAGTGGTTTACTTTGATGACATTCTGATTTTTAGTGTAGTAAGGAGGAACATCTAGAACAGCTATGTCAAGTTATGGCAGCCTTTGAAGAGAAAGAACTGATTATCAATTTGAAAAAGTGTTTCTTTCTGAAGGATCGAGTTCTGTTCCTCGGATTTATTGTCAGCAGTGAAAGCATTCATGCTGATGAGAAAAATATCGAGACCCTTCGAAATTGGCCAGTTACAACCTCCATCATTGAGGTTCACAGCTTTCACGGTCTGGCTACATTCTATAGGCGTTTTATCATAAATTTTAACAGCATCGTAACGCCTATTACAGATTGTCTGAAGAATGAGCGAACATTGAAATTCACCTGGACTGAAGCAGCAAATAAAGGCTTCATTAAAATTAAAGATAAGCTTACTTCTACTCCTATTCTTGCTTTACCTGATTTCAATAAACTGTTTGAGATTGATTGTGACGCATGTGGTGTTGGAATTGGGGGTGTATTATCTCAAACTGGTAGGCCAATAGCATATTTTAGTGAAAAATTAAATGATGCTAGGCAGAAATGGTCTATTTATGAACAAGAATTATATGCTGTTTTTAGAACTTTTAAGACTTGGGAGTATGATCTATTAGGACGTGAATTCATTATTCATTCTAATCATCAAACCTTAGTCCATTTTAAAACCTAGCGAAATTTAAGTAAGATGCATGTACGATGGGCAACCTATTTTGGATCATTTAACTATGTGCTTAAATACAAGGCTGCTCTAGCAATGTGGTCGCAGATGCGTTAAGCAGGAGAGTTGCATTACTGGTTACTATCCGCCAAGAAGTGGTGGGTTTTGAATCGCTGCGAGAGCTATACGATAAAGATGAAGATTTTTCTAAAGTGTGGGAGAAGGTTCAAGCTAATCATCCAATTGACGGTTTTGTGGTCCATGATGAGTATTTGTTCAAGGAAAACAGATTATGCATTCCCCGCTCATCTCTTAGGGAGAAACTAATAAGAGAGATTGATAGAGGAGGCCTTGGGGGACATCTGGGAAGAGACAAAACTATTGCTGGTTTGGAAGCTCGGTTCTTTTGACCACAATTAAAAAGAGAAGCTGGAAGAATGGTGCAAAAGTGTCCAACTTGTTAGGTTCAGAAGGGACATGCGCAAAATAGTGGGCTATATACTCCTCTCCCGACTCCTGAACAACCTTGGGAAAATCTGTCTATGGACTTTATCCTAGGACTGCCATGTATTTAGTGTGGCTCTGTCTCTGTTTTTTTTTTGTGGTTGACAAATTTTCGAAGATGACACACTTCATTCCCGGTAAGAAGACAAGTGATGCATCTCACATTGCTAGATTATTTTTTTAAGAAATTGTCTGACTTCATGGCATACCGAAGGCTGTTACTTCAAACAGAGATATCAAATTTTTAGCTCACTTCTAGGTGGTCTTGTGGAAGCTTTTTGGAACAAAGCTTCAATATAGCATTGCTGCTCATCCTCAGACTGATGGATAGACAAAGCTCGTGAATCGCTCGCTGGGGAATCTGCTTCGTTGCATCTGCAGTGTAAAGAATACTGCTTGAGATCTTGCTCTAACCAGGCAAAATTTGCATACAACAGTGCAGTCAACAGTTCTACTAAGATGGCTCCATTTACAGTCGTATACAAAAAACTTCCTGCTCAAACTGTTGACCTTATTGCCTTGCCTGCAGGATTTACAAAGAGTATTGTTGTTAAGAACCTAGCGTCATAACAGATTGACGTCTTTCAATAGGTACGTCAATATATTTCAGAAGCAAATTCGAAGCATAAAGCTGCTGCTGATAAGCACCGACGTTTAAAGTCTTTTAATATTGGCGATCAAGTGATGATGTATCTGTGGAAAGAGCGTGGTGGTAGACAGCACAAGCTTGACCCAAAGAAGATTGGCCCTTTTCACATAATCCAGAAGATCAATGACGACGTGTACGTTCTAGACCTGCCTGACCATATGAAGATTTCCAAAACATTTAATGTAGCGGACCTTTTTCCTTACTATCCTGATGATGACAACTCGAGGTTAAGTTTTTTTCAAGTGGAAGGGAATGATGCAGATCAGATTGCATTGGACTACATGAAAAGTCTGGATCCTTCGAAGGCAACTTGATAAGGGCCTAGAATACTCGTTTGTAGTCCATTTGGGGCTTGCAATAGCTTTCTGTAAAGGGAATTGCGAGACGGACGATTTCCAAATTGCAGCATGATGTCGAAGGCCATGTTGCACAGTTATCAGGCCCAAATTCAATTATTTTAGGGTCTATTTTGACTTTTTCTATTTTTACCAGTTTTTTTAAGTGGAAGAGAATGATGCAGATCAGATTGCATTAGACTACATGGAAAGCCTGGATCCTTCGAAGGTTACTTGATAAGGGCCTAGAATACTCGTTTGTAGTCCGTTTAGGGGATGCAATAGCTTTCTGGAAAGGGAATTGCGAGACGGACGATTATCAAATTGCAGCAGGATGCCGAAGGCCATGTTGCACAGTTATCGGGCTCAAATTCAATTATTTTAAGGGTCTATTTTGACTTTTTCTATTTTTGCCAGTTTTAGGGTTCCTGTTTCCGACAAGATTTCTATTTTTTTAGGTTTCTTTTGCACTATAAAAATATCTTATGTTATTCAAACCCTACCATGCAATAATATTATTTTTTTCTCTCAATTTGAGATTTGGCTTTGCCGTTCCCTTGGATTAGAGTTTATTGACGTCCCAGTCAAACCAAAATTGACTACTAAAACTCTAAATAGTCTTTAACTTTATATTTTGCTTCCGTTATACATCATCATAACTATCACAAGAACTACTAATAAGGTTATCATATAATAATTTTGTAATGGATGTGTCCAGATACATACCATCATCACATAATTATCGATGAATTTCGTACTAATTTTATATTATATTTATTAATGAATAACTAGAAACAAATTAATAATAATAATACGTTTATAATTAATCAAATATAACAACATGAACGAGATCGCATGGATTCGTGGCGAAGTTAGGATTCACTAGTAGTGGTGTCATAATATATTATAGTATCATAGATACATTTACTGTATATTTATTTTTAATTATTATTTTTCATATATAAATTAAAGAAGGTTTTAATTTTTTATTTTTTTAAAAAGTGGTGTTATAACATTCGAAATTTACATTCACACGAATATTTTACTGACAATTTTCAATTGTCTTCTTTATTTATTTACTATTTTATTTATTTTTATTTTTATTGTGAATTGATTCAGTTTTTGTGCAAAGAAAAGAAAACGAATAAAGACTACTTAACCATATCAACTAATGTGTAGTCAAGAATTTTACTGTGTAATATGTTGTAATATTATGTCATATTTTTCCTTCCATGTTAAGAATCTTCATAAATAAATAAATAAATTTTAAAATAAAATCGTTTTAATTTCGTTTTTAAAAATTAATAAAATTATAATATATTTTATTAGGGTGAAAATAGTTTCGAAAAAACAACTTTACATACACTTTGTTTATGGTAAAAAAGATTCAACCACTTAAATAGAAATATTTTTCATGATATTTTATTTATTAATTTATAAAATAATAACTTCATAAAATTTTAATTCGTTATTACACATACTTGCAACATAAGCTCAATTTATATTAATCAAAGATTTGATATATTTGTGAATATTTCTTTTAACTAAAATAAATAAATTTTAGTATAATTGAAAAAAATTATTGAAAAAATTTTATTTTTTAATTCAAACTAAAAATAACTTAAGGTAATAAAAACTAAAATACATTATAATTTCCCTCGTCCAAATTTATAGCTTATAAAAATTTCGAACTCAATTCCAATTAATAAAAAATATAATTTTAATTATGAAACTTGACATAATAAAAATATTTATTAATTTAAATTTTTATAAATTGATTTTTTATGTTATTTTGTAAATATAATATGATTTTAATTATTTTTAATTTTATATATTAATATTTTTATATACTCAATAACACAAGATTATAGGTTAATATTTAATAGAATTTTATTTAATATGATTTTTTTTTTACTAAAAAAAATTCATATGTACTTGATCTTGGTTTGAACCAAGTAATAATATATTAGTGTTGGAGGTTAGAAATCCGATTTTAAAAATTTTGAAATGAATTATTAAAAAATAGATTTATGAATAAGTAATAAAACTAAATTTTATTTTAAAATTTTATTCAAGTTATTTTACTTAATAATTTTTAATGATTGGTGTTATTAAAATTAATATATCAAATTTTGTGTAAACTAAATGTAATTCTTGATTATTCAAACTATGATAAATAGAATATTATTCTTTCACATTACAACATTTTCAACTTTGATATAATATTAATGTACCTTATCTCGTTGAGTACAAGGTACTTGATTATTCCTTCACATTTTAATATTTTGTTGACTGCAAAAAATATTTAATTTAGTATTTTATAACATTTAATTATATTTACCAAGTCAATGACAAGGAATTTATAAAAAAGAATAACATTCACAAAATTATCTTTTCCTTTGTAAATTTAATTTTCATTACACATTCTGAAATTTTAATTTTTAAAAAAATATATTTTTAATATCTGAATATAGGTGAAGGTATCATAATATTTATCTTTTATAAAATTAGACAATTGGACCCTTGACCTTTCAATTTTTTTATTTTATTATTTATATACCCCTCATCTCATATTACTTGCAATTAGGATTGCAATATTAATTCCAATATTAGGGTTTGATATACTATTTATTAACTCATTTTGTTTTCATATGTCAGTGACTTATGTGTAAGAAAAATATAGTGAAGTGAGATTTTATTTTATTCATTTTAATATTTAGTTTTTAAATATAAAATTACCATAATTTTTTAGTTGTGTATAATTAAAAATATTTACCGTTGAAATGATATATTGACAAATATGAAAAACGTAAATATTGCAATATTAGTAGGACGAAGGGAGTATGTTATTGGTGAGTTAATTATTATGGTATGGTTAATATATGAATGACCCAACTATTTTCAAAATTAATATTATTATTTGAATAACATATAAATGGATTGTATTTTTATGAATGAAATTTCTTACGAATTTTATATTAGTTATATTATATTTTAAAAAATATATTATCAAATTATTCTATTATTTATATAATGCTTTCTAGAATCTAATAATAATAATAATAATAATAATAATAATAATAATAATAATAATAATAACCAAAGTTTGTACCGATGGGGAAGTAGAATGCAAAGTTTGTACTGCCCTTTCAAATACATTTAATTAAGGATGATAATCCAATTTGAAAATTCATGTAAAAATAATAATTTAATTTTTAAATTCATAGATGTCGTCCATCCATAATAATAAATATAAATTAAAAAATAAAATAAAATTTATAATAAATTCGAACAAATACGATTGTGAAATAAAATATACATATATTGATTAATAATTTATATTAAAATATATATATATATATATATAAAATATGTAGATCAAATAAATATATTTATTTAAAAATATATGTTCTAGTATTTAATATGTATTTTAATAATTATATTTTAATTAAATAAAATATTAAAATTTCTACATTTACCTTTATATATTAAAATTATCTAATTTAGATTTCTGATAAATTAAAAATAATTGAAATGAATGGAGATTATTTTATTAAAAAATTAATTTTTAAATATGCATATTCGCAGACGAGATGATGTGAATTTAAATCACCACTCGCACTATCGGATTTGAGTCACAGTGGATAAAATTGTGTTGTAGTAAAATCCACACCTACCCTCATTCTCATTTCTATATTTAATACTCATCAAAAGAATCGTTTCATTCATTTTTCTTATATTTAAATTTTTCTAAATCTTGTTTCCATCTATTAAGGTATTAATTAATACAATTTTACCTTGATTTTTTTTAAAGAAAAATTTTCTTTGCTATTTTTTTTTAAAATTTGAATATATTATCATTTAAAAATTTCATATAATAGTAATGTGTATTTATAGATATTATATAAATTACTCCTTAATTTGTAGATGGTAGTTCTATTTTTCCATTTTTACTCTTTAAAAAAATATATATTAATATTTATATTTATTTATTTACTTTTTTAATATGTTTCATAATTAATATATGCATATTCAAGTTTAAGTTAGTGATATTTTATCAAATTCAAAATTATCCGCGTAAATCATAAAGCATGTAAGATTGTAAATAATTAATATATATATATATTAAATATCTTTCTAAAGTAGTTAATGAGTTTGATAATAAAAAAGATAAAAAGTAATTCATATATTCAATAAAAATTAAATTAAATAAATAATTTTTGATAAATTTTTTTAGTGGAGGAAATACTTAATTAATTTTTTGTAATAAAAAATTTAACAGAATATTATTAAACTAATTTTTATATAAAATATTTAATTTTAATATTATATTATAATTGAAGTGAAATTTATATTATCAAAATATTGCAATAAAGATTATGAAATTATATGTATCTATATATTAAATTATTAAAATAATTTTATATATTTTCAATAATTCAAATTTATTTTTAGCATATTATAAAATCAATCACCATAATGTTCATTTTAAATTTATTCTAATTTATTTAAAAAAAAAATTTTAAATTATATATATATAAATATTAATACACAAGTAATGATACATAATTAATATAGTTCAAATAGAATGAAAATAAAATTTATAAAATTTAAATAATATATATTTTTAAACAAAACTAATAAATAGAATATATGTATATAAACTCCAACAAACTAATCATTTCCTTCCATCTTAATCTCATACTTCAATAACGAACAAAGAATCTTGGTAAAACCAATAAAAAGAATTCTTTAATACACTTTGTAATCAAAACAATTTGTTGATTATTTATTTATTTATTTATTTTTATATAATATTTTGGATAGTTAAAATTTAAAAGTTAGCGAGTTCGCATCTTTGAATAGGCATGTCACCTTCCCTAGTACACAATAAATTTCTTCGTTTGAATGGTTCAGACACTAATTTTTAAACATCAAAGTAATAGTGAGTAGCTGTGAGGAACAGCCGTTGACTGCGTTACCTACCACCGTACACACAACACAAGCCACATGAATAGCCAACTACATTTTTATTTATTTTTATTTATTTTTTTTCTTCAACAACCACACCATATCATTTTCATTGATTTTTGTTCTGAAACTAATTATAAATTACTTTCATCACTTCACATTTGATTATTAGGATAAGTTTAGATAAGTCTGATGTGAACTTAATGTTGTAAATCTCATCGACTTGTCAGTTTGACCAGGAATGCCTGCTGCGAATATATATATATATATATATAAACAATAAATAATTACATCATTTTTAATATACTTATTTAAAAAATTAGTAAGATTTTACATTTGGATTGGAATCTAGCTACTACTGAGATTTTGTATTGAATTTGTGGTCTGAGCAGGGAGACCAAATTGTTTTTTGTAAAATTAGTTGTAAAAATGTTTCTATAGAAAAAATTATCTAAATTATTTTATTATATTTTTTCTTATAATAAAATTGTTAATATTTTATAATTTGTTCAAATCAAATTAAATATTTTATTTTTTTTTTTATTTTAATATAATTATTTTAATCGAATCAAACTTAAAACTAATAAAAAATATAGTCACATAAATTATTCCTAACAAATGACAAATCAAATGATAAATTAATTAAAAGCCTTAATTAAAAAAGGTCAAATAGAGACACACAGAGATTTCGGTTGGTCTACATTCCCTTTCAAGATGAACAACAAAATTGGTATCGTTTCGGAGCCGGAGGACTAGATAAGAACAAACTTAATTAAATTTGCCGGCAATGACTATATTAAGTCAATAATCATTTTAATTATATTATATAAACATGTAATTTATATACATACGTGTCTGTATATACAAAGAAATTGGGACTGTGACTGTGTCAATATGCGATTATTGTTTGTCCCGCTTCTTCTGTGTTTGTTTGCTTTTGTATTTGTGGCCTCAGATGAGATGAATGCATAATGACTAAATATTCAAATGTGGAATGGTAGTGTCTCATTTGATTTGATCTAGTCAATGAGATTAATGTTACAGAGTCAGTGTTTTGAATGATAGAGAATTAACAATTTTCCAAAGTTATAATTTTTCCATAAGGTCATATTGATAGTTTATCATCGATCATGAGAAACTTCTTTCTGCTATTACTTGAATAATTGGAATATATCGAAAATAGTATCATGGAAATATTAAATTTAAAATTGAAAATTTAGAGTTTGAAAATAAATATTAAATTTTGGATTGAGAAAGAAATTGAATTTTAAGTTGAAAAGTGGTTTAATTTTGGATAGTATGTTTATAAAATCGAAAATTGAAATTTTAATTAGAAAATAATTTTTTTATTATGGAAATAAATTTTTGATAAATAAAATATTTTTAAAATTTAAGAATTGAGAAGAGTAAATTGATCGAAATATTGAAATATTTTAAATATGGATTTGAAATTGGAATTGTGTGAAGTTGGAATTAGGTCCAACACCAACACCCGAATCCATCACAAGTGTAGCAAGAGGTGGCTCACCGGTATATTATCTCTTCCATTCTAGTTTTGCTATTCTGTTCAAAATTTAGTCTTTCCATCACCATTTCAACTTCATTTCTGATTATCTCAACCACCACCAAATCATGTTGGAATTGTGATGAGAATTTGTATATATTTTAGTATTCAGAATTGTTTTGGTCGTTTAGAAGGACAAACACACTCCGGTTCAGGAAAATCACATATTGTTGGAAAGTTTATTTCAAAATGAATTCAACAGCTTACAACTTGCAGTGACTAGAGACCCACACCTCTTTTTGAAATTTCCATCGACAACCAAGTATGAAAATTCGTGATAAACATGATTTCGTGAATATCTGGGAATTCAACCGATTTGGTAATCTGAAAAGGCCTCGAATACCATTTCGGAAGTGACATAGTTGATTAGGAATTA
The DNA here is from genome assembly GCA_031304145.1 of Cardiospermum halicacabum. Classification (NCBI taxonomy): domain Eukaryota; kingdom Viridiplantae; phylum Streptophyta; class Magnoliopsida; order Sapindales; family Sapindaceae; genus Cardiospermum; species Cardiospermum halicacabum. Next base: position 7,337,935 of record CM062398.1, on the reverse strand, counting down.
TATTTTCTAAAAAAACTGGATTCTAATTAGGAAAGAGATCCTTGAGAATTTTAAATAGGATAAGATTTTCTTAATGGTTTAAGATTACCTTGTGATCAAGTAACCTAATGTTGTAAATATGATGCTTGTATCTATTATTAGATACCCTAAGAGAATAATGTAGGGGGTATAGGGACCATGGAGATCTTGAGTTCTAGTATCGAGTCTTGCTATCATGTGAGAGTCATATAAGGAGAACTTGTATGTGAGACTATGAACAATGTAATTAAGTTGGGGAGTGAGAGAGTGGTATTCTAGTTGTAACTTTTTACATTATTGTTATATAATGAAGTAGTCTCTTATCGTCCTGATGATTGTGATTTTCTTTTTCCATTTTGGGTTTCCTCATAAAATCTTGTATTAATATTTATTTTCTTACCTTGTGTAAGGTCCGGCCCCCGCCCCCGAATGGACCTGAGGCGCGGTGGCAGGGCGCCATATCATTCACAATCGGTCTTAAGGCTGGCCACTAGCCCCACAGACCACCATTACGCTTTTCGGAAAAATTTCCCGAAAGGTCACCCATCCTTAGATTGTTCCAAGTCAAGCACGCTTAACTTTGGAGTTCTCAAGTTTTGAGCTCCCGAAAAACAATGTGCACAATGGTGATATAGGTAGCAATTCAATTCCTTTTAACCCTGTCTCAATATGGGGTGTTACAATCCGCCCCGTCAGGACACAACGACCTCGTTGTGGTTGATCCACATCATTCCTAGAATCTTTACCCTCGCTAGACGAATGTCATGGGCTCTTTCGTCCACAGGCGCACTCACTATTGCAGGGTTGCTCTGATACCATTTGTAACGTCCGGCCCCCGCCCCCGGATGACCCGAGGCGCGGTGGTAAGGCGCCACATCATTCATAATCGGTCTAAAGGCTGACCACTAGCCCCACAGACCACCATTATGTTTTACAACATGCTTTGTCCTCACTCGCATGCTTTCCGGAAAAATTTCACAGAAGGTCACCCATCCCAATATTGTTCCAAGCCAAGCACGCTTAACTTTGGAGTTCTCAAGTTCAGGGCTCCCAAAAAATAATATGCACATTGGTAATAGAGTAGCGATTCAATTCCTTTTAACCTTGTCTCAATATGGGGTGTTACATTTTGTGTATGTTTGTTTACTATGTGGTTATCAATACTCGTATCCGCTATAATGGATCATCTAGTTGTTAAATAAGTATACAACTAGTAGAGTTTTCCCAACAAATCACTCTATTAAATTGCATACTATTACTTTTAGAGAAGCTAATTAGTTTAGCTGGGAGCTTTGAAAGTTGTCTTTGTAAAATATTTAAAGATAATTTTGAAACTTCAACTGTTGTAATATTTGATTTTTTTATTGGAGCTTTGATAGTGGTAATTTTGTGACTTTTAGACAATATGTGAGCCTAGTTGTGTTTTTAAAATCCCAATCTCATTAGTACATAGGATCACGATCACAATAATGTTTTTTGATTATGATTATTGTAGTGCCCAACCCTCACTCCAAATTGGTGGAATGCATAGTTCGGAGTTGTAATACCCCGGCTAGTCCGGATGTGTTAACTCTACTAGTACTAACTAGTTAGGCTATCCCAATCGGTGGTAACAACTGGTTTCTTTTACCTCCCTCAGCACTTGAATCCTTGATCTGCCACCTTAAGGATCAAACGGAAGCATGCTGAGTACCAATTTAGCCACCCGAACTATCCGGGGTGTTGTAGGACTACCACGTCAAAACAGAATATACTGAATTATGTTTGAATATACTAGTTCGATAAAAATATAATAGAGATACAATAATCCCAAAATGAAATCAAAGGCCTAATCAAAATACGTGTACCAAAATAAATTCAATAAACAAAAATTTACAATTCTAAATTGATAAGGTTCATGAAATCCAAGTACATGAAACTAAAATCAGATATGCGGAATGAAATGTTGTCTCATTGATGAATATCCTTGCTAGCCCGCCTAATAGTCTGAACATACGTACCCATCCGAGATATTTTTTAAATAAAGAATATATGCAAAACAAAAATCGTGAAAAACAACAGGGTCAGACTATCGATGCCTGGTTAGTAAGCTAATGCCTAACATACACAAACATACCCATATTAGATAACAGATATTATGAGCACACAAATGCATCATACCTAAATTGAACAAGTTTCCCTCGACGGGATATTAGATAAGTTTCATTAATAGGAAAGAAATATTGAACAAGGTCAGAACCAACCTCTAACTAGTCCTAAGCTTTAACCATGACTTCTAAAGCAATCTAGGTCACTACTGAACCTTATAAGACTTAAGGAAAGGCCAAAATAACAATCACGGATAAGACATAACACACTCAAATAATAATAACTTTCTGAATTGACCACAAGGAACATACATTTGACATCTTAGACGTCTAAACAGATATAGGACAAGATAGACGCAGATAACCCAAATTGAGAACACAAAATAGAATCAACCTACACAACAATAATTCCAAGTTCACTGTTACCAAATATATTAATATGGTCAAGTTCAAAATTGTAACATCCAAAAATCAGGTCAAAATTTTTTGCTTATTATTTTGACTATTTTAAAATTTGAATTTACAAATTTATTTTATTTTACTCTTATAAAATTCCACATCGGAATAAATAAGAGAAATTAACTTTGGCAAGTAAGATAGGGGCACTAGATGCAATTGGAAGCTTAGAGTCAAACATTTTGAAAATTTTAGAAAAATATTGATTTTGGGTCAAGATGTAAATTTTTGGTAAAATTATCATTTTACCCTTATAGAGCGGAAAAATCATTTTTTTTATTAAAATATTAAAATAAAATTTTAAAAAATTATAGTAGTGTCAAAAATGAGTTTCAGTACGGAATTGGACTTAGAATTTGATTGGGCCCAATCCAACTCAAAGCCCACTACAATCTATCTATACCCACTCATCTGATTAAACACACCTCACTCTCTACCAAACACACCCACACCTACTTTCATTTTACTATTCATATTTTTCTCCAAGTCATTTTCTCACACCACACAACTACACAAACAAACCCTTATACGTAATTTAGGAACCCCTTAAAACCCTAACCACCCCTTTCACATCTCCCCACAAAAATCATTAAAAAAAAATCCGTTTTACTTTCATTAAACTTGTGGGAGTTTATTTCACAACTCTAAGTTGTTTTTGAGTAAGGTAATTTCTTCTCTCACTCTAAAACTTGTTGTATCCAAAATTGTGTTGTGGGTTTGATTTCTTTATACTTATGGACAGTTGTAGATGTGATTTTAAGGTTAAAATTGATGTTAATAACTTCAAATTGGATTCTAGGTTCCATTGCTATAGTATCTCTACTATAAGTTAATGCCCATGTGTTGTGAAATTGGCCTATTATTGATTGAATTGATTTTGGTCATTCTTATTTGGTCCCTTTAGGCAACCAACAAGGGGGAACAACTAAGAGGAGGAGAGCTAGCATTTGGAGTTGGAATCAAGATTTGCAAATTCTTTTTAAGCCCTCCATTTCTTAATTGTTGCTTATTTTGTGTAAATAGAATAAGATATTGCATTAGAATTGATAACTAGGGCTCTATGATTGTTATTGGTGCTAATTGGTGATTATTAGTACTATTGTTGAATATTGATGATGATTGATGAATATTGGTAATAATTGTTGATAATGGTATCGTTGTGATATTCATGATGACATCTTGAATTTTGGATGACTATTGTTAGATGTTGGTAAAATTGATGAGATTGGGTGTTGTAGACCAAAATTGTAGGATTCATGAATATTGATAAAAATTGGTAGAAATGTTGTAAATAAAAGAAGTATGTTGTTATTGTTAATTGTTGAATTGACATTGCTAATTGATGAGGAAAATGACATAAACTAACATGTTTAGCTAATATGGAATTGATTGTTGAAAATTGACTTGCTATGGTTTTATGAATAACAATATTGTATAGAAATTATGACCTATTGGTATTTTGGGCTCAAACATTGAATCTATTGAATTATTGATAAATTGACTGAATAATATTTGGTAAAGAAACCAATGGCCTTAAGCTAGCTATAGAAGATAGGAGATAAGACATACCCAGGGATTAGAAGTACTTCAACATGAAAGTATCGTATTTTTGGCGTGGAGCCATATTGGGACTTCGGTCCATATTGCATTGGGACTTTGGTTCATATTGGAACTTCGGTTCATACTGGAACTTCGGTTCATACTGGAACTTCAGTTCATAGTGGGACAATGGTCCATATTGAATCTCTATTTCTATTCTATTGTTTATTTTAGGGCAATGGTTAACTAAACTTGGACATGATTATGTTGATAAATGTAGGTAATAACATAATAATAAGAATTGACATTGTTTGCAAATTTAGCGTTAAAATGACCATTGAACTTGGATGTTAATGCTATTGAAATGGATGAATTAGTTACGATTGGATAATTGATAAGGTAGCTTAGAGTGTAAATCAATATTTATGATAGTTGCCTTAATTGATGGCATGATTAATAAAAATTGGCTATATAATGATTGATGATACTTTGATGATGATGTTGTATGAAAAAAATATGTTGTGTGACCAATTCCTTGTCCAAACCTTAATCCGACCATCATTATTGAATAAATGTGAACTTATGTTGTTCATGTCATATATGTCAATGATTGGTTTTGAAATAGATTTAAAAATCTTGGTTATGAGTTTTTTAAAAATCAATTAAGAAGCCTTTGATGTATTCAAAATAATTGTAAAATGTGTTGGAATAAAAGAAATAAAGATATGAAGGTATTTTAATGCATCAATCTAGAGGTGTTTCTATGTTCTTAGATGTCTAATTAGTCCGTAAATTATATTTGAAATGATTCATAAACTCAAATAAGGATTTTGGTTGTGTAAAAGTGAAGAAAAACCAAGTTTTTAAGGTTTTAGAAAAAAATGGGCGCCCTGGACCACGCCTTAGTAAGCAATCAGGATGCAAACCAAGACGTAAAAGTAGTACCGCGGCTATTTTTATGCACTGGGCATTCTGGTTCGTGCTCTGGTCAATGACCAGGAGGTTGACTAGGACTCCCAAGTCTGAACAGTGAATTTCTTAGCCTTCGTTCTTTGTCCGAACTCCAATTTAGGTGTCATTTATGACCATGTATTTTTATTGAAGTCCTCTTTCCAACCATACTTTCATAAATTCAAAATAAGGTCATTAAAATTTTGGGTTTTCTAAACTCTTCATAGTGTATGAATGCTTTCAAATTGTGTTGTCTAAGTTTGTAAACTTAGAGGTTCTTTACCTAGGATGTAGTGGACTCATCCATGAGTTGTATGATTGATATTTACCTTTATAAATGTTTAAAATTGAATAAGTTCAATTGTATGATCTTGCTTAGTTGATTGGTAGAATTGAATGATGGATTGACTTGAGCGATTAAAGAACTTTAGTAAGTTCACTAGTTGCAGTGCTTGCCATTTAATTGTAACTATTGATATGTGCATATCATGTGTCTTTACTAGGGCAATAAGTTTATAAACTAGGCATCGATAGCCTAACCTTGTTTATTTTCCTTTTTCTTTATTTATTTTTCTCTTTGTGCCTGAATGGTAGTCCAAGTGATCGAGTAAATCATTGAAGGAAGTGATTACCTTTAAGATCTATCTTTTACTGCATATTTTACATTATCATCGAATTTTTGTACTTATTAATCCTTTAGCAAGTTTTGGAAACTTATGTAACCATTAGCTCTATAGCTACTTGTGAGTAATGTATTTAGCGAAGGATTGATTTCTATACTTCCACCTTGCTATGAACTATATTTGTAATAATGAGATAATTTAATACTCTTCATTTGGTTACAAACATGTATTGAATATATTTATATTGGGAAGTATTGAGATATGCATTCATACTATGATTGAATGTTATTAAATATTGGATTAGTGAAATGTATATTGAACACTATCTATTTAATTGAAATTGAAATATTGCATTGTCAATTGTTGTCATGGCGATCGGGCCCACATCTCGGGTCCCACTAAGAGGGGGGTTTGACGCTACAAAAACATCAATCTCAACATAATATACCAAGTTCAGAATGTATGTCTCATTACTAATTGTTTGATATGTTTACAATAATGGTTTAAACAAACTCAAAATGTCATAGATATCAGTTATACAGTTTTGAATAATAATGCTCATCCAGAGTCTAATAGGGAAATTAGGAAGCAGAATAGAATAGATATCAGACAAGTCATTATAACATAGAATGGAGAGATGTCGTCACATCTAGGAAGGAGAGCCTATATAAATAATATATTGGCAATCAAGGCCAGGCACGCATTAGCGTGTCAAAGTATACTTCTAATCCCTATGACATGTTGTCTTATTAATATTAAGTTTACAGGATAGGGCAATTATTACCGTGTTATTATTATTATCAAAAGTTATATCACAGAATACAGTCGCAATATACAACTCAGAATAGAGATCAAGATCAGAGGAAGGGACAACAGATTCAATTATATTGCCTAAGCCAATTCAATAATGTAAGTTTTAGTTCTTAACATTTGATGCAATAGACGTACAAACAATAAACAGACATTAGTGAGGACTTAAACACGGTTTACTAACCTAACTATTGTAGAAATCTACTGGGCTCCTTCCGAATGGTGATCACAAACACTAGTGGCACATAAACCTAAATCAACGGATAACAACACAATCAATCAATTGAAAACTCCATCAAAAGTTAACATATAGAAAGTTAGGCTTTTGGTCAAAATCAATTAGAGACATTAAATATAACATCTGACCCGCCCTCGGATGACCCGAGGCGTGGTGACAGGGCGACACGGTATCACATAATCGGTCTTAATTCTGACCACTAGTCCTACAGATCACCATTATATTTTCCAGCATACTTTGTTCTCACTCGCATACTTTTCCGGACAAATTTTCTGGAAGGTAATCCATCCCAAGATTGCTCCAAGCCAAGCACGCTTAACTTTAGAGTTCTCAAGTTCTGGGCTCCTGAAAAAAATATGGACATTGGTGATATGGATAACAATTCAATTTCTTTTAACTCTATCTCAATATGAGGTGTCACATTAAAAGATTTATAAGAAATCAATAAAACTTAAAACGAATCAATTGAAAATTAAGCCATATGTGAAAATATCCAAAATTATTATCATGCCTCAAAAACCCCAATAATAGGAGAGAAAAGAAATATTTTATAACCTTGAAATTGAGATCGATGAGACTTGAAACCAATACCTTACAAATCGATTTGATGAAAAACACAATGGTTCGATTTGTGAGGAGAGGGTTCGCGAGGGAGAGAAAATAGTATTTAGGAATTTGTGTTTTTATTTGGCTTTTCGTGTAATGAGAAGAAAAATATGGTTTTTATATTTATTTAAATAAATTGATCAAAAAACCAAGTTTATATTAATTTTAAAATTCCCCCTCTTTTCCACATGCATGCTTAAAAATCTTGAAAAATGTAAAGAAATTCAATTATTTAGGATGGAAAACCACTTCACCAAATTATAAACCAGAATTTTCTAAAATTTATAAAAATTTATTCAGATATCTCTAATTACCATCTTACTCTTCAAAATTATTTTGATCAATTCCATCACTTGAATATTGGAATATTTTTTTCTACATTAGTCAAAATAAGATAAATAAATCAAATTAAATTTAAAAAAATTAGACTTTAATTTTGGATGTGACAATTATGGTGTCTATGACTTATTAAAATAGGTAAACATCTAGTAGAAACCCGCGAAATTGAGATTTTCGCTTGTGAATTGATATAAGTTAGGTTTGTACTCCTACTTTTAACTCTACATGATAGTTTTTCACTGATTGATTTTGCTAACATGTTTACTTTGAAAATTTGTAACAATGAAACATAGAAATATAACACTACGATATCAAAATCGAGAGATTAAAATTTCTCATTAGAGAGTACAGAAGAAATTCAACATACAAGTTCAATATGAAATCTACTTGGAGCAAACTTCATAATTTCAATCAAATTTTAAACTTTAATAAAGATTAAACAAAAACCATAACACAAATTGAATCAAAAGGAAATCTAATCAATCAATTAGGAAATTCAACACAAACACAATATGAGAGAAGTATAGTTAAGGTATCACTCATGAACGCAAGATAATTTTATTAAAATTATACATATAATCTAGGTGGGTCAATTCTATAATACTAATTATTCTTTCAAATCAACTAATTAGTTACTGTAAAAATTCATTTATATGTTTATAGCATGAAAAACTAGATCCCAATTAAGAATAAATTCTTAGAAAGTTCAGAGCACCAATATTTATCTCTAAACTTAAGTCAATTCTCATTTAAAACCAATTTAACTATAAATAACATCAAAAGTATTAAATCAATCTATTACTTTCATCCATTTATCTTGTTTATTTAAAATAAAAATTTAAGATTCAAAGAAACTAATTATTCTATCTATTAATTCAACTCTTGAATCAATTAGTTCTACATAGGTACATAAAATTCTTACGACTTTCAAGTTTACCCTAGCATAATAGATGAAAATCAACACAATCCATCATAAAAATCATTACTTAACAAGAATAAGAGAAGAACCTTAGTCATTACCTAAAATATAGATCTTTAATTTTTTTCGCTTTAATCTCCATAATTTGTGATGAAAAATTCTCTATAAATTGTTTTTGAAATGACAAAAACTAACAAACTCTCCCAATTCTCTCAAAAGTATTTTCTCTATGCAACAATAAGATTAAATTGCATTCACTTGCCAGCCCTATTTTAGAGTCTTTTAAAGGGAAAATTATGTATTATGTTATTTTCACGATGCCCTTGAAAATTATCCAAATTGAGAAAGATTTTCCATGGCAAAAGAGGTTAGAAACTAGAATGTACTCTGTTTGCACTATAATTTCTTAGTATTCTAATTGAATTTTCCTATAAAACTAGACTGGATATTGACTGTAGTACTAAGATAATATGTACTTAGAGGTTTTGGGTAGAATCTAGTGATTTTACATATTGTATTTGTTGGCTCCAATACTGATCAATATGGATTTGGAAGCTACTGAAGTAATTTTATAATTTTTTCAGACAACGTCTCTTGACTGCATTCCATTCTTACATGCATTTACAGGCTTTTGAGGTGATTTTATTTCCAAAAC
>CM062398.1:7246904-7326569 GCA_031304145.1 Cardiospermum halicacabum | reverse complement strand
GTTGAAAATGTACTAACATACTTTTTTTTAAGGGTTTTGGAAGGTTTTTTCATGATTTTTGGACTGAACCATGTATGATATATATGTCTTTTTGGTCCATTTCTTCTAGATTTTAGAGTCATTTTTCTTCAATACTCATTTCTAAGTCCTTGTTAATACGTGTAGCACTTTCCGTATAAAATTTACAACAATTAGGTAAAATAAAACCCCAAAATGATCATAATTCCAATCAAAATCACTCTAAATTTTAACCATATATTATGTACATCACATGCCTACAAAGCTTTCATGTCTTGAAATGAAAATAAATGTGTTAAATGACAATTTGTTGAGAGTATGTAAAAACTGCGAGTTCAAATCTATTATGTTGAATAAATTGAATGACATGTTTGAGAGTGTAAATGTGTTAAATTGGGCATTAATGATGATAGTTGATGCTTGTTTGATGAAATGAATGTGATAGTTCAATTGAATGATATTTTTTACTAATATACATACAAAATTACGCATCATTTAATTAAGAGAGGGAGATAGTTAATGAAGTACAAGAGGTTTAACAAAATTACTAAGGCGGCTAAGTTTATAAAATTTGAAAGAGTGATAATGCATGAAATAAAATGAAGTCCCGAAGGGTATTCACGTCCTTCACTGAATTGCTCGATCATCTGAGGTTATAATTCAGATATAAAAAGAAATAAACAATAAAAAAATAGAATTACGCTATCGATGCCTAGATTATAAACTTAGTACCCTAACAAAGACACAATATGCGCATACCAATATATGCAATTATATGGCAAGCAATGCAACTAGTGAAATTTCTAAAGTTCCTTAATCAATCAAATCAAACCATCAATAAATTCTATCAATCAACCAAGCTAAGTCATACAGTTGATTTACTTTAATTTTAAAAATTTAAAGGGGTTAATGAGTTTATTGTTGAATTGTTTATTGAGTTAAAACTCGACATCTATGGAAGAAAACTAGGACAGACACCTTCCGAGGTATCTGTTGAAGTAAGAGCTCGTTAACTCACAAAACATGCCTTCTAGTAGCACTTGTCGAGTTGCTACCGAGATACTTGTCGAGTTAGAACTTGACACCTTATTTAAAAATAATTGACAGAGGACCTTGCTAAGTTAGTTACCGAGGTTCCTATCAAGTTAGGAACTCTGTAACTATTCAATTTGAACTTGGCGAAGAAACTATAGGGTTCAATCTTGAGTTAAGAGCTTCATAAGTCAATAAAAAAATAAATTCCAATGGCTACTAACTAAGCTAAATGCTGAGTTACATGCCAAATTCTAACTCGACAATTTATTTAAAAGAACAACTTTAGTAGCTCTTACTGAGTTACTTGTTGAGTTATATTCGACACCCTGGCATGTTCTTGCCAAGTTACTCGCCGAGTTATAACTTGGTAGTGTAAGAAGAAAATCATGACAAAGTTTTGATGACTTTTTGCCAAATTACTTACCAAGTTGTAACTCGACAATGTAAGAAAAAGAATCATGACAGAGAGGGTTGACAAGTTCTTTCCGAGTTACTTATAGAGTTGTAACTTGATAAAGCAAGAAGAAAATTGAACCCGAGGCTATTTTCCAAGTTTTCAACGAATTAGTTGCTAAGTTTCCAACTCGACAACTTACGAAAAATGCCCTATTTTGGGCTATTCATGACACAAAATGACCAAAAACACAACAAGGCAATGCCTAAGACATTAATTCATCATTTAGCTACATGTCTTTAGACATTCATCCATCATTTGTTTAAGAAAAATTATCCATAATAGCAAACAAGTATCACCAAGTTTTTTATGGTCATTTTCACTTGCATAAGTAATTTTCAATCATCAATATAGTCAACTACATTTATCAATTCAACATGTTCATATTTATTAACCGTTGCCCATAATGACACTATAGAATAGAATTCGGGATTTAATGTGGACCGTTGTCCTAATATAAACCAAAGTCTCAATGTCTCTACGTCGAAAACATGATACTTTTGTGCCGAAGTACTTCTAATCCTAAGGCATTCTTTATCTTCTATCTTCTAGACCAAGTCTAAGGGCGTTTTGGTATTTTTACTTAATATTAAATAAATCAAATGGCGAGATACAAAGAATGTTTGGTTGCTTAAGGTTTCTCACAAAGGCCTGGAATTGATTATGAAGAAACTTATTCTCTAGTAATTGATACTATTACATTCCAATTTCTAATAAGTCTGGCCATATTAGAAAATAGAAATGTGTTTGATCAATGTACTTACCACATATCTATATGAATAACTTGATTATGATATTTACTTGAAAAACTCTAAAGGACTAAAATTACTTAAGTCACGTTATAGAAATTTCTGTATGGGATTAAAACAATCTAGGAGAATGTGGTATAATCGTCTAAGTAAATATTTGATAAAAGAAGGATATCATAATAATACTACATATCCATGCATCTTCATTAAAAAAAAAAAAAGAAAAAGGAATGCCTGATTTTGCTATTATAACAGTTTATTTTGATGATATGAATATCATTGAAACTCTTGAAGAGATAAAAAAAACGGCTAGATGTTTGAAAAATAGTTTGAGATGAAAGATTTAGGGAAAAATAAAATATTGTCTTAACCCGGAACTTGAACATAAATCAGATGACATATTAGTTTATTAATTAGCATATATTGAAACCTTTAAAAAAAAATCAATATGGATAATACCCATCCATTCACTATAGTAATGGTTAGAACAATTGATTCCAAGAAAGATCCATTATATGTTCGAAAGAATATGGTGAAAAGATGCTTAGTCCTAAAGCTCCAAATCTGAATTCAATTCATGTACTACCTACTTTATTTGACTCAATGTATGAGACTGTATATTTCATTTGTTGTGAATTTATTGTATATAATTCTGCATCAACCCACAGGCACTAGAATGAAATTAAACATATTTTCCGTTACCTAAAAGGTAGAAAAGATTTGAGATTATTTATTATGAATTTAGATAAATATGTGGGTTTGATTTGTTACGATGATGCTGAATATCTTTCAAATCCGCAAAAGAAATTTCTCAAACATGATATATTTTTACATATAATAGTATTACGATCTCTAGTAGATCCACGAAACAAACTCCGGTAGCCATATTCTTGGATCATGCTGATATTCTAGTATGATATGAAACTAATTAAGAGTGTATTTGGTTAATATAAGTTATTCAGTATATCCAAAATTCATGTGGTATTCTTCAAAATATAAATGAAACCAACCATAATACTTGAAGATAATACTAAATATATGTATATCGCCCAAGCGAGAGGAGAATACATAAAACGGAATAAAATCTAATTTTATATATTTTTATTTAGAATAAATAGTCTAAATTATATAATTTTTTTAAATTATAAATTATTCAAATAAATTAATTTATTTTACATTTAAAAAATAAATCTTACACTAAAAATTATTTTTAAAATTTAAATTACCAATCCGCCGGACTTATTTTCTAATTTACTAGAATTTTATATGTTTCAAATTTGCCTACAAGGAGAGGAATGGAAGAATTTTTCTTTGTCTGACCTACCTTTCTAGGTTATCAATCAATCATCATATATTATTATGACCATATTATTATAAGTTCTCATTATATTTATCATTCTTTAATTCATATATGAAGAGTCCAGAACAACTACCCCAGATTTCATTCTCACCTATTAATAACTTTCTATTTCTTTATTTTACATTATCTTTTTCTTCATTTCTACTCATTTTGCTTTTTTTATTTTTTTTTTATTTTTATAAACAATATACTTTTTTTAATTCATAGTCAAATAAAATTAATATCATATATCTTTTAAAATCATTCGTTCCAATATATCTATTACATTAACGCTACATTAAACACGTAAATTTGTATATTATATACACCAGCATGTCATGCAGTAGGTGTAGACAACACATTGCAACTAACAAAAATAAAAAAATAAAAATCGAATAATTTGATGGAGGCATTATCATCTACTTTATTTTGTAACGGAATTAATAGAGACATGTTTTGAGTTAGGTGTACGGATTAATTAATCAACTGTCAATTCTCTTCCTACCACCGTCAAAACAGACTATTAAACGATATATATACACGAATTTAAAAAATTAAAATCTAGATCCGTACTGTGATACGTCGGAGCACTTCACTTATTTTTATTTTTTAAATTTTATCAAATTTAATAATAAATTATATAAAATTATAAAATAAATATATAATAAAAAAATTTACTATTATTTTACTGTAATATTATGTTAATAATAATTAAAATTTAAAAAAGTAAAAATATATTTAAAGGAGATTAAAAAAATAAACTATTACGAATTTGAAATATTAGCAAAAAGAATCTCAATTTTTTTTTTTAAATTTTTTTTTTAGCCAAAAACCTACTTTCTCACAATAATTAGGGGTATTTTCATAATTTTTTATTTAAAAAAAATCGTTTGTAATTATTTTTATTTAAAAAAATTTAAAATTAACAAAATGTCGCTCGATTACTGTTCATCCACTTATGGATGAACAATAGAATAGACGAAAAATGTCAAAAAGTAGATTTTTGGTTAAAATGAAAAAGCTGAGGTTTATTGGCTAGTACCTCAAACTCGCGATAGTTTTTTGAAAATCTCCCTAAATCCCAAAACATAACTGCATGTTTGGGGTTTTCTCCGAAAAAAATCACACAATTTTTTTTTCTTCTCATTTTACCACTGTTATGATGAAATATGATAACATTTTTAGAAAGAAATTTGGAAATTTACGGAGTTCCAAGAGATGAGTTCAATGGTGGTAGTCTGTCGGCGGTTGGTGGTTGGACAAAGGAGGAATTGTAAAATAGTCAATTTTCTTCAATTATTAATTACATCGAATCTCCTTCGTCCCACCCCAAACCGCTGAGAGACCACCACTATTGGACTCGTCTCTTAGAGCTCTACTGAAGTCAAAAAGTTTTTTTTTTTAATATTTTTATCTGATAGTGGTAAAATGGGAAAAAAATAAAACTGGTGTGGTGTTTTGGGAAAAAATCCAAACATGCAGTGGTTTTTTGGGATTAACTCGAGAGGTTTGCGGAGCAGAGTTAGCACAACCATGTGTAGGAGCTGCTCGTCAAGCGAGACTTGTTGAAAAGTCGAGACGTTTGTGGAAGAAGGAGGCTAACGATTTGTCAGGGGGAGGGGGAGTAGGGAGTGAGGGAGCTATATGAGCTCAAGTAGGAATATCTAGAGCTGGTTGCTGCCAAGTAGGATGAGCTCGAAGATTGAGATATTAGGGAGCACATGGTGAAAGGATATGTTCGCCAAGTCACCGCCAACTCTGTCTGGAAAAGTGAAAAATAATAAAATTGCCCCTACAGGTGTTTTTATTATTATTATTTATAAATAAGTTAGTTAGAGACAATGGGAGGATCTTTTGTCACTTTTCAGAGAGAAGTATGTTAATCTAGTAGAGAGTTTTAGAGAGAGAAACTCAAGAATTTACACTTTCTTGGAAGAGATTTCAAGATTGATTGCAAGGATTTCTCTTATAATCATTAAGATATCAACAACTCATTGAAGATCTCCTTCAACACTTGTAGTTCTTCTTGATCCCTATTCTCTTATTAAATTCTTGCTCATTTTCTGTGGGACTAGCTTGTGAATTTTGTTTTGATACTTTGAATATGTGTGGCTAAGTTCCTTTTGGTTTTTTCTTTAAAAATCAATGCAATTCACGTGATTCTACAACAAGATCTATATTTAATCTGAATTTCTTGATAACATAATATTGTTCATGAGCGTATTTGATAATTTATTAGATGAGAATCAATTAACATGGATGATTTAACTCTGATTGAGACTAGAGATAATAATTTTGGGGTTAAATCCGAGATCTAAGTATTCTCTTGATGCTAGAGATAGCAATTGTTGAATATCATCTAAAATTGGGATTGAGCTTTATGAATCATCTTCACATGCAATAAAGATATAAGTGTAATTGTGATTAGAATCAATTTAGTAGTTGAGAGATTCCTAATTTGATTCAATTCGATATCCACTCCATGTGATGTTGAAATTTATCATTAGTGATTTGCTATGGGAAATGATCATGGTGCATAGAGAAGGAAGAAATAACCCTAGTATCTCTTTGAATTGTTCTAAGCGTAATTTTGTGACTCCATTTACTTGATTTTGATAATATTCACTTTTGATTTCTTTTTAAATTGAACATGAATTCTATCAATTGGTTGAAATTTGAGGTTATTCACATCATAATTCTTAAATTGATTCTTTTTTCCTAAAAAGCAATCCTAGAGGACAACAATCTTTTAACTATTACATTAGATATTGTATTGTGTGATCAATGATCTTGCATCACATATGGCAAAAGGGCATCATATTCAGGAATATTAAGGAAAATGTATGCATGTGATCCTTGCAACTAGAGTAATTAGTGTGTGTGTGTTTTTTTTAAAATAATAATAACTTTTAAGACATTTGAATTTTGCGGTATATACTTAGTTTGAATGTGAGAGCGCATGGTTTAAAATCATAAATAAATGGTTTCGACAAAGTGCTTAGGACTCAATTCCTTAGTATTCCTTTTTCAATACTCATTCTCCCAACTCAACTTAAGACACCATTAGAGGTAGCTTATAGTCGTGCTTCCCCCAATTTTTTTCACTATACTATACTTTTAAATCACATTTGCCAGAAATTGTCACCAAGAAGAAATATAAAGGAAAGTTGTAGGTATGTGATGTTTACAACCAAAGTTATCGGATTTGTTTAAAAAAATAACTTTTCAAAATTTCAAATTTTTTGGTATTATAATATGCATTCATAATTTATGATTGTCTATTACACAGTTGTGATCGCCCATAAATAAAAGCCCAGTTCAACATGTACATAGTAGACCATGTTCTGCCAAAATGAGACACGTGATCACACTTATGTGATCAATGTTGACAATTATATGAACAATAATTTAAAACAAATTTTATTGAACAACCCCAATCCCAATACTAAAACAAATAGAGTTTTGCAATTAAGTTCACAAAACAAATAAAACATCTGCATAAAGCTTGATATGTTTTGTTTTATCTATGACTAACACTAACAAACTGTTAGACGCAGAAGATTTTATCGTATTTAAAGCATTGCAATAGTAGCAAAAGAGCACAATTTTTTTTTAAGAAAAATAATACTATATGAAAAAAATATAGTAAGTTATTTCAAACATGAGAGGAACATATTTAATCCTTGAAGGGGTTTCTCTTTTCCTAATCTAATTAATGAGAAAACTAAATGCAACACCATTTCCTCTGATAAACTTATTTGATTGACATGAAGCATACATTTAACATCAATTTTAAATGTTTCACTTTGAAATGTCTACTATTTGACAAAATTATGTCTGCAAATTGAACCTAGTCTAACTTATTTTACCTCTCAGTCAATCCAATTCATCTAAATTAGTTGTGATATTGCTTATTACTTGCTCTATCTTTTAATGCATCAAGCATTATATACAATATGATACAAGTTTCACTCAAACTCAAATCACCATTAAATGAACATGATTCACCATTAAATGAACATTCTTGAGGGGGTCTCTCTCTTCCTAATCTAATTAATGAGAAAACTAAATGCAACACTATTTCCTCTGATAAACTTATTTGATTTACATGAAGCATACATTTAATATCAATTTTAAATGTTTCACTCTGAAATGTCTACTATGAGACAAAATTATGTTTGCAAATTGAACCTAGTCTAACTTATTTTACCTCTCAGTCAATCCAATTCATCTAAATTAGTTGTAATATTGCTTATTACTTGCTCTGTCTTTTAACACATTAAGCATTATATACAATATGATACAAGTTTCACTCAAACTCAAATCACCATTAAATGAACATGATTCAACTATATCAGAATCTCCACAAATAGCCACATTCTGCTTGAAATCATACATATCTATCTATCAACTTAAGAACAACCAAACAATACACATACCAACTTAAACAAAACAATAACTAAGGTACCAAACTACAATCTTCTATGTACCTTAGTTCTTTTTTCCAATTCACACAAAGCATAAGACTTTTCAATCTTTTACACAACAAATGATAAAAGAAAAACTATCAAAATAATGAAAATAAAGAAAATTCATCAAAGTAAACACTTTATGCCCACAAGCTGTTTGGTAAAAGTCTCCCCCTAATTCCCCAAGAAGTTTAACAGACATATTAAAAAAAAATAAAAAGAACTAGTTTTAAAACAAATGAAACAGTTGAGAAAAGCAAAAACATAGTAGTGTTGGGATGTCAAACTCAATACCACATCGGTAATATAAAAGAATAATGACTTGTATATAAAGCATCCACAAAACTCCATTAATATGAGACTTTGGGTGGTGGTACCCAAGAATAAATCTGTGCGGGTTCGACCCAGTCCGAAAGTGGACAATATCATACTAATGTGGGAGTTGGAGGAGCGGCTTCGGAGGGTCCAACAAGTAGGAGTGTAATAAATGAAAGGGATATAGCATATCTGGCCCCCCATACTTGGAATGCTTTTCCAGTTGGCCCCTTTTACTTCTTTTTTTCTCAACTGGCCCCTTCAACTTGCCATCTCAGTATTTTTCCCCCCTCAATCCATCATAAAAATGACGTACAATACACGCGCATGACGTGTTTACACTAGTTGAGTCACCAATAATATAAGTAAGAATTTTCAATCACGTGCACGGTTCAACACTTGTATTCACACATCGTGCCACATAAGATTGAGAGGGAAAAAAAATGCTAAAATAATAAGTTGAAGAGGCCAATTGAGAAAAAAAGAAGTAGAATGGGCTAACTAGGAAAGTATTCCAAGTACAGGGGCCAGATATGCGATATTCCTAAATGAAATGCAAAACAAATATTGAAACAAAAGGGTTAAAAGCTAAAAACACAAATATTTGAATGCAACTAAGGAGGTTTGTAAAATCCAAATAACTCCGTATTATTTTTGTCAAAGAGAAAGAAATAACATCACAATCACTATCAATTTTTTTTTTTTCCTGTGAGGTGGTGTAGCCAAGTTTATTTGACTTTGTCCACTCATGAGAAATAATTGAGGTAACAAAATAGTAGTAATATAAATCATTATAAGTAATAATCAAGAAAAGATTTAGATATATGAGTTATGAATGGTTAGAAGAAGTAATTATTAACTAAGGAGCAGAGTTTTTAAGTCATTTTACATGAAGTATGTGTTTGGTAAAAATTTTCAATTAGCGTTTTAAATAATGTTTAAATTCTAAATTAATTTTAAAAAAAACGCGTGGTTAGTAAACACGCTTAAAATAAAATAATGTTTTGCGTTTCAATTAGCATTTATTAAAACTATTAAAGATAACTTTCAACTCAAATGCTAACAGTGATTTACTTTATTAACCTTTATTTTATAATTAGCTACATCATTATTTTTTAAATTATATTTATATGTGTGATAAGTTTTAGTAATTTTATATCTAACCGTTAACAAAATTAATACCAAACATTCATTCCAAAAGCTAATTTAAAATTTAAAATTTAATTTTGAAACGTTAATTTAATAGTTAATTAACAATTTAATTCCAAACGCAATTAAAAAATAAACTCTCTTTTAATTTAATTACATATTTTTAGTGGCATCTTTTATGTTAGAAAATTACAAAGGATAAACTTGGAAGCTTAGTCTTCAAAGTACAAATAAAGTTTCAAAAAATTTTGTTGTCTAATTTTTTAAAATTACACCGATAATTACCCATCTATGATTTGGCTCTCTTTTTTTTCTTATTTAAAAAGAGTTTGTTATAGGCTAGATTTCAAAATAATAATAATAAGAATAGTAAATAAATAAATTTAAAAAAGAAAAAGATAATAAGCGAAAACAATTTATACAAACTACTACAACATCATCAGTTATAACAAATTAAAAATTTCAACACATCTCTGATGATATTCTAATTTAATTAGACTACACCAATGGTTACTTCTAAGAAAAGATAAATGAAGACTATGGAACCCAAAAAGATAAAGAAGTTAACATCATAGCTAAATTGGAGCAAGCTCCGGGTTTATTGTGATCCTGAGAAGCTAGGTAGGGGTGGAATGGAAGCTTGGAGAGCTATCTATTTTTGGAGTTGACCTGTTATATTTGGCCAGTGGGGCAAGTGACTGCACAACATCAGCCATCAGGGGCCTGTAATCAGCTTCCGGTTGGACGCACATTGCAGCAATTGCCGCCACCTGAATGACCTCCTTCATTGGATATTGACACTGCAATGCTGGATCCATAATCTCAATGAGTTTCTCTCTGTCTGTCAACCTGGGCAAAGCCTATCCCAGACATAGGTAGAGATTAGAAAATGATAAGGATAACCCAATTCTTGAGGGAAAATGAGGAATTTACCTACTGGAGAGACGGTATAAACAAAATTTCTGAAGTAGACTAACTGATTATTTTAACTTGGTTAAATTTTTCATTTAGCTGGTATTAATAAGATAAAATAGAACACAAACAAAAACCACTCACCCAAGATACAAGAATTCCTTCTTCAGGTGGCCTCTTAGAATCAATAGGAACTCTGCCGGTAAGCAACTCCAGAAGAACAACTCCATAACTGTAAACATCTGATTTTGTGGTAAGATGCCCAGTTAATGCATACCTATACATTATGAACACACATCAATACGTTGTTATATATAAATGGATCATCATTAGAATAAATACAAGGTACATTTATTAACAAGGTTGGAGCTAAGTTTTGAAGTTTTTTTTACTCAGGTGCAACATATCCCTGGGTGCCCAGGACTCGAGTTGAAACATGCCCACCAGCCTTTTCAGATCCCAACTTGGCCAGTCCAAAATCAGAAACTTTAGCATGGAAGTTTTTGTCTATGAGAATGTTGCTGCTCTTAAAATCTCTGTGAATGACTGGTGGACTAACATGTTCATGGAGATATTCCAAACCTTTGGCAGCTTCAAGTGCTATTCTAAGACGACTTTCCCAATCCAGTTTTACAGCAACCGACTTAGTACCTGCATGTTTGAGTAACTTTAGTATATTTCTACTTCAAGGCAACTGTCTAACACAGTGTAATTACTCTCTGATTTCTACCCTTCAGTGAAAAATCTTACAGAGAGTTGCATTGCATGTATTCTTAAATATAAAGTTCAATAACCAACAATCATCTAATAATAAGTTTCTAACGGAGTATACATTATCAAATGGATGAAAATGGAAAACCGACAAAATACATGCTTTTGGAAATGAAAACATGTTTTCCAAAATTTATTATGTGTTTGATAACCAATGCTATCATTACACAAGTATTTTATGTTCAAATCAAAGTTGAAATTGTGAAGCCATTAAAATAGTTGATCACTTTACATAGAAGATTAAAGATGTAAGCTTTCAGAGGTAAGACAGGAGAATTAGAGATTCATCTTTCACATAGCGCTTAAAAGTAAAGCAAGATAATACAACTTCAAGATCATGTCAAAAGAGTGTTCGGGTGAGCAACTAAACTCAGAGACCAGTATGTTAGGTAAGGCTACTCACTAATAACCTCATGAATACAACTAATCATGCCATAAGAAGTGCTGTCATAATCCATGATTCATCTATAAGATTCTCTAATGACCACCTTAAGATCTATACGTCAAAAATGCCTTAGCATATTTCTGTGACAAGCTAAACCTTGTCTTACTTCTGACAGACTACATTTGTTGCAAACACTACCACTTCCCTAAATAAGTGATTCTGTGTATGTTAGGTTTTTTCTATTCTCCTTTTTTCTCCTTTCCCCAAATACAAAGAATCTTTCCGAAGGTACATGAAAAATTTTCAGTATAAATGCTGGAAATGCATAGCACAACTGCCCAACTAGAGAACAGATTACAATGAACATTAAACAAGTCCTCTAGTAAGCTCTTTTCTCCCAATCGTATAAATCATATGAAGAATTAAGAGGTTGGTCATTTGATCTGAATCCACTCAAATAAATTCAAATTGAACCACAGCATAAAAGTGATAAATTACCACTGCCAGGATACAAATGTTCTTGTAAACCGCCATTTGCCATAAACTCATAAACAAGCAATTTACGACTGTTATCAGAACAATATCCGAGCAAAGCCAGCAAATACGGTGATCTCAGTCGACTAAGCAATTCCACCTGAGATTAAATCAATGCACTAATCACTATGCACAATCCAGTAGCACCATACCAATAACACAACATTCAATTAGCTATAACAACAGACTTTTAAAAAGATGAGATTTGAAACCAAACCTCCATTTTGAACTCATTTTCTCCCTGCTTTCCAGCTTGATCCATCAACTTAATAGCAACTTTCCTGCCATCAGAAAGTACACCACGGTAAACCAGCCCAAAACTTCCATGCCCAACTACATTCGACTTGCTAAAACCACCTGTTGCAGATTGCAATTGCTTGAAAGTGAACACCTGAATTCCTTTATTGATACTAAGTTGGAGATTTTCAGGGTCACCATTGTCCTCTTGATCAACTCCTTCAGAGAAAGATAACATATCAGAACGGGACTCAATAATTATATCTATATCTAATTTTCACTTCAAATCCTTTTATGTCTACTCAAATCCCAAATCTAGCAATCATTAAAGCAAATAAATTTACAAAAACAAAATAAAACAGAACAGAGAGTATACATTTGAAAAGAATAAGAGTAGCTTACTTTTGCGGTAGCGCTTAGAAAGTTTGTTGCATATGTAGCAGTAGTAACTAAAAGCGACGAGCAGAGAAGCGATGACTAACGAAGCAAGAACTACAATGACGACTAACGCTGTTCGTTGTTTTCTTCTGTACTCCACATCTGCATCCATTTTTGAAGTCAAAAACCCCACACCCAAACCCTAACCCTAGAAATTGGAGAGAGAGAGAGAGAGAGGGAGGGAGGGTTTTGATAGTGAAGAAGGTGTAGGTGTGTGTGACATGTTGAGTCTCAGATGTTTGTTTTATGGCGCGGAGAACAGTTCAAGTGTCAGACTTGTATTTTTGTCTTATTCTTGGTTTTAACTTATTTAATTATTTATTTATTAAATAAAAGTTTCCCATTTCATTGTACCTCGATTCAACGTCAAATTATTATTATTGTCCGGAAATTGCTAAAACACCTCCCCAATTTTTTATATTTTTTGGCTGAGTTATTATTTTTTGATAGTTTATGATTATTTTCAAAATAATTATAATATATTCTTAGTTTTATTTTTAAAATTGACTAAAATATAACTAGTATCAATAATTTTTTTTTAAAAAAATTATTTAATTATTTGAATAATTTTAATAATTTTTATTTTTAACATTTAATTTTTAATTTGATACATATAACCAACAACTATGTAATTTAGCTTGTTTTTAAAGAAAAAATGAGTTTTATTTTATATTTTTTTTTTCAAAAATAAAATAATTATTAACTATATCAATATTTTTATTATTTTTAATTTTAAATATTTTATTTATTCATATTTATTTTTAAAAACTTATAAAATTATAAAACAATAATAATATAAATTTTTTTATTAAGTTTCCAAACATATCTATAATTAAATAATCTCTTGTTGTAGGTTTTGGGAAATTAAAAAATATAAATTAAAACAAAAAATTATTTAAAAATTACTAAATCCACACAATATTTTTTTTATTTAGTAAATTTTAAAAATAAAAATTAAAACTAAAAGTTATTAAAAATTATTAAACCAACCATTTAAAAAGTACTAAACTAAATAATAATTAATTTTAGTTTAATAAAAAATTTTAAAAAAATTCAAATAAAAATTTTTAAAATATTTAAATTTTACTAAAATTGTTCAACCAAAATTTTACAAATTACTAAAACCAAATAATTAGCAAAACAACTCACATCTCATCAAAACTACTAGTGTTTTATTAAAAGTTTGCAATACCATATACCAGAAGTAAAATGTTTCAAAAATTGTGTGCTTTTTGAAATTAACCCTTATTTAAAATACTCTTTTAATTTTATAAATTTAACTAAAAAAGTTTAAATTAATGAAATTGATACTTCTTTTATAAGTTTAATTATAAAATTAATTCAATTATTTTAAAAATATATTTTTTGAAAAATTCTTAAATTTTAATTATTTTCTCATTTTATTACTTTTAATATGAAAAAATCTTTTTCGTTTTTACCTCCTTGGTATATTAATGTTAACTAAACGAAAAACATTATTTTAAATAAGGGCGGATACAGTTTCAATATTTTGATCTTTTTTCACTTTTCTATACAAAATCTAATTGAATAGGTTTTTTTTGAAAAAAAAAAAAAAATCTTAAATGTTAGGTGTTTTTTTTTTTTTTTCATTTTCCCTATTATTATTATTGGAAAATAATGACAAAGAAGTTAGCTTTTCAAATTTTATTTAATGAACAATTGAGATAACGCCAACTACTGGTTTTGAATTAAGATTTTGTTGATGTTGATGCTAATGAACCATTTAAATTTGATTTAAATCCATAAAATCTCAAATTTTAAAATTTTAAAAATAATCAAAATGACTTATATATCCTTCACTTTATAGTTTTACGAGTATTTTAATGCCTTCGCGAATTTTTCTAAACGTCTTTACAGGATCCATGAAGTTTGTAATTTATATGAAGCAGTATAAAATATTCATGAAATTGTAAGTGAGGGATATATTTGTCATTTTGTTTTTTATTTTATTTTAAAAAGTAACTTTTTAAAATTTATAAACATTAAATAAAGTTTAGATGCCTATTTACTAAATTTAAAGTTTAAGATGTATAAAAATGAAAACGTCCTTTATTATTGTTATTTGTATTAGTACCCTTATTATAAGGGATGTTTTCATTATGGGATATTTAAAACTTTATTTTAAGTCAATAGACCATCAAATTTTGTTTTAAATTTACAAACTTTTAATTTTTTAAAATTTCAAAAGTAAATCAAAATGATCATATCTTCACGGCCTCATGTATGTTTTTACAAGTCTTCGCATGATTTGTGGAGGCCTTTAAAAAAACTCATGAAAACCTGTGAAGTTGTGAAGTGAGGATGATGGTTATATTGGTTATTTTAGTTCTTTTTACAATTAACTTTTGAAAATTTATAAACTTAAAATAAAGTTATACTGGTTCATTAACTTAATATGAAAATAGAAAAAACTCACTTTTTATCATTTTTCTTATTTTTTGTTTTTTATCTATTATTTTTATGGGCTAATCTCAAAAGACATAATTTACTCTAAAAAAGTAGAATTCCAACACCACTCAAGTGTCTTTCTTTTCTTTTTTCTTTTTTTTTTTTTTTATTTTTTAAATTAAATTTATCTTCATTTGAAAAGTCTAATCACGAAATTTCAATAACTTTTATAAAGTTTTATAAACTTTGAAAAAATAATGACTTTCATAAACTTTACAAATACATCAATCACTTTCCATGGTATTGTGAAAAAAAAAATCATGACATTTATACACTTGATAGATTTCTATAAATGGATTGTTGGACTTTCAAATATCACTGGATTGATTTTGTGGACTTTCAAATATCAATTGATTGATTTTGAAAAACTTTGAAGTATTTTTTAAAAAATTAATAAAATCTTTTGATATCCAATTTTATTGTTAAGAATATGATTTTTTTTAAACAATAATATTATTAAAGAGATCATTGTTATCTCGCTATCCACAAATGGTGGTATAAAACATGTGCAGTCCAAATTTTGGATCTAGAATATTTTTAATATTTTTTATAGTCGATTTTAATTTTGGTAGTTCGAATTTTCATACTTCCACGTAGGAATAAATCAAAAATTCACTTTAGGGGTAAAATGGTAATCATGAACTATAAAAAGAAAGCATAAGGCTAAAATTGGTTTCATTAAATTGATTTCAAAAATATTTTTGTAAATTTGATTTTTAATCAAAAATTTGAATTTTTGGAAAAAAAAATGTGACTTTTGAGAATTAGTGGGCTTTTAAAATTTAATTGAGCATTTGAGTGAGGGTAAACCATTTTCAGATAAAAAATAAATTTCGGGATCGAGAATGAGCAGATTAGGGTGTCGATAGACTACTTTGCTGACTAATAGGCTCAAGCCCATTAAAAGGGTCAAAGGCCCACCAGAGGGTGTATTAAAATCGAGCTGAGCCTGGCCTCGTATAGGCCCAGGCTCAACTCGTTTACCAAAAGATTGGGCTCAGGCTCGGCCCAAAGCTCGTCAAGCTTTTGGTACCCAAGTTTGGGCTCGAGCTTGTGAGCTTACATACAAACTCGGGCTTGGCTGGAAAGCTTGATTCAAGTTTGACTCGTTTAAATATATTTAAAATACAATTTTAATATAATTTTTTAATTTATTTTAATAAAAAAACTGTAAAAGTATATAATATAATAGGCTTGTATATGTTCGTTTAGGCTCGCCATCTTCAGGAGATTGTACTTTTGATGTTTGATTTATTTAAGCTTGGGTTGGGCTCACCAGAAGTTTGTTTGAACCCGATTTCAAGGGGAGCTTCAAATGAGTTGAGCCCGAACCATTCGCAAGTTGGCTCAACTTATTTTCAACTCTTTATCCACCATATCACTTAGGGGTGTCAATGAGACAATCTACTCGTGAGCTACTCGAGATTGACTCGAACAAAACTCGAACTCGACTCGTTTTATTCAAGCTCGAGTCGAGCTTTTAATCTCACGAGTCGAGCTCGAGTTTAGCAATACCCGACTCGTTACGCTCGCGAGCTTTTATATATATATATATATATATATAATTTGGACTGGACTTAAACATATATATATATATATTCTAGAATCAAATACATGTTCTTTTGAAATTTGAACTAGAATTTCTTATTGGATATTGATTATGTAGTCTATAATTATTAAATTTTAATAATAAATTTAATTTTTATATTTATAAAATTAATTTATTTTATTAGTGAGTCGAGCTCGAGCTACTCGAGTATTATTCGAGATCGAGCTCGAGCTCATATTTTAAAGCTCAGCGAGTTCAAGTTTGAAATTTTTGAAACGAGTCGAGTCGAGCTTGGCAATACTCGAACTCGAATCGACTCATTGACACCCCTAATATCACTCAAGACCTCTCAAACCCTACCAAAACCCCATTTTCAAATTTCTCCTTTATGCACACCCTCCCTTTTCCTCTCACATACGTAAAAACGTTACACACCCACATATCCCTCTCACTCAAACTTCCAATTTTCTCTCACAAATCACTTTAATCGCTACCAAAAACTCATTTATTGATTTTCTTGAAAGATTGTGGCAATCTCCACACACTCTGTATTTTGATTAAGCTCTACAAACCCCTTGGTGGTGCTTTCAAAATTTGTTGATGGTCAATTTCAATTAATACATGATATTAATACTTTTGAAAGGTATTTATGCTTCCTAATTATAGTCTTGGTTAAATTTGGTCAGTAGATATCATTTGTCACAAACTCTAGAGTAGAGACATTAGACATGATGTTGATTGAATTATGTAGTTACTAATTGAGTTACTATGTTGGTTTGACGAATTGGGTGTTGACGAAAACCTCCTGAGGAGACTTAACTTATTTCAACATAAGGAAGGTTAGTATTCTCATTTTAAATTCTATAGTATTGATTGATAGGTGTTTTGTGTTTGGTGCAATAACATGTGCAAGCCCACTATTGATGAAATGTGATGAATTTTTAGTATAATATATTTTCTTAAAATGTTCCTTTGAAATGTGAATGATAGTGATTATGGGTGATATTTCCTGATGGGTGATAGATGATATTATGGTCATACTAATATGATAGTGAGATTTTATGATTATATGAATGAATAACTTGTTTGGAACCTCATAATTTTGCTATTAATAAATATCGAGTCATTTAAAATTAAATGGGTGTTTGTGATTAAATATTGTGAAATTGATATTATTATGCCAAGATACCGCAAAAGAGGATAAAAGAGTTGCAAAATGGTTTGACAATGGCTAAATTATGTTTGAATCACCTTAATGGAACATATTACCCTTAGTTTAACTTGTAATAGAGAAGCAATGGTTTGCCATAAGAAAATCAAGATATATCTCAACATATGTGTCATATGTGAATCATGATTAAGAGTAGAGGTGGATCTTTGTGATCGAATGAGGGACAAATGTCCCCCCGAATTTTTTAAAATTTGTATTATGGAATAAGAGTAGAGTATTAATCATTTGGTGATGTAGTACTTCTTAATTACATGGCCCTTAATCTAGTAGTTATCAACTACATATGCTTTTTCTAAATACATATGGTTTCGTGGGTTTTACTATAACTAGTTTATCAAGAAACAAATGTACTCATAATTTTCCATTACACCCTCATTTTGTGTTATTTCTCGGCATCCTACTTCAATTAGTCTATATATAATTCAAGAGAATTCAAGTGCTTGAAGAGCATATTTACTGAAACAAATATGATTAACTTGATAAGATATTCATTTCATTCTTCCTCTATGTTATTTACAAAATCTTATTCTTTTAAGGTTATAGTTTTAAATTCCAAATCTTTTATAGAACAGGACATCTGAGTTTTCTTATCGAACTCCACATGAATCAAACGATTCACAAAAAACTATCAAGGATATATGTAATTAATGACTAATGTACTTTATTATAGGATTTTTTTTTACAATTTCATCTAATTTATTTATTTGAAATTCTAGTGTTTGGAGAATTCACTACAAGAGAAATGTGTTTTAAAGACGAAATAAATGCGTCTCTAAATAATTGAAAACGTCTCAAATGATTTTTAGAGACGAAAAATAAACGTCCCTAGAAACGTCCCTAACTGGTAATCAGTAATAGTATAAATTGACGTTTACTAAAAAACGTCTCTAATTGTTTATTTTTTGGGACGAAATATAACGTCTCAAATAGTTGACCAAATTCCATGATGAAGACACTTTTTTGACGAAAAAAATCATCTCTAAATGGTATTTTTTATTGACTTTTTTGAGAACGTCTCTAAAATGTTTGTTATAGTAACGTTTATAAAGCATCGCTAATTGGTCCTTTTAATGACATTTAAGATACATCTCTAAATGTTCCATTTTATTGACATTCTAGGAACGTCTCTAAATGGATCTCGTAATGACATTTACATAACGTCTTTAAATAGTTCCTTTAATGACATTTATTGAACGTCATTAAATGATTACTTTAAATGACGTTTACGTCCCTATATGATTTCATTTTAAAGATGTATTAATAAACGTCCCTAAATTATTACTGTTGCAGATTTTGAAAATGTCTGTGATGGTATTCTGAAATATATATATATTTTTTAATAGTGATATTTCATGATGATAATATTTAAATTTTCTTCTAATATAAATTTTTTAGTTACATAAAAGTAATATCACGTTTGAAATATTTGAAATCAATAGGATATTAAAATGTTGAACATTAATTATTTAATAAATATAAATAAAATCTAAAATCAATCATAAATATAAATATAAAGTAGTTTACAAATAACAAGATATTCACTTCTAAAAGTTACATAAATTTTTAAGCTATTCAAAATATTTACTTATAAAATCTTAGGTAAAACCATCTAATTACCTATATAAAGTAGACTCTGTAGACTGCTACTATAATACCTGCAAAATATATTAAAATAATAAATTTAACTTAAAATGTATTAGTTCAATAAATACTCATAAAATTTGGAAGATGGAAAATAAACTCATACCTATTAAACCAAAAGAGAATAGTTTTGATACATTCTTTATTCTTCCATGGATAGACCACCCTCTTCCCTATATTTCAAAATTAGAAAATATGTAAATAATATTACATTTTTACAATACAAAATTATATTTTCATGAAAGTGGTTATTACCTGTCTGATGTTGATTCTGACTCATACTCATTACCCAATAATTTACGCAATAAACGATCATGTCTTTCTATAATGGTATCGGACTTCTCACGATCTTTGATAACTTCATCCAATTTTTGTTTCAACTGGTTGTTTTCATCTTGCGATTGTTGTAATTTTTCTTGAAGTTCTTGAATCTTTTCGTTTGTATGACACTTAGAAGAAGTTGATGGCTTTGGTCCATAACCCAGAACTTTGAAACAACCAAAACGTGTGTCAAGAACACGATCACATATTTCATCAGGTGTTAGTGAGACATCATCTTCTTGCGGATTCTGAAAGAATTGCTGCATTTGTTCCTGAAAATAAAAAAAAATGTATTGATTGCCAAATTAAATAAAATAGGTCAAACAAATAAGAGAAGTTACAATTGTAATCCAACAAAAAAAAAATCGTGTATAAACACACTTTCTAATTAACATTTTTTTCCTCTACACAACAAATCAACACTCAAAGTAGGATTCCAAATTTCGTAGTAGAAAACATGCTACGTACCAAAATCCAAAATAATCCATATATATATGCTCTTTCCTATATGAATACTAAAAATGAAAATTTTGATTGATCAACAACCATACTTCTTTCACACAAGGATAAAAAATGATAAAGTGAACTTGCATTAATAACCAATTTCATATCGAAACCAAAGGGAATACACTGTTTATTTTCCTTATTTTCAATTTACTTTTGTCGAAAGACTAAAAATTAATAAAAAAAGAAGAAAAATACTAAACTAAAAAGAAGAATATATATCATGATAATCTACACTAATGAAAGGTATGATTTAAGTTTGCCAAAAGAAGATGCTATTTAACTCAAACTAGAAGTCCAAAAGTAAAAAAGTCCAAATAATCATGTATTTATTAGACAGAAAGTGATATTTTCAATGCAGTGTACCATTTTCTCAACTTTCACCAATATCCATGACTAATACTTAAAATAACTAAATAAACTTACATATTTTGCCTCAGCTTCATGCGAAGTCCATCCTTTCCCTTCAGTATAATGAGTATGCTTATAGAATTTTATTCGATCATACTCTTCACCATTGACTTGTTTCTTGCTCTAAGTGAAATCACAATGCAATAAAATATATTTTAAATGAACTAAGTGAAGTAAAATAAAGAGGATGGAACTTACAAGTTCATGTCGAATAGACACGGATGCTTGTGTCCCTTGGTTATGTGGTACTTTCATCTTTGACCTACTCAATGCTGCTTTTCGATATTTTTCCTAAAAGGCATAAATAAAAGAATTCATGACTAATTAAAAATAATAACTAACAAAGTAGATACAAGTTATTATTTTATTTACTTATACCTGAACATCTGGCAAAGACAAATAGTTGCACAAATCCTTCCACTCATCATCACTTACTTTCGATGGGGCATTTTTCAAAGCTTCCTCATGTGTTTTATAGTATTTGTAATGTTGATGCAATGCATATCTTCTATTACGAAGTCGAGTACTTAGTAATTATTTGAAACTTTTCTTCACTCTATACTCATCCAACCCATCAACATCAAGTATCATCTAAAATTACAAAAAGATATATTTATCACACTAGAAAGACTATCTTACTCATCTAATAAAGAAAAATAAAAATTTCACCAATGAATATTGATAATCATTTTGAGGTAGTCTAAACATCATTTATAAAAGAGTTACTTACATTGACAAGACGATATGCACGCTTCTTTTCAGTATCCGGGAGCTTTTCAAATGAAACTAGACAATGCAAAAACTCACGAGAAATAAGTCCCAATTTATTTGATAGCTTGGCAGACTGAACATTGTCTACTGGTCTCCCTTGATCAAGATCCACACTCACTTTAAATCGAGATCCTCCAGACAAATCAATTAACCTCTGCAGATCTTTTTCCCTTGTTGGGTCTCTAACATTTTTTGCAGTTTGAGAAGATCCTGAGTCTATGCACAATATAATTAAATATATATGACTGTAATAATAGTAGACATAAGTTTATGACTAGATGTATAAAAGATCATATACTGATAGTTTCCTCTTGATTTTTTGAAGCTGATGAATGATTAGCTTGTGTCGCAGATTGATTTGATATGGTGTTTGAAGTTCGATGTGTAAGAATAGGCACTGAAGTAGGAGCATCTACAGAAGTTGGTATATCTGTAGAAACAGGAGCAGCTATAGAAACGATCTTCTTTCTTCTAACAGGTGGCATTATACCCTAAAAAAATCAACATCAAACCATTTAAATTACATACATTTCATAGTAGTGAATATAGAATAATATATCCTAATAAATAACATAATACAATTAATTAACAAAATAACATATCCAATTTGTTTACTTACATGAAAGATAACATTATTAAACACCTACAATATTAATAATCAATCATCTTCCTCATAATTCTTGATTAATCATATGAACTACTTCTTCACCATCAACTATTTCAACTTGCACATCAACTCTATCAGGTGGTGACAATTCATTTTCTTCCGTAATTGCAGCTGATCTAGCAATATCAATATCTTGATACACATCATTATTAACACCTTGGGTATAATCTCACTCACAATCTCATCATCTAACTCATTAACATTGAAAATATGTCTATGGTCAAAATTTTGAACAATCTTCCAATTATGACCTAATAGTGGATCATTGACATAATACACTTGCTTTGCATGGCATGCCAACACAAATGGATCATTCTCATACTATTTCTGACTAGTATTAATGACCAAAAGATGAACACTTCTTCTATCATCAAGATTGAACCAATTACATTTAAATAGGACAACCTTTTTTTCATCAATATAACTGAGTTCTATTATATCAGTCACAATGCCACAGAAGTTTATTAATTCATCTTTATGATTTCCTTGAACAACAATCCAATTATTTTGACTTCTAAGTCGAGATTTACGATCCGCCACGTGAAATCTTACGCCATTAGTAATGCATCCAGAGTACTTTTTAACACAAATATGAAGACCACAAACATTATTTCTTACGTAGTGGGAATTGTAAAAAAGAGATAAAAACTTTTAAATCCTCCGCAAGAGAAAATTAACTTCTATATCTATTTCTTTTTAATAAAAGTAAAATAATAAGAAAAAGTAATTCCAAAATTTCGGTCCCCATCCAATGAATTGACTTATTAAAATTCATTTTCAATTTCTATAATCTTTTACATACATTGTCATGGCTTTTCTTAGGTTTGAATACTTTAAAGGAATCTCTTAATTAAATAAAATGAAAATTTTATTTTAAGTCTTATGTGTCCATCTTTATTGATTTGAGATTTTTATTTATAAATATATATATATATAATATATTCGTTTAATTACAAATATTAAATGTAGCATAGTTATGTGTAGGGTGGGCACGAGTCGGTTCGGTTTTTGGTCGAACCGAACCGAAAAAATTTCGGTTTTGGTTTTGAAAAACCGAACCGAACCGAATTTAAATTCAAAACCGAACCGAACCGAAATTAATAGGTTCGGTTTGGTTCGGTCCAAAACCGAATTAATTTAGTTTAGTTTTTTTGGTTCGGATCAAAACCGAACCGAACCGAAATTAATCGGTTCGGTTTGGTTCGGTCTAAAACCGAAAAAACCGAATTAATCTAGTTTAATTTGTTTGTTCGGATCAAAACCGAACCGAACACACCGGTTCGATTCGGTTTAATTCGGTTCCGGTTTTTTTCCTACCACTAGTTATCTGTGAAGTATTACATTTTATAATTAAATTTCAATCACATTAAAAAGAAAATCTTAAATTGTGTTTAATTCATCATGTAAATCTATCTAAATTAAAAATTTTAATTAAAAAATATAGTAGTTCTTGTTCATATAATATGTAAATCCTAACTTAATACACAATTAAAATAACCAATTAAAAAAAATTAAAAATAAAAGTTATATTTGTATTGATTGAAAAAAGATTGCTGGATGCTTAATAAAAATTTATTTGTTTTATTTGTGATTTTTTTTTGTTATAATTTGATGGGAGAGATATAATTTTATTTTAGATATTAAAATAAATATTAAAATTATAATTTATATATTTTTTAGGTGACTTTAAATTATATTAAAAAGTGATTAAAGAGTAATTATAAAGTGATTGGAAATAGTTTGAGAATTTAGGATATTATAATATGATGAAAATGTCCATGTGAGAGATTTTTTAATTAGAGAAAAAACATGATAAAAGAGAATGTATTAAATCAATATAAGCGTACTGTAGGAAATTTAGTATTGCTCAGTAATCATGCATGAAATTACATCGTATTTTAGGATATGACTTATCAATCTTAAAATCGAAATTAGGAGGATGAAATCGAGATCAGTTAACGGCACCGCAAACCCGTCTAATCTCCCCGTTGGATCCCGTCAGAGGACTGATATTCCCCATCTTAACCATGGCAGCAGCAAAGTCTCTAAAGAAAAGACCCGGATTAATACTATAAGCTCTCACAGTCGCATCCTGAGTCCCATTATTAAACAGCACTTGATCCGAGTGAAGCAGTCCACGTTGCGCCACCAAGTTCCTGTAATAACTGTTATCAAACCGATTAGGAGTGTTGTCGAAAGGAGCGAGGTTGGTGTCGCCGCCTGAAGAAGGACACGTGGCTCTCCTGGTGGCTGCGAATGTGGGGTCGATGTTGGGTTCGTTGTAGATTCGGTTACGGAACAGCGAGCACTGCGAGAACCCGAGAGTGTGTCCTCCGGATAGAACTGTCATGTCCCTTGCGTTCAGACCTTTGGCTGCGAACATGCTTATTAGTGTGGGTAGATCCGCGAATGGCGATGGTAAGTCGCTGTTTGCTAGGGATTGGCTTGCTGTTCTTGAATCTCTTCGGCCCAGTGGTACTTGCCATGACTGTCCTCCCACCTGTTGTTACCAAACACACCAATCGTGAGACTTGGTGGACGATCACGGGTTTGCTTATCTTTTTTAGTCAACTTCGTTTGATTTTTTATTTATTATTTTCTTAATTATTTTGTTGTCTTTGTTTAACTTTATGCATGCATGATTGAGACGAACTGTTATGGAGTGTATCTTATTGTCAACTTATTACTCTTTTGACTTCCACTAGCATATTTTAAACAGATTTTTTTCTCCATAGAGTATTGATCAGTGAATACCAAATCATCAAAACCGTCAACTAAACTTCGAATTTTTGAGATCTTATCCTAAATATTTTTAAATTTGCTTTATATCAAATTTATTATGTAATTAGTATTTATTTTGTGATAATTTTTCTAAATATTTTTTAAAATTTCAAAATATAATTATGAATTTGTTTAAAATAATTTAAAAATAAATTTTAAAAATTTAATTTTTAATTTATAAATCTATTTTCTCAAAATATTTTTGAAACCATTTATGAAAATGGTATATGAATAAAATTTAAAATTTTAATTTTTTAAATTAAATTTATAATTGTATATTCCTTAATTTATTTTTTATTAAATAATATTCTATATTTTATTTGTTAAAAGAATATATTAAAATTTTTGTCTATCAATTTAAAATTTAATAAAATATAATAAAATATTATTGGTAGTTATAAAATATTTTAAATTATTGTTAAGAAATTATTAGAGTTAGTAATTGATGGGCTAAATAAATATTAATTTATTTTTTTTTGAAAAATTAATTTCTATAAAAAGTTGAAAAGCGTACCAAGACAACTCCATCACGAGCAGCAAGAGCGAGAATGTCAGCACAGGAAACAGTATTAGCGCAGGCAGCTTCGACGCGAGTTTTAATAGCATCAATCACTTCGAAACCCCTCGCTGAGTTCCTGTTAGGCAACGCATTCTGCTCTCCCGTGAAAGTCGCCGTGTCATCCAGCAATATCGATCCGTCACATCCCTGCACACAACACAACACCCATTTATTAACAAAATCGACAAACACGCAATTACCCAAGCATTGTAAATAAAGAAGCATGTTTTACTTGCACAAAGCAATCATGGAAGAACAAGCGAAGAATCGAAGCAGCCATGCGCGGTTCTCTAACCACCGTCTGCCTCATAACATCGCGAACGATGGTTCCCAGATTAGGGCAACTTTGACCGTAGAAGTTCGGAGTGAGCTGCGCATTGGCTCCTATAACAAGAACCAATGACAACATAAACAAAAACTGGACACTGCTACTGGAACCCATAGCTTTGTATATAATTAAAATGTTTAATATTGTAACGTGTTGTGGTGTGAGTAAGTGGTGGATTCAAGTAATGTATATATAGGACGGGACGTCAACATGCATGCAAAGGTACAGAGAGGAGAGAGAAAAGCTAGTGGTGGAAATGTCAAAGTTAGCTGCTCTACTCTCCGCGTGAAGGTGATGAAATGGAAAGGAAGAGATGTCACTACTCTCGAAAAGCTCAAGTTGACTGACTAAACCATGCAAAACAACAAATTAAGCTTCTTCTCTTCCTACTTCCACTTGCATTTGTTTTGTAATTGGCTCTCGTTCGTATTCCATTGTTTAAATGATCGATTCAGACTTTTCTTTTGCTTGGGCCCTCGTGCCCACTGGAACTGGACTTTAAAAAATTTATATGTGTCGATATTATATCCGTTTCAAATTGCTCCGGATTATTAAAATGATTTCTTATGAGATTTTTTATTTTCATTTTAAATTTGTGTATGATAAAATAATAAATATAAATTTAGAATGCAGCCATCGACTTAGAAATTTTAAAATTTTTGAAGCATAAAAGAAAATTAAGAGTTATTTAAAAAAATTTCCATTTTTTCAAATATTTTCACTTTGAACCCTTTCTTTTGAAAAGTTTTACAAAACAACCAGTGGTTTTGGTATTTTTGTGAGCGGTTTAGGTGTTGTATGGTAATTTTGATTTTAGGAAATTTTCGAATCTCCAAACTAAAATATATAGAATTTCAAAATCACTCATACAACACCAAAACCTCTCACAAAAATACTAAAACCACTAGTGGTTTTGATTTTAGGGTTGGTTTTGTAAAATTTTTCAAAATCGGGAATTTAAAGTGAAACGTTTGGAAAAATGAGGTCTTTTTGGAAATAATCTTTTTCGATATATTAATAATTCTTTCAAAAATTATTTTCACAGTAAAAATTAATTAAAATATTCAAATCATATAGTTTTTACACATTTTTTAGAGGCATTAAAATTAATTTATGATAATTATTTCGGATGTATCTATCATATTTTGAAATGGTTGTAAAATAATTTTATTATTAATTTTTTTTTTCAAGATTTCTCTCTCAGTATATATCACTATTATGTTATTCCTCCATTCGTCTCTTGTCCTATTTCATAAATCATACTTTATAAATTTCACGGTAGAAAACACTCTCTTTCCGTAGATATTGTCAAATGATAAACTAGCGGTAAAACCTTTGCTCTTCAAGAAGCAACAAAAAGCTTTGCTAGATTTCAATAATCTTTAATATTAGAGAACTTAACGTTGTCTCTTATATCGTTAGTATAAGTTCTAAGCTGAATTGGAAGAGATGTTCATCCAAAGAGAAGTCATATGGGTAAGATTCTTGGAGACAAACTAATTGATGAACATTAAAATTAATGAAAGAATTATTTAGACTAAATCAACTTCTATTATCAGTATTATAGAAATGAGTGTTTTCAACCAAATCAGTTGATTAAATTACTATTAATAAAAATAAATATTTTTAAAAATTAAAAAATTAATTTTAATTAAAATTTTAAAATTTTCGAAAACGCTAACCATGTTATTTACCAAAAAGCTTATAAGGAAGTATGGTTCGAAAGAAATAGTGGAAGGAAATAGAATTTGGGTGTTGGTTTTGGAGACAGCTTAAATATTGACCAAAATGATGAACATGAAAGTGACATTTAAAAGGTGTTATATGACAAAAGTTTTTTCCTTTTATATTAATTAATTAGATAAAGTTTGACTGTTTAGTTGATCTTATCCGTATATCATAATCTACAACTTGTATTTACATTAAATAATTGGCTGATTATAGACTTATCACAATCTTTGGCTGCTTTCAAGT
Organism: Cardiospermum halicacabum; assembly: GCA_031304145.1. Taxonomy (NCBI): domain Eukaryota; kingdom Viridiplantae; phylum Streptophyta; class Magnoliopsida; order Sapindales; family Sapindaceae; genus Cardiospermum; species Cardiospermum halicacabum. The sequence continues at coordinate 7,298,558 of CM062398.1, read as the reverse complement.
CAACTCGGACAGCTATTATCAAATTATTTTAATTTTATTATGAAAGGAATCCAAACATTGGACTTTCTTCGGGAGGATAAAGCGGAATTTCGTCTAAGCGGATTAGACGGAATTTAAACCATCTCCGATGCATAGTCTTTTAAATGTCCTGTAGTGAGTTTTATGGATTCTATAGATTATTTTATAAAAAAATAAATAAAAATAATAAAAATAATAAATAATATAAGATTAGATGTGCTTTTTTTATTTTGACATGTCGCATGTTTATTTGCGATCTCTCAAATGAGAGACTCAAGTGTAATTACACTCTCTCTCCTCATTAATTTAATAAATTATTTATTTGTGTCAAATTAGAAACTCTTTAAGAGATCCTGTTCGGAATGATCTTAAACGTTTTAGGCAATTTGAAGTGGGGTTTAGATCATTTAAACGGATTTATGAAAATAAAATTATTTTGATTTTTTTTTAATAATGAAAGTACAAAATTTTTTATTATAATATAAAATATTAATTCATAGTTAAAAGACTATTTATAGAATAAATTTGAAATGTGAAATATTTTTTCTTATTATTAAAAAATATTTTCTATATTAATTTTTTTTAATATAAATTCACTTTTGCAAATATATATTTATATTTTGGGTTGCTTCCACTAGTTAATAATCATTTTTAAGATGATATGTCAATCATAAACTTTTCTCCTTTTTAATTTATGTGTCCACCTTATAATTTAAGATGAAGATAAAATGAACATCCTACTTGGTAATAAAAAAAAAAAAACTCAAACATATGTTGTATTTATTTATTATGCTATTTAGATCATTCTCAATTAAATTAACATTCTTGACTATTGTATCTTACATTAGTTTTAGTAATATTACTATTTATTATTTTAGTTGATAACAAAATATTTAAGAAAAAAAAAACAGTCTTTCTAAAGTATTATTATGTCTGTTAGTATTTTACTGAATTAAAATTGATCAAATATTAAATTCGGTTAGGCTCCATCTAATCTGCCTAGGCGCATGGACTTGTCCACTTTCTTGATTCTGATTTCCCCTTTTATTTTTAAGGGAAAAAAAAGAGAAAAATTTTGGGAAATTTGAATATGATTTTGATAATATATAAGTGGTTTTGTGTTGGCTTCCAGCCAGATTACTTAGGTATAACCTGTAAATCAATGATTTCAAAATGACATGTGTAATATGAGTGAAAGGGAGGGAGGGGGGAGAAAGAGATTTAAAAAACCACCAAATATTTAGGTTTAAAAAAAAAAAAGAAAAAAAAATCATAATCAAATGTTAAATTTTTTTAAAAGAAATTTTAGACTCGGTGGAGATTTAAGATATAGGTCCAATGGTGATGATCTCCCGATAATTGTTGGTAGGACAGAGAAAAAAATAATACAAAAATAAGTTTTAATATTTTTTAATTTTATCGAAACTCTTTCATTCAACTATCCATGTCAAAGATTGGAACTCTAATAAAATCAAAAAGTCCATTTAAAAATTTTAATATTTTTTATTTGATAGTAGTAAAAGGAAAAGCAAAAAAGGTAATGAGAAACTTGCTAATTTTCCAACTTTTTTCTCAGTTTTCCTTATTTCTTCCGTAAAGCCAAAAAGGGGGCAATATTGGTAATTTGAGGGGAAACAATTTGCCAAGGTACATTATGACAATTTGTCAAGATATCTCATAGCAATTTGTCATGTACTTTTCATTAAGGTGCTAGTGTGTTGTGGTTTATTGAGATTTTCACCTTGTGTTGTGATTGTTTATATTCTCAGTATGTTATTCTTATTCTGGAACACATCTCCTCCAAATAGAGTAATGAAAGATTGAAAATAGGGGGAGAAGTTGACGATGAACAAGCAATTGGAAAACGGTAATGATGAAAAAATGGAGTTTTCGAGATAAAAATATGGTTTCAGAGTCATTGGATTTTGCAGAGAGAAAGAACCCTTTCTAAGTAGGTTCATGTTATGTTTTATGTATTATATGTCACCTGTCATTTAGAGTTTTTTTTTTTTTTTTTTTTTTTTATTTTATTTATTTTTATTTATTTATTTATGACACATAGGCATTGGTTTTGCTGAATTCATATTTGACTTAAATACACTTGCACGTATAAAAGATTTTTTTCTTCATTTATTTATACTTTAAAAATATTATTAGTTTTACTCACAGTTTAAAATAATTTCTTTAATTTAAATAAATTTTAATTTTTATATAAATATTTATTTCTATACAATTTGAATAAAGTATAATTTTTTATTAATTTATTTGAGAATTTTTTTTAAAAAATTAGTAATTTTTAAAAATGAATATTTTTATAAAATAATAATTTAATTAGGCCATTTTTACAAACCACTTGAATTATAAAAATTAATTAATTATATTTTGATTATAATTAAATACTTGTGAAGTTTACTATCAATTTTTATGTATGGTTTCAATCTACAAAATTTAATTAAAGGTTTGTTAAGCCTACTAATTTAACTTATAAATATATTTAGGTGACAGTGAACTTTTATAAATTTAAAATAATAATTATTTATTTATTTAAAATTAAAATTTAAAAATCACCTATTTTATATATTTTTCCATTCAATTATTATTGTGGTTATAATGTGTTTATTATTTAATTTTTACAATTATATATATATATGTATTTTTTTTCAATTTTATATTATGAATGATTTAATTTTTTTTAAAAAAATTATAAATTATATAAAAATTTTATAATAGCTTATATTAAATAATGTAAAATATATATATTTTTTATCTCAATAATATAAAATCTATTATAACTATAAAATAATATCAATTTCTTTATTATAATTTTATATTACAAATTATTTTAATAATTTTGTTAATAAAAATTCAAATTATAACAATTGGTAAAAACAAAAAAGTAATAATAGAATGGCAACATCTGCATTGCAGGTGGTGTATGTGGTGGGAAAGTAACCATAAGGCACCATAGTCGAAGGTCGAAGCAAGCAAAGATGATCGAAGTCCATGACCAAGCTCGGCTGAAGACAAAGGAGGTATCTAAGGACTACTCTCGGCCGAAAAAGGGGCCAAAGGCCCAAGGAATACCCAAGTCTGGCTCGACCGAAATTGCCAAAGGCCCAATGGAGTTCAACTCGGCCGAGCCTAGCAGAGCCCAAATCAAAGCACGCCAGCCCGCCGAATGATTACCTAACCAAATAAGGATTCCCGAAGCCCAATCGGAAAAGGAAGACTTATCTCACCGGACCAAGGATTCCTAAAGTCCAATTGATAAAGGAAAACCTATCTCACTAGATCAAGGATTCCTAAAGCCCGATTGATAAAGGGAGACCAAGTCCTAAGGGAAAGAAAAGTCCTAATCCTTCTAGAAAAGAGACTGATCACCCCTATAAATAAAGGGTAGAGACAATTGTAAATGGGGGGATTTTTTATTCATTAGAGGTAAACTCTGTGAGATTATCTCTGTAAGCTTTGTAACTATTTTCTCAAGCAATCTTAGCCTGATATTTGGCTGTGGTTTATTTGGCACCACAGTTTGGCGCCCACCGTGGGGCTACGAACCTCACACACAAGGTTAAGGTTTCTTGAAAATTCCGAATTCCATCTACAATTATTCTCCGCACCTGTTCTTATCAGTCATGGCTCCAATAAACCCTAATACCGTCAACGTAGAAGATCAAGCCCCGAAGACGCCAGAGGAACAGCTGGCAATCCTAACAGAGATGTTGAAGAAAGCTGAAGAAGAGAGGGAGCAGTGGAGGAGAAAAGCGGAATCAAGAAGGAGGTCCACGAACCTCACTAAGGAGAAAGCCCGACAATCGAGCCGGAAATATTCTCCCCTCCGGAAGTGGAAACTCAACTTTGAGGACTCCGATGGGGAGACATCGGAAGAAAGTGACGGGTCGACGGAAAGCCATAGAAATACTGATCGCCGTGATTCAAGCAGTTCCGACGAAGGGGCCAGAGGTCCTAAATCAACTCGAAAAGACCGAGAGAGGCGCCGTGATCGGGAAATCAGAGAGCTCAAAGACCTGGTACAGAGAACTTCAGGAAAAAGGGTCACGATGAGGTCGTCAACAATGCGGTACTCCGACATGTCCTTCACATCATGGATACTAGAACACAAAGATGCCCAAAAGATTCTCAATTCCAAATATGAAACCTTACGATGGGACAACGGACCCTGAAGACCATATCGCCGGCTACAAAAACCGCATGGGAACCTGCAATATCCCAGAAGAAGACATGGATGCGATTATGTGTAAAAATTTTGGCTCCACCTTGACAGGAACCGCCTAAAGGTGGTATTTGGCTCTACCGGAGAAAAGCATCAAGTCATACTCATCCTTAGTCACCAAATTCGTGAACCACTTCTCAGACAGCAGAAGGAAGGAAAAAGACGTAGATGACTTGTATGATCTAAAACAAGGGAGCGCTGAAAGTCTCAAACAATATGTCAGGAGATTGAAGGAAACCAAAATGGCTATTCCAGATTGCCGAGACAAGAGCGCCACCAAAGCTTTCATTAAGGGGTTGCTGAAGACTTCCAAGTTCTATTAAAGTCTAAAGCTAATCAAACCCCGCTCTTTCGAAGACGTCCTAGGAAGGGCCGAAGACGCAATAGAATATGAGGAGGAACTCCAACCCAGAAATCATAAAAGCTCCCAGAATACACCAAGCTCCCGTGGCCGAAACAGTGCTGGGAATTTCGGCCGAACTGAAAGGCTGAGGAACAACCAGAAGGAATATGACCGCGGTGATCCGCCTAGACCAAATTACACCGGCCGCAACTCTTGAAGACCAGACTATTCCGAACACGGCCGGAGGCGAAAAGAACTACTACCTTACCCACTCACCATTCCCACGAGAGAAACCCTTGCGATCCTCAAAGGAATGGGAGACAGAGTCAGATGGCCCGACAAGCCAATGAACCCCGCAGGAGCTTGGAAGGATAAATTCCGATACTGCCAGTTCCATGGAGACTATGGCATAACACCGACGAATGCTGGACTCTTAAGAAAGAAGTCGCCGAACTAATAAAAGCGGGTCACTTGCGAGAATATTTATCTGAAAAGGGGTGAGAAATCGCAGCCGAGGCCGATAAAAATCGCCGATTACCGAAAGCGGTCCTAGTCGCAAACGCGGAAGAAGAAAGGGTGATCAACATGATCGCAAAGGGATCCGAGATATGTAGGTTAACTTGCTCGGCGACAAAAAGAAAGCTAAGAGAATCCCTCAGCATTTATAGCATCGGAAAAGGACCCGCAACCAATAACTACTCTATCATCTTCACAGAAGAAAAGGCCAAGGGGATCAATGCGCCACACCACGATGCATTAGTGATCAAAATTTTGATAGCAAATCTAACTGTGAAGAGAGTATTGGTGGATAACGGAAGCTCGGCCAACATACTATTCCTCGAAACATTCAAAAATATGCAACTGGATGAGAGAATGATGCGCAGAAAGGTCGTCTCCCTTATCGGTTTCGACGGTAAAACCACTTCAACCATCGGGGAAATAGAACTGCCTGTATTCATAGAAGGGGTCAATATGCACACAACCTTTCTAGTGATAAGCTCGAGATCCGCATACAACGTGATACTCGGAAGGCCCTGGATACATGATATGAAGGCAGTCCTGTCCACGTATCACCAACTCATCAAGTTACCAACCCCGCGAGGGATCAAACAAATAAAAGGTGAGCAAAGCTCCTCCAAGGAATGCTATGCTAACTGCTTAAAACAAAAGGGGGCCGAAGAATAGCAATCACCGTCTCGGCCGAAGACACTCCGGAGCCCGGCCGAAGACGAAGTAGATAAAGTCCCCCTAGATCAAGAGGGAACAAAAACGGTGCAGATTGGAGCCACGATAGAGGGCTTGGAACGAGAAAAACTGATAAGCTTCCTCAAAGCCAACCAGGACTGCTTTGCATGGTCACATGAGGATATGATTGGAATCGACCCAACAATCATAACCCACAAACTGAACGTGAAAGAAGGCGCGAAACCAGTCAAACAAAAACGCAGAAAGTTCGTCCCCGAAAGAAACAAAATCATCAACAAAGAGGTCGAAAAACTCCTCGCAAACGGATCCATCAGGGAAGTCCAATACCCGGACTGGTTTGCTAATGTGGTGGTCGTCAAGAAGAAGAACGAAAAATGGAGGGTCTGCATTGATTTCATAAATCTGAACAAATCATGTCCAAAAGACCCCTTCCCGCTGCCACATATCGACCTCACCATCGACGCAACCGCGGGCTACGAGATGTTGAGTTTTATGGATGCATACTCAGGCTACAACCAGATCTTGATGCATCCCAACGATCAAGAAAAGACTACCTTCGTCACAGAGAGGGAGATTTACTGCTACAAGGTGATACCCTTCGGCCTAAAAAATGCAGGATCCACATACCAAAGGCTCATGAACAAGATGTTTGCTGATAAGCTGGGGAAGACTATGGAGGTCTACATTGATGACATGTTGGTTAAATCCGAAGAGGCGAGTCACCACGTGTATCATTTGAGCCAAACATTCGAGACACTCCGAAAATACAATATGAAGCTCAACCCCACTAAATGTCAATTTGAGGTCAAAACTGGGAAATTCTTGGGGTATCTAGTCACGAAGAGGGAATCGAGGCCAGCCCAGATCAGATCAGACCCATCTTAAACATAGCGGAACCGCGAAACAAGAAAGACGTACAAAAGCTCACAGGCAGGTTGGCTGCGCTAACACGGTTCATTCCTAAGGCTTCAGAAAAATTTCAGCCCTTCTTCGAGGCCCTCAAAAAATCCAAGAAATTCGAGTGGACCGAGAAATGCAGCAAAGCCCTGGCAGATATCAAGGATTTCTTGACTAGCCCTCCACTCTTAGGAAAGCTAGAAGATGGCGAAAAACTCTACCTGTATCTGACGCATTCAGAGATTGTAGTAAGCGCCGTTCTGGTCAAAGAAATCGAGGGAAAGCATCAACCAGTGTACTTTGCAAGCAAAACTCTGACATCGGCCGAAACCACGTATCCTACCTTGGAGAAAGCCATTCTGAGTCTTATATTTGCTGCAAGAAAACTTCGATCATACTTTCAAGGGCACCCAATTGCAGTCATAACTGCGCTACCCCTTCGGAGTGCAATCCACTCCCCCGACAGATCCGGGAGATTAATGAAATGGGCTCTAGAACTCAGCGAGCACGACATATCCTTTGAAGGAAAGAAAGCGATCAAATCTCAAGCGCTGGCAGATTTCGTGGCCGACTTCGAAGAGGTTTCACTGGCCGAAACAGCCTCTATCGACATCAACCAGCTGATAACACCTTCAACCGACGAATGGGTATTGGAAGTAGACAGAGCCAGCAGACAGAGTGGCAGCGGCCTAGGCGTGTATCTCAAACCTCTAAACTTGCCTCCGATTCTCCAGGCCATCCGGTGCGAATTTCCCGCCACCAATAATGAAGCCGAATATGAAGCCCTAATCGTAGGACTAAGGGTGGCAAAAGAAAGTGGAGCGCACAATCTCACCATCAGATGCGATTCCCAACTGGTGGCCAACCAGATCAATGGCACATATCAAGCCAGAAATGAAAAAATGCTCAGTACCTCAAGATAGCCAAAGACTTCATGAAGCGCTTCCAAAGGGCCGAAATAAAGCGAATCCCGAGGGAGAAGAACGAAAGAGCAGATGCGATGGCAAATCTCGGAGCTTTAATGCACAAAGACGAACTAACCGGGCCAATCGTATACGCCTTGCTCCCGAAAACGGCCATCGAATACGAAGAAACCATGGTCCTAGAGCAAAGCGACTAGAGAAAACCCATCCTTGCCTATATCAATCATGGACAGGTCCCTGAAGACATAGCTGAAGCCAGAAAACTGCGAGCCTAAGCCGCGAGATTCTGCATCATAGGGGGAATACTCGTCAAAAGGTCCATAGTCGGCCCCTTCCTAAATTGCATCTCCGCTCTGGAAGCGAAGACGGTACTAAAGGAACTCCATGAAGGACCGGCTGGAAACCACTTCGGAGGAAGAAGCCTGACATTCAGAACGCACAGGGCCGGATACTACTGGCCAACCATGAAAACGGACGCGGCCGAACTGGTTAAAAAGTGTGACAAATGCCAAAGACACGCCAACTACTCCAACCTCCCGGCAGGAACCTTACACAGCATAACTTCTCCATAGCCATTTGACAAATAGGGGATGGACATCATAGGACCCTTCCCAATGTCTACCCATGGCAGAAAAAGATACATCTTGATGGTGACCGATTATTTCACAAAATGGGTCGAAGCCGAAGAACCAGAAAGAGTCAGAGAGCAAGAAGTACAAAAGTTTATCTGGAAACATATCATCTGCAGGTTCGGCATACCACGGGAAATAATCACGGACAACGGGCCTCAATTTATAGCACAAACGCTGAAAGATTTCTGCCGTCAAATGAACATCAAACTCACATACTCGACCCCAAGGTACCCTCAGGCAAACGGACAAGCAGAAGCATCCAACAAAGCGGTGATTGACTCACTTAAAAAGAAGCTAGAAGGAGCCAAGGGACTATGGCCCGAAGCCTTACCCGAAGTCCTCTGGGCGTTCCGAACAACCCCTAGAACATCAACATTACAAACCCCATTTTCGATGGTTTACGGGACAGAAGCAGTACTCCCAACCATTATCCAATCACCATAAGAAAGACTGATAAACCAAGCCAACCAACAAGTACTAGCCTTCGAAAGGGATACTTCGGACGAGAAAAGAGAAAGTGCGCGACAAAGAATCGCGGAATATTAAATGGGGATAGCACGGCGATACAACAAAAAGGTAAAAGCCCGAGCCTTCCAACCCGGAGACTGAGTACTCAGAAAAGTCTTCCAGAACACAAGGAATCAGAGCCATGGAAAATTGGCCGAAAGCTGGGAAGGGCCATATCAGATAGAGCGCGCATCTGGAAAAGGATCCTACAAATTGCTCACTAAGGAAGGGAAAAATGTGGAACACAGCTGGAACATACACCACCTAAAGAGGTATCAATTCTAATGTAACATACTATCTATAATAACGGGCACTCTTTTCCTCAAACAGGGTTTTTGACGAGGCCCCATCTTAAAGCAATAAAATAGCTCATTTTCCTCAAACGCTCACAACTGAAGCACCAATGCAAAAACTGCCCAAAGGGCAACCCGAAAATTGTCAAAGGCAAGCCCCTGGTAAATCTAGAGGGTCTCGGCGAAGACTAACTGCTCAAAGAGCAATGCAAAACCTGCCCAAAGGGCAACCCGAAATTGCCAAAGGCAAGCCCCTGGTAAATCTAGAGGGTCTCGGGCGAAAACCAACTGCTCAAAGAGTAATGCAAAAAATGCCCAAAGGGCAACCCAAAAATTGCCAAAGGCAAGCCCCTGGTAAATCTAGGGGGTCTTGGGCGAAGACTAACTGCTCAAAGAGTAATGCAAAAACTGCCCAAAGGGCAACTCGAAAATTGTCAATGGCAAGCCCCTGGTAAATCTAAGGGGTCTTGGGCGAAGACTAACTGCTCAAAGAGCAATGCAAAAACTGCCCAATGGGCAACCCGAAAATTGCCAAAGGCAAGCCCCTGGTAAATCTAGAGGGTCTCGGGCAAAGACCAACTGCTCAAAGAGCAATGCAAAAACTGCCCAAAGGGCAACCCGAAAATTGCCAAAGGCAAGCCCCTAGTAAATCTAGGGGGTCTCGGGAGAAGACTAACTGCTCAAAGAGCAATGCAAAAACTGCCTAAAGGGCAACCCGAAAATTGCCAAAGGCAAGCCCCTGGTAAATCTAGAGGGTCTCGGGCGAAGACTAACTGCTCAAAGAGCAATGCAAAAAACTGCCCAAAGGGCAACCCGAAAATTGCCAAAGGCAAGCCCCTGGTAAATCTAGAGGGTCTCGGGCGAAGACTAACTGCTCAAAGAGCAATGCAAAAACTGCCCAAAGGGCAACCCGAAAATTGCCAAAGGCAAACCCCTGGTAAATCTAGAGGGTCTCGGGCGAAGACTAACTGCTCAAAGAGCAATGCAAAAACTGCCCAAAAGGCAACCCGAAAATTGCCAAAGGCAAGCCCTAGTGAATCTAGAGGGTCTCGGGCGAAGACTAACTGCTCAAAGAGAAATGCAAAAACTGCCCAAAGGGCAACCTGAAAATTGCAAAGGCAGACCTCATGAGAACATCGGTCGAAAACATCTCCGTGAACAAATATCAAATAAAGCACCTCGGCCAAAATCGGCCGAACTACAGCCTCGAAACCCTAGAGAATCAAGCAGGCACATGCAGAAATAGTATGCTCGATCGCAAATAAAAGGCTGGGGGATTACACCCCTCACAAATAAATTCAAAACACAAGTACAACGAAAGATAAAAATTTCATTAATTGAAAAGGGGGGTTACAACGAGTACACAAAAGATCGAAAGAAAAAGATACACAGTACTCGCTCAACTCTCATCGCGGAGAGCAGCCAATGCATCCAGCTCCTTCTGAGCAGACTCTGGAGTCAAAGACCCTTTGATAACCTGCTCCAAGGAAAAAGACCTGGTCACAACCTCAGTTTGGGCCGTCTTGATGGTAAGACTCTCAACACGGCCCTCGAGCTCTTCTATTCAGCCGAGTGAGGCTTGTTTCGCCGCCCTCAACTCCTCCAGCTCCGCCGCCTGGCGCTTTAACTTCGCGTCCTTCGAAGCAATCGAGGCCTCAAGCCTAGCGTTATGAGCCTCCACCCTCTCAGCTCGACTAACGGCCTCAGCACATTGGGCCACAGTTTTACCCAAGTCTTCCTGAGCCGCCTTCAACTCGGTCGAGACAGACTGATACTTAGCTTCAAGGGCCCGCCTATCCCGCAAAACAGGAACAAAATGCTTGCGCATGCCAACTGCCCATTGGAGCCCCGAAAATCAAAAAGGTAAGTATAGAAACCACCTAAGAAAACAAACAAGAGATGAACTCACCCTGTAAAGACTCGAGATAGTCATCTCGTAGAACTTAGTAAAAGACAGGGACTCCAACCACTCCTCGTCCTGAGGAAAGAAAAAGCCCTCAGCAGCCGCAATCATCTCGGGCGACACCTCTCTGGTGGAAGAATTCCCAGGAAAATCAATCACATGACGACCATCGCCACGAGGCTTTTGACCGACATGTTTGGTGCGCTTCTTGGCTGAAGCCACACCACCCGTCATCGGCCGCTTCTCCTTCGCGACCGAGGAACGAGAGGGCTTCCGAGAAGTCTCAGGAACTGTCGGGCGAGCAGCCTCAGCAGCTTCCGAAAGAGCAGGACTTGGAGGACGAACAGGCTCGGGGGCAACCTCGGCCCACTCTTCGGCCGGCCCCCCATCCCCAGCATGACCGGATGCATGTGCCTTCTCCTGCTCAGCCTGGATCTAGCGCATGATAGCCCGCATGGCCAACGCTCTTTGAACCTCGGGCTTTGACATCACGTAGTCGAATAATTCTGAAAAAAAAAAGACAAACATTAGCAGAATTCGACCGAAGACACTTGAAACACAACACAAAAGCAACTTGTTCTGGTGAAAGCCTAAAGACGACTGACGCCCAAAAGCATCTTATAATCCCGAGACTCGGCCGATAAAGCGAAGATAGCCTCGCTTCTAACACGTGCCCGAGGAGAGGACTTGCATTTTTTCGTTCCGTAGTTCGCTGAAAAGGAAACAAGCAAGTCAGAACAAAGTCAAACTCGATCGAAATCAAATAAAAAAAAAGAGAAAAGGGAAAAGGAAAGCCTACAAGAGTCCTGCCAATATGGAGGGTAACTCAACCCCTTTGACAAACGGGTCGCCCCCTTAACAAAGAAGTACTTATCCTTCTATTTAGTCTCGTTAGAAGAGAAGCCCAAAATTAAGAGCTGGGCGTTCGACCGAGCATTCAACACATATCGCCCAAACTCAGGATTCTCTCGTTTCATGAAGTAAGAGTAGAAAAAGTCTTCGACCAAAAACTCTAAGTTGTACTACTCCTTTAAACGGTCGACGCATAGGAGAAACCTAATAGTCATGGGAGTTAACTGACTTGGATAAATCTGACACCAAGCACACAACTCTTCGACCAACCCCATGATTGGAAATCTAAGCCCTATTTTGAAATGACGAAGATAGAAGGGCTCCCAACCGTCGGCCAACATATCGTCAATCTTTTCTTCGGGTTCGGGTAATCTGGCTCTAACCCAACTTGGAAACTTGTAAGCGAAAAAGGCCGACTCCAGTTCGTCCATGGTCATAGTACTCCTCATGTTAAAGAAAGGAGGCAAAATTCCTTGAGGACTAGACTCGGCCGGTGAATTACGAGCCGAAGAACACTCCTCGCCCGCGTCTTCCGCAGTCGAGAATTCTGAAGTTAGACCACCGAAAGAAGATGTGCCCATAGAATCAGTAGACATCTACAATCGGCCGAGAAAAAGCAGTAGGTTAGTGGTCTTCGACCGAAGTTAGCACAAACAAGAAAACAAGAGACGAAGGCAAATAAAGAAGATTAAAAAAAAAGGTCTAAGCAAAAACCAGCTGAGCAGATGAACGGGCACAAGAACACAAACGCAGACAAACCCAAAAACCCACCAAAAACCAAAATGCAAGCGAAGCAAACCAACAACAACAAAGATCTAAGCAATGGAGGCTAACCTTGACCGGAAGTGGAGAAAAAGGACTTCGAAACGTCACTGGAAAGTCGAAACCGGCAAGAGAGGCAGACGGTTTTTGAAGACAGAGAGAGAGAAAGAAGAGAAAAATTGAAAATGAGGGATCTGAGAGTGAAGAGAGAGAGGCGGACCACCAACCTTTATATAGGCCAGCCGCCATGATGGCAAATCTAGGGCACGGCAGTCGAGAAGCCGCCATGATGGCAAATCTAGGGCACGACAGTCGAGAAGCCTCCAAATTTAATTGAGACAAGGCTGCCAGGGCTGACGTCTGGAGCGAAAACAAAGACCATACACAGCCTGAACTCGACCGAAATAACATCACAAATTGCCATGCTTTAAAAATTCAAGCCATGGCAATGGGGGATTACTGTGGTGGGAAAGTAACCATAAGGCACCATAGTCGAAGGTCGAAGCAAGCAAAGATGATCGAAGTCCATGACCAAGCTCGGCCGAAGACGGATGAGGTATCCAAGGACTACTCTCGGCCGAAAAAGGGGCCAAAGGCCCAAGGAATGCCCAAGTCTGGCTCGACCGAAATAGCCAAAGGCCCAATGGAGTTCAACTCGGCCGAGCCCAACAGAGCCCAAACTAAAGCACGCCAGCCCGGCGAATGATTACCTAACCAAATAAGGATTCCCGAAGCCCAATCGGAAAAGGAAGACTTATCTCACCGGACCAAGGATTCCTAAAGCCCGATTGATAAAGGAAAACCTATCTCACTAGATCAAGGATTCCTAAAGCCCGATTGATAAAGGGAGACCAAGTCCTAAGGGAAAGAAAAGTCCCAATCCTTCTAGAAAAGAGACTGATCACCCCTATAAATAAAGGGTAGAGACAATTGTAAATGGGGGGATTTTTTATTCATTAGAGGTAAACTCTGTGAGATTATCTCTGTAAGCTTTGTAACTATTTTCTTAAGCAATCTTAGCCTGATATTTGGCTGTGGTTTATTTGGCACCACAGTGTAGGACTAGTAATTATAAGAAATCAAAATAACTTATAAAGAATCATCAAATTTTATAAATTTGAATATATTAAATAACATATAGTATATATTATAAAGATAATAAATTATATAAACATATACCATCTTCTTCGATGAATTCCACAACTAATTTACAATTATATGTTATTAAAGATTCTTTTAATTATTTTTAATATAATGGTAACTACTTATAAATTATAAACATTATATATTTGTGATAATAATATATAGTTATATCTAAAATTAGTATTTTTAATTATAAAGTAAAAGTTATAAATCATATAATAAAATTATAAAAGTATATCTTTTTAAGAAAGAACACATTTTTTAAAAGAAAATTAAATATGTAATGTACTTAACCATGTGTGATCGTTCGGGATAAGGAATGCGATCCAAACATGTGCTTGACTCTTTTTATTTTTATTTTTTTGTTAAAAAATTTTGTTTGCGGGTTAATCAAGGAAGAAATGTGGTTGATAAAGCTCATAGTAAATTTTGTTATTTTGTAAATACAGATATACGTATTTGAAAGTTACTCATGTTTATAAATAAATTCATAATATCCTAAAAAATGTTTAGAAAAGATTACTTTATTCTTTGGAGGAAATTTATGAATATTGTTTACATACAATTTTAGTCTAATGTCGCACTTTTGAAAATAATATGTTTTAAATTTCCATTAAATTCTTAATAGTTTTCCGTAATTTGATTCATTTTATGACTATCTTTTCTAACTTGGATTTTTGAATTGTTTGGTATTGAAATTATTTTATTATTGAGCAACTAATAAAGAATTTTGTAATTGTTAACGTGGTTGTTCGAATTTCTATTGCAGTCTCGGCCAGGGTGAGGGTTCGACACTACACTACACTTATTTGTAGCTTGAATATTAATGTTTAGTAACCATTTACTCTTTTTTTGATTTAGTTTTTTTTTTTCCTTTTTGCTAATTAGACATGTTGCTTTATTCAATTTAGATAGGAAATGAACTTAAAATGTTTAAAGTTATTCTAACTTCACTTGTGCCTTCACCTAATTAGTTTTCCGAGGTTGATTTCAGAAGATGCAATATTAGATATTTGTCTACCTCACAACTATGAATTTGTAAAAGTTCATCAAATGAGATGTTTCTAATCATTTCTATTGCACCTGCATGGGTGGAAAAATCTAGCAAATATTTTGGTTTTGATTTCAAAAAATTGCAAGATAATATGGTTTTTCTACCTTGCAACTCAATGTTTGTAAAAGTTCATCAAATAAGAGTCTCTAATCCAAATGGAGAAGTATTTAAAATAAATAGACTTATTGTTAGTGAAGTCTCAAAATATTCTCACTTCTTGCGCAAGAAATACATTTAAATAAGTTAGATGATACTTTATTCAATGTTTACAATTACATTGCTACTACAAAAGATTTTTAGAATGCGTTGGAGAAGAAGTAAAAGGTTGATGATGATAGGCTAAAAAAATTTATGGCAACCAAATTTTTTAACTACAAAATGTTAGACTCGAAGGCTGTTGTCTCAAATGCAAGAACATCAAGTGACAATCCAAGGTATTTTTAGCGAAAGAATGATAATCTATGAAGCAGTTCAAGTGCTGGATTTATTAGAAGTTACCTCCCATATGAGAGGATTTCAAAAAATTACTTGAAGCATAAGCATAAAAAATGATGCTTGAAAAATTGATTATGTCACGTCCGTAATCTGGGGCTATTCGTCTGCTTAATTTTGAAACTTTTCTTAATTTTTGTTTATTTTCGTTTTAAGGGTAAAATAGGCATTTTTGAAAAATGTTGAGTTTTTCGGTTTGACCAAATGATTTGACTAAGTTGACTTGTGGGTTGGTTTTGAAAACAATTTGATATTTGAGTTATATTTGTAATTATTTTTCATATGGGGCTATTTTTAATTTATTTGAAAACATATGGGTTGGTGGAGACATTTACCACCCATATAAATATAAAAAGATGCTTTGAAATTCATTTGTCACAAAACCTAAAGAAAAAGCTTTTTACGTATTCTCACTTTTCTCTCAAACCCAGAAACATTCCATGGATTTCAAGTCACGTCTTTCAAGCTTTCAATTGGGATTTATGTGTTGCCTTGATTTCTTCACCACCTAGGTAACAAATTTCTCTACTCCTTGATTTTAATCGATTTCTATTCAATTTGGGAATTTTATCTATAACTAGGGTTAGATGATTTTGGAGTTGATTTCTATAATAGATTTGGGTTTTTTGCTTATAATGGTTTGGGTTTTGAAACCCTTGATTCAATTTCATGATTTGGGTATATTGGGTTTAAATCGATTTTAATTGCTTTCTGGGTATAAACCCTAACTTTTGTGAATTTAGAATTTATGAATTATTTTTGATTTGGTGTAGACCAAGTTGGGGATCGTCAACCGGAGTAATTTCGGTGGTATTTGGGATTAGCGAATAAGGTTAGTAGCCATGTTTACGCCCTCACTATTGTTTGTCTTTGTTTGTAAAATTGTCTGCGAATTGATTGATTTAATGTAAGTTGAAATCTGTGATTGGATACTTAATCTGCTGCATTTGATATAAATTGCTTGGGTATATTGCTGCCCTATTATTTGTTCATGATCGGACATTTGAATTTGTGTCCATATTCGTTTGCTATCTGTCTGCTATTTGAAATCTGAATTTTGTAATCTGCTAAAGTCCTGTCCTAAGGTTAATACGATAAGACCAGCATGCTGTTAGGGAAAACTAGATGTATACATCGATGCGCGAAAGCATATATGGCCTTGATTGCCAACCACTTTCTGGATACGACGGCATCATTTCTGGAGCTTGGCTCATTTCTGGATGCGACAGCATCATCTCTGGGATCTTTGATCCATCTCTGAGGGTTTAACCCTATCTGTCTGTTTTGTTCCCGATTTTGTTATTAGACTAAGAACAAGCCTGGTAAGTTAAGCACCTAAACAATTTGGGTAATCTGAAACTCTGTGATAATGATATGTTGCTGCTTCTGGTTATGTGTTGGATATGTTTTGGTTTGATTCTGTCTGCTACTAGTTGTTTTCTTTTGGGTTCTAACATTGGGTAATGTATAATATGACTCCTAACCAGTTGTTAGTGCTAGGATTAGACCCAATTGGATAGCTAGACTTTGATTTGGCGAACGACATAACTTGAAACAGGCTTAAAAAGTGCCCAGGGTCCGTAACCGGACTGTTTACCGGACTAGTTACCGGATTGTCACTTAAAACAGGAAAACTGGACGTAGAATGGTCTCTGGACGAACTTCTTACCGAGATGGTTACCGAAATACAATTCTGTCAGACTTGAGATCATTAGATTCACTCTTTGGACGAATTACTTACCGAATAAGTTACCGAATTACAATTCGGCATGTCTGAGAGACTTGAAACTCTCTGACCAAGCTTCATAACGGAATAGAAACCGAACTGTCACTTAAACTTTCCTTGGATTCGTATAATTGCTCTCTGACCGAATAGCTTATCGGAATGTCTACCGAACTACAATTCGGTAAGTCTGGTAATGCTCTCTGACCGAATAACCTACCGGACTGCTTACCGAACTACTATTCGGTTACGGTCTTCCTTCTGAAAATAATTTGATATCTGTTAAGCCCTTTTTAGTCGGTAATTGAAATGATATGTAATCACTTATCCTAGATCACCTAAAGGGGATTGTATTTGGGATAACTTGTTTGAAAATCAATTTGTTTGGTTCTGTTTGTACCATTGGTTGTTAACTAACTTGCATTTGTGCATGACATACTATCCTGTTTAATAAGACGCATCTGTATGTGTTTGTTGGGCATTGGCTTACTAACCAGACATCGATAGTCTGACCCTTCGTTGTTTCTATTTTTGTTTTGTATGTTTTGAACCCTTTTAGGGAATGGAATTGCTGAGTTCAGACAGTCAGGTGGGATAGCAGGATATCACTAGCATCGAGCATTCACATGGCATCCTCTTCAGATTTGGATTTCATATCAGTTTATTTTGCTGGATTTATTTCTATATTTTGAACCCGCTGCACATGTTTTGAATTTGTTTTCAGATTAAGTACCCTTGGGATATTTTTATGTAATTGTCTTTCATTTGGAACTTGTAGTTCAACTACAATTTAGTTTTGGATTTGTTTAGAACTATTTGAATTTGGATCTATAATAACTGTCTTTCAGATTTGAATATGATTTGTATTTATTTGTCTATCTGTTATTTGTATGTTCCGTTATTTGTCTTCCGCATGTGACATTCGGTCTCCGCGTTCCCTTTCCGTCGGGGCGGGGGTTCGGGTGTTACAGATTATCACTTGAGAATTAAATAAGATAATAGGTCTATTGATAAAAGAAACCTTAGATAATCAATCATTTCAGATAAAAATATCGATGAATCTACTTCTACTAATTAAAAAGAAGAAGAAGAAGAAGACGAAATCTAAAGAAAAGAATCAGAATAGCAAAAAAAATACAAAAATAATTGCTACAATTCTGGAAAGGCTTGGCATCTACCCTTAGAATGTTATACACCCAAAAGCAAGAAGAAGAAGAAGAAGAAAGCGAAGCAAATAAGGTTGAGGCTGCGGATATTGATGATTTGTGTGTTATTTTTTCTAAGAGTAAATTCATTGGAAATTTGAAAAATTGTGGATTGATTTTTGAGCTACCTGTCATGTTTGTGCTACTAAAGGAATGTTTTCTTCTTATGCTTCATCCAGAACTAAGGGTAAGCTTTTTATGGGAACTTCATCACGTGCCAAAGCGGAAGAAGTTGGGATGATTTGTCTGAAGATGAATTGCTAAAGTTTTGATGCTAAATTAGGGATGACAATTCAATTCGCAAACCCGAAAATCTGTGAATGCCCACCAGCAATGGACTAGTGCGGATTTAATTATAAATGGATTTACGGACGAATGTGGATTTAAAAATAAAATCTGCAGAGGGTTCAAGAGCGGGCGTGGATGTCGAGAATAATTCACACATCTTTTGAGTATGAATATGCCGCATTGCATAATGCATCAAGAATAAAACTTCTTCCTTTACAAATGTTGTCTAAATTATTGTTAAATAAAAGTAACAATTCAGATGAGGGATTTCAAGCATGGCGGGAGGAATACTCTTACCCTGACCAATAACAAGGAGAAGATCATCCGAAATGCCAATTTATCATGCAAATTTAGGAGAACCCACATCCAGCCTGGCACATTCTCCTTATTTGCAAATCCAAATATGACACAATATATTATATCCGAACTATCCAAACCCATCGGCGTGAAAATAACTCTCTTTAGCTCACCCTTCAAATACATGGCATCCATGTATATACTTTTTAAATCATTCTATGCATTGCCTTAAAGTGAAGAAAGAGTATCTAAAATTACCCTTTCTATTAGCCTTAATCGTAGTGATTGTGCCTGGGTTAGTTACTTTTAGCATATTGAGGTAAATAGGCATTCATCATAACTATCGTAGTTAACTTGCTCGGCATATTGTAAGGCCATACAAGCCTTGTTATACCATAAATGTACTGTCCATCAGGCTTTGACCTCACACATTATTATACCTAGATTAAATTTTGAGTCGACAATCCATGATGAAAAAATGAATCAATAACCTTTGCAGTCATCGCTCTTATCTATGCTCTATCAGCATCACAAATGCATGTGCAATTGAGATTAAAATATGTGACGTGAAATAAAGGAGACTTCGCACTACTTTTTCTTACTCTAAAAACAAATTTGCAACCCTTCTTCATCACTGCATATCACTTCCAATCGTTTTTTTTTCAATCATAATATAAAAAGTGAAAGCTTGTTCTCTAATGTAAATCTCTCCACTATAAGTTTCATGGTCTCCTCACTCCGAAATATAGAACATTGGGTAAGACCGCTCAAGGCATGAGGAGTGGATAATGTATATTCCCTAATCTTTTTAAACTTAAAGTTATCCATACTCAGTAGCTCCCATATTAGACAACCATTACAACCTAAACCACCACCAAATCCACCAATACCTAAATCAAATTCACTATCACCATTATAGTTCTTATTGACATTTCCATTGCCATTTCTATTTCAATTGCTGATATTTGTCTCTTCATTATCATCGTCGTCATCATCATCCTTATCAAAATTTGTAGAACATAATCAAAAGCATCTAAAACGCTAGCATCATTTAATGCATGTAAATTCTCACTGCATAAATTATCATCATCGGGTATTCTATTATCACATTTCTCATATAGATGATTGCCTACACATGATGTCCTTATTTTCTACATAAATATGTTTATGCTCTTGAATCATTACATAACCTGCATCATCTTCATTTCATCCTCATCTTTCCACCTTCTAGAGTTGAAAGGAAATAAAACAATCGCTATTTAAATTTATTCCTATCAGTGGCTTTCTTGACAAAGGTTGTATCAACTAATTGTTTATAATTAACATCCTTGCAGTTGAAATTTCTCCCTTATAATCAACCCCATAAAAAACACCACCATAAACAAGCATATCACTAACTTGAGTCGTTGCTTATATTGCTACAAAAAGCTATTGCAACCAAATACCTTTTACAACAACAAACAATTGAAACCAAATACCACAATTCCTATCAAAATCAACTAAACCCAATAAATTTCACCAAAAACACTTCATTTGCACCTTATTTTGATTCTTGAAACATCCACTTCACCAAATTTCACCTTCCCAAAATAAACTATAAACCCTAGAAACAAAATATAGTAACCTAAATACAAATACACTTAATAATTGAAGAAGGATGATAATAGAAGTTTGTTTTTAACTCACCTTTATAAACTCTTCACCAATTAATTGAAATAGCTCACCACCATTAGATGTTAGAGCATCAATGGAGCTTGAGAGGTTAGAGATGCTAATTACGGGTTTCAATTGTGGTGGGATGAGTGTGTATCATTTTGAATGCATTACTATTTATATGGGTATAGTAATTTCCTTTCTTAAAATGAGGTCAATGTTTGACTTTCAGTTTCTTTTTTAATTTTTTATTTATTATATCAATTTTTTTAATTGAAAAAGGTAAAAAAAATCTAAAAGGATGATTTGATGTAAATAAACTTTTGCAAAGTTTACAAGTGAAAAACAAGCTTTCATAAGCCCAATAACTTAATTGAAAATTATTTTATGCTGTTTATGAAAGTTTCCTTTTATAATTTTCCCTCAATCATATAAATAAATTATACTATATTGTTAAGAACATATTTTTAAAAAACTATTTTTTTTAAAAAAAAAAAATTACCTTTTTTAATTTGTTTTTATTTAGATCTACGGATTAGTGTTTAGGAAAGTAGGAATTGGAATCGAGACAGTGGACACGTTCAGGCGTCTAGGTGGATTAGACAGAGCCTAGACGGGGACCTAGGCGGATTTAATATTTGATCAATATTTAATTCAGTAAATTACTAGCAAACATAATAATACTTTAAAGATTAATTTTTTTTTTAAAAGAAAATATTTAATTATCACAAACAACAATATTACTAAAACTAATATAACTTATAAATAAATATAGCATATGTTTGGGGTTCTTATTATTAGCAAATAATCACTTATAGAAGGGTAGATTGTCCATTTTATGTTCATATTTATAAGGTTCTCTCGCGCACGCATATATATATATATAAATTAAAAATGGGGAAGGAATATAATTAATCTATCACTCTCTTAAAAGTGATTATTTAACTATTAGAAGCAAACTTAAATATAGACATATATTTTAAAAAATAAATTTAAAAGTTTGTACTAAAAAGAAAAAAACTATGGAAAGGTTCTTTAATTATAAGAAAATATATTTTTAGTTTGAAATTTGTTTTACTAGACTTTTGATTAATAAATGATGAATAAATATTTTAAATTGTTGTGAAATGTTGTATTTTTATATTAAAAAGAAATGCCCAAGACAAATATTTTTCTTTTTCGATTTTTAATGTGAAATCCGCCTATAATTCCGTTTGAACCGCCTAATTACTCACAGTTTAGAACGCCAAAATTCGTTTTTTTCTTTCGAAATTCAAAAATTTCAGACATTTGGATTCATGGGTGCTTAGGATCGTCTAATTCCCTCCGGACTCTACCTTTTTTAGTAATGTGATGGACACATAAAATAGATAGTTTTAAAATATATTTTTTTTTTTAAATTAAATATATAAAAAAAACTCCTAAAGTTTATGTTATTCATTTTACCACCTATGTTTGATAATTACGTAAAATACATCTTCAATTATATTCATACGGTATGTTTTAGGAAAAATGTTTCCAAAAAAAAAAAAAAAAAAAACCTCCTAAGGTTTATTTTTTCTACAATTTACCACCTATTTTTGGAATTCATATTTTTTAACGCCTCTTATAATAGTTCAACTATTTACATACTAGTTTAGATCAAAATATTTATTTTAGAAATTACTAAACTAGTGATACCTAAAAGGTTAAACATTTAAAATTAAATGTGTGTTTGGTAGGTAGATATATAGCGATTAGATTTGTCATTAGCAATTTGATAATTTAACCGTTTAGGAGAAACTTTTTATTGAATGATATTCAGACCGCTATTTCAAGTAGCTATCCATGAATCGCTAATCAAAAACTGCTATTTTACCCTTATCAATTTATAAGTATTACTAAAATACCCTTAATAATATTAAAAGCTTCTAATGGTACTAAATTAGATTATTTTAATAATGATTTTATTTATTAAATATGATTAAAAATCTTTAAATAACCTTTTTTGTTGTAGTTAATCTATATTTTATTTATTTTTTAATTAGTTGATAATTAAAGGATTGTAGGTTTTGAATTAAAAATCTTAAAAGAAAAATTGTTTAAAAATGAATATTAGCACTAAAAATAAATAAATAAATTACATTGTAAGAAAAAAAAATTGTATTGTTTATATAATTTTACATCTAACGGCTACTTAAACATCTAATTGTTATTACCAAACACTCATGCCAAATTACTACTTTAACATCTAATTTAAAACTGATCACTACTTTAACAATTAACTCAACATTTAATGTAATATCTAGTGTTAAACATACACTAAGAGTGAAAAAAAATTTCGGGGCTAGACTAGTCCGATTGGAAATGATCCAAATTAGACCAAAATTTAACTGTCCACCGTACAAACAATTCTAATTCGCTGAAAATTTTTGAGTGAGTTGATTTCACTTATTTAATTTCGCTCTAGGACTAAAACCTCTAACATGTTTAAAAAATATTTATTATATATATAATATAAATAAAAGTAACTAAAATACATACAATTGCACATTATATAATATTGATTGAATTTAATTATACACTAAATTATTATTATATAATTTAATTGTATATATATTAAATTTACTAGACATAAAAAATTAAATGATTAAATATAATTTTATATAATATTTATTTATTTAATATATATATTATATGACATAGATATAAAATTATTTTATTTTTAAAGAAAAAGGATCATAAGATCAGACTGTGACCATCTCTGTTTAAAGTCATGGTTGCTTTCATTTAATGAATTTTTTTATTTAATTTTAAAATATTATGGTAGAAAATATATTTTTTAAAATATAAGTGATGAAATAGTGAAATAATTAAAACTTAAGAGTTTTTTTAATAGTTTTTTCTTTTATTTATTTATTTAAAATTACTAAATTAATCATACGGTCAAATCGGTCAACCAATTAAAGTAATATTTTTTATCTAATTGAATTTTTATTTTGTAAGATTGAGGACGTATTTTTCAAAACGTAGGTAGTAAATTGGTAAAAAAATGTAAATTTGAGAATATCTTTTAACAATTTTTAAAATAAAAAATAAAAATCCTCAAAGTAACCACTATTTTCATTTTTATTTTTCAAAAATTGATTTTTGAGTTTTTTTTTTTAAAATATATTTTTGATAATTTTTTTATTTTCTGTTTCTAGAAAACTATTTAATTCATAAAATAAGAAAACAATTCAAACCTATTTTTAAATTCATTTTTTCTTAAATTTAATCATTTTTTATTTTTATTTTCTATAAAAACGAAAAATGAAAATGACCTTGCCAAATGCACCTTTAATTGTCCGTTCCGTAGCATGGTCATTTCTGATCTAGATTCGTCAGTTAAACATTTGAAGAAGGTGATGGCGGGGTAAAATGCAGTTTACACTTTTAACTTGGAAAGCGTAGAAATGGCGCAGCCATCTGAAAAAGAGAAGAGGGTTTAAAAAAATCACGCGCAGACGCGCCGCATATGAATGTGACACGTCGGATCTCCCCACACGAAAGGAATTAAAAAACAAATAAATAATCAGCAACATCGCGCATTTCGAGGTTGTTGCGACCTCGCCTCACGATCTACCCTTTCTCTATACACTCGCTCGCTGTAGACAGGAGTTATGGCGATGCGCAGCTTGCTAGTGAAGAACAGACTTGTAAGTCGAAGCTCTGCCTTAGGCGGCGCCAGATGTATGTCGTCGTGGTGGAAGAGCGTAGAGCCAGCTCCCAAAGACCCAATCCTCGGCGTCACGGAAGCTTTTTTGGCGGATCAAAGTCCTGACAAAGTCAACGTTGGAGTTGTAAGTTGTTTTCATTGTGTATTTTTGTCTCAGAATTTGAATATGAATTGTATATGAATTTGAATATGAATTAATAATGGATCAAGGTGCACATATCTTAAATACGCTGTTTCTCGGTTCCGCTTATTTATGTTTCAAACTGATACAATAGGCGATTAATTGATATTTTCATTTCGTTGGTGATTTAGGGTGCTTACCGTGATGATAATGGAAAGCCTGTTGTTCTTGATTGTGTTAGAGAAGCAGAGCGGAGGATTGCTGGAAGTGCATTCATGTTAGTGCTTTCCAAATATTTATCAGTTTATTTGAGTTTTTGCGTATTTTTTTTCACTGTTGAATTGAATATATAATGAGTGATAAACCCTAAAACCATAAACCCTGTTTTTAATTTTAGAATGCAATATTCAAGGAACATAGCTTAGGTGAAACATGTTTGTGGTTTCATTTTAAGATTTTATTATTGACTTGTAGTTTGTAGAATTATGATGTGAATGTCATACTGTGGCTGTTCAGTGTGAAGCTGAATGAGGTTTTAAGATTGCACTGACAAGGTTACTGAATGATTTAAAATTGAAACAAAATCAAATTTTCTTCCCTTTTTTAGGAGTTTGATATCTTTACCTTCTTTAAGAAAGTAATTTTTCTTTTCCTTTTTCAGGGAGTATCTTCCTATGGGAGGTAGTGTCAAAATGGTGGAGGAAACTCTAAAACTGGCCTATGGAGAGAACTCTGACCTCATCAAAGATAAAAGAATTGCTGCTGTGCAATCTCTCTCTGGAACTGGTGCATGCAGGCTCTTTGCAGACTTTCAAAAACGTTTTCTTCCAGATTCTCAAATCTACATACCTGTCCCCACCTGGGCCAAGTGAGTGCTGTTACTTCCTTGGAAAATCTGTTGTGCTGTTTTTCTTCTGAATTATAAATAAATAAACTATCATGTTGGATGTTATTTTTTTTATATTGAAGAAAGAAGTTATGCAGTTAGGAGACTGAATTTTGTTAACATGTTTGTGTTTGCTCTATCTATGTGCCTTCCAAGTCCTAATATAAGATTTCTACAGCCATCATAACATCTGGAGAGATGCGCATGTTCCTCAGAGGACATATCATTACTATCATCCTGAAACTAAGGGTTTAGATTTCGCAGGAATGATGGATGACATCAAGGTGAGTAGAGGCCATTTCAGTATATGTACATATCTCCTAATTGTTAATCTTGTATGCTAGTGGTCGTCTTTTTTATGTTAATTATATTCAAATCCCACCAATAACATTTTGTTTACTCTTCCGGTTTATCTAGAATGCACCAAATGGCTCATTCTTTTTACTTCATGCTTGTGCTCATAACCCTACTGGAGTGGATCCATCCGAGGAACAGTGGAAGGAAATCTCTTACCAAATTAAGGTGAGTGGAGCGCTTGCTAACATTCTTCCATGAATTGAATTAATTGGCTTACAGCTATTTTCCTTACATTGAACATCATCTTATTTACAGGTTAAAGGTCATTTCCCATTCTTTGATATGGCATATCAAGGTTTTGCTAGTGGTGATCCAGAGAGAGATGCAAAAGCTATCAGAATTTTTCTCGAGGATGGTCATCAAATTGGAATTGCTCAGTCATACGCCAAAAATATGGGACTTTATGGCCAAAGAGTGGGATGCCTTAGGTATTGTCTTGTTATTCATTCATTGTCTGATTGATTAAGCATCCTTTAGTACAGGGGGATGCGTGTAAGAAATTTTACTCAATGTTATCCGGTTTATATGGAAGATTGAATGAGATATTCTTAAAACAATTTGCATTATTTTCACTCTTTGATCTGTTCTATTAAATTATGTGGCAAATGATGATTATAAGTTATTAATAGTGGTTCTATATTTTTTTTTTCTAGAAGTAAACAACTAAGTTAGATCAAAAGCTGAACTTTAACACCATGAGTTAAGTAAATATAGATAGAAACAATGGGTGTAATTTCTTTGCTTATGCTGTGCTTTTCTTGTTGCAGTGTTGTATGTGAAGATGAAAAGCAAGCGGTAGCAGTTAAAAGTCAGTTGCAGCAGCTTGCCAGACCTATGTATAGCAATCCTCCTCTTCATGGTGCACAGATAGTCTCTACTATCCTTGGCGATGCTGACTTGAAGAATCTATGGCTAAAGGAAGTTAAGGTAATTTATCATGACTTGGTTTCTTCCTTATTTATACCTTTTTCTTCTTCTTCTTCTTCTTTTCTTTCTCTGTTGGGATTGGGTTGGAAATTTAGTTCAATCTGTCACAGGTTGGAATTTTTCCATTTGACCTGATTTTTCTTGGGTTAAACCCAACCCGAGAAGAGATACAAAATATACATGCATTCATATAAGTCTTATCTTGGGTTAATTTGAGCTTGAAATTTTCTTAGAGTCAGATACATGGTTACTCTTCATTGATCCCATCCATTCTAAGAGAGAACAGCCTGTTTGTGAGATGCCTTTTTTCTAGAAGATCAAATTATAGCTCCAGCCACTTTTAAGGCATTTAGTGTTCCACATAATCCCCTAACCGTGCAAACTCCATTATTCAGCAAATTGCATTTGGGATACACATTCTGCACTTTTAGGGGTTTGGTTACACATAATCCCCTAAAAGGCAACCTAAACATTATTCAACAAATTACATTGGGGCTGCTTGTGTACTTTTGTAATGAAACCAATAGTTGGATTGGATATCGGAGAATATTAGTTTCAATTATAGGAGGGAACCCTGGTCATCATCTGCAATTTGTTGTTTCCCTAGTGGAAGGTATTTTAAACACTGTTAAGCCAAAATCTCTGAGACTATTGTTATGTCGTCTAATGAGCCTGTTTGTCATTGATTTTTAAGCTTTCTGTTACCATTTAATCCAACCATTTATATTTAACTTGGACAAATGAATCACTAACCAATTACTACTCAGATGATGGCAGACCGCATTATTGGGATGCGAACAGCTTTGCGGGGAAACCTTGAGAAGCTAGGATCACCATTGTCATGGGAGCACATCACTAATCAGGTATGTCAGAATTTGGGGCATTCACTTTACTTATTGTAGGTGTTAGAGTTATTTAATCGTTATTTTTCTTGCTGTGCAAACAGATTGGTATGTTTTGCTACAGTGGAATGACACCAGAGCAAGTTGATCGATTGACCAATGAATTTCACATCTACATGACTCGGAATGGTCGTATAAGGTAAATCTATCTTCCAGCAACCAACTCAGAGTTGCTCAAATTTAAGGCATAAGCAAGCTTAAATGTTATTTGCACTGTATTTTGCAGTATGGCAGGTGTAACCAGTGGCAATGTTGGATATTTAGCAAATGCCATCCATGAAGTCACAAAATCTTCATAATCTCATTACATGATGATTATTCCAATTCCTTCAGGCAGCCATGAAGTATGTCTGAACTCTCAAGTGGTCCAATAAATTTTATATTCTCCCCCATCAATTCATAAAATAGTTAAGCAGAGGTAACTTAGCTTGAATTTTTACTCATTCGACATTTTAGCATTCCTTCCATATAAATTTTAGGGGGAGATTAAATGTTTTGTTTCTGCACAGTAAAGGAACCACTAAAACTAAATTCAGATATGAAGTTTTGTTTGGAAATTTTCTTTTGGCAGCTTTATTTATTTTTGGCATAAGGGTCTCAGGAGCCCCCGAACTTGGCTGTACTTCTCAAATTAGCCCTCAAACTTTACGGAGGGTCAATTTAGCCCCTCAACTTCCAAATGATGGGTCAATTAAGCCCTTTTGCTAATGTGGAGGCTGATCTGACAGCAAAAAGTATTAACTTTAAAATGTCAATTATGCCCTCCAGATCAGCAAAAAGGGCTCGTTTGACACAAAATTTGAAAGTTAAGGGGCTAAATTTAACATTCGTGAAGTTGGAGGATTAACTTGAAAAATATAGCCAAGTTCAGGGGCTTCTAAGACCCTTATGCCTTTATTTTTGTATTTGGGAATGTTGGTCTGCACAATAAAAACATGATATAACATCTTGATGTTGCACATTGAGCCAAACTCTTTATAGAGGAAGCTAAGTTAGGTCATGTTCCTCTTGATTATATTAAGTTACTCTTTATAGAGGAAGCTAAGTTAGGTCATGTTCCTCTTGATTATATTAAGTTTTGGAACTTAATGCTACTTTTCTGGGAATCCAGAAATTCCTCATCTTTTAAAAATAATTTGAAACAACACCCATTTTTATTAATTGTATTAAACATTTACTTTTATACCATCATTATTAACCAAACATTAAATTATAATTTTTTAAAATAAAAATAAAATGACTTTAATTTTAAATTAAATAACACGTTTCAATTTATTATTTTTAATAAAAAAAATTCAAAATAAATATGAATTAAATTTATTTTATTTTTTAATTAAATAATACAGTATAAAAAAAAATTCATATTTATTTTGTTTTTAATTAAAAATAACAAAATTAAAATGTATTATTCAATGAAAAAAACTAAAATAAAAAATAAATTTATATTTTTAATACGAATGTAAAATAAATAATTTTTTTTTTGTTTTAATTTTTCATTAAATAATACATTTTAATTTTATTATTTTTAA
The DNA here is from genome assembly GCA_031304145.1 of Cardiospermum halicacabum. Taxonomy (NCBI): domain Eukaryota; kingdom Viridiplantae; phylum Streptophyta; class Magnoliopsida; order Sapindales; family Sapindaceae; genus Cardiospermum; species Cardiospermum halicacabum. The sequence continues at coordinate 7,269,714 of CM062398.1, read as the reverse complement.
TTAAAAATTCAAAATAAATATGAATTTATTTCATATATTATTAATTTAAAAAATAAAAAATTAATTCATATTTATTTTGAAATTTTAATTAAAAATAACAAAATTAAAATGTATTATTCAATGAAAAAATTAAAATAAAAATAAAATTATATTTTTAATACAATATAAAATAAATATATTTTATTTTTATTTTAATTTTTCATTAAATAATATATATATTTTTTATTTTTAATTAAAAATTCAAAATAAATATGAATTTATTTCCTATATTATTTAATTTAAAAAATAAAAATAAAATTAATTCATATTTATGTTGAAATTTTTGTATTAAAGATAATAAATTAAAATAATTTATTTTTATTTAAAAAAATTATAATTTAATGTTTGGTTAATAATGATGGTATAAAAGTAAATATTTAATACAATTAATAAAAACAAGGTAGAAAAAAGGTAAAACCACGTAACTTTTCTCCAAAACTACTTTTCACATGAAAATAGATCTTGTTTCGAATTATTTTTAAAAGTTGTGGATTTCTGGATTACTTTTATAAAACGATTGGAAAAACGAAAACACCCTACTTTTCTTTGAAACGAACCGGCTAGTTTGTTTGTTGTTTTTTTTTTTTTCCGAACCGGTGTACTTATTTTTTAAAATTATTTTTATTTAAAATTTTAATAAATTATGTCAAAATATTAATTTAAAAATTAGATTTCCCTCTTCTTCTTTTTTTTTCTTTTACTTTATTTTCTTTTTTTCTTCTTCCTCTCTCTCTTCAACCAAATAACAAATGTGAAGTTGAACAATTCAAGATCTAAACTAAATGAACTATAAACAATCCGAAAAGGAATTACCAAGTGTGTAGACGATTTTGATGGTTGTAGGATTAGTGATGGGAGATTTGTGAAGAAATATGAGAGCTCTAGAGAGGAAACATGGAAATTAAGAGAAAATAGAGAGGGCGGAGTAGGCCGGGGCTTCGAAATCGCAGTGATAAAGAAGAATATAAAGAAGAAAGAAAGAAGAAGAGATAAGGGGAAAAAAAGATTTTTATTTTTGAATAAAAACGGTGAAATTACGAAAATACTCTTAGTTACGGTTCATCCATTGACAAATTAACAGTAAAATGGATAAAAAAGTCAGAATTTAGGTTTTTTTTTTTTGCCAAAAACGTAAAATTTGTGTTTTTTTTAGCTAATACCTCACATTTTGTGTGGTTTTTTTTTAAAATCTTCCTTATTATATTTCAAAATTTAAAATTAGTAAAAATATCAACCTAACATTAAAAAAAGGTTAAAGTTTATTATGTATTATATATATATATATATATATATATCACTGTCAATTTTGAGACCGCGCCTGCGGGCTTATCCGTACCCGCCCGTCCGTTACGGGTACGGGCCTATATTATGTGACCGTAAACAACGGGCTTTTTTTCAGCCCATACCCATTTGGACCCGCCACCGCGCGGGCATGATGCGGGTGACCCGCGGGTAAACCCATATTTAAAATCAATGACAAAATTAATATATTATTCGGTCCATTAGTAATTAATAGATTGGTCAAATGTAATAAATGCTACATTTCCTATTATAATCAGACATTTGACTATATATAAATTAAAAGGTAATAGTAATTAATAGGTTGGTAAATGTAAAAATGCTACTATTCCTATTATAACACTATACATTAGGTCATCCTATAAATTTATTTAAGAAAAAAAGTCGTCCAAATCATGCCGTTTTTTACCCGTGCCCGCCCGCACGGTCCACGGGCGGGTACGGGCCTAAAATTTTTCACCGCTTAAAGGCGGGCTTTTTCAGATCCGCAACCGTATTAGCCCGTGACCGTACGGGCACGGGCGGGCGGGCTGCGGGCCGACCCGTTTGACAATCGTATATATATATATATATATAAATGATTGGTCCGTTCTGGTCCGCATGGACCCAGACTCTATGGGGACTGGACTTTAGAGTCTGTTGTCAAAATGAATTTTCAATTTTAAAGTCTAAATCTGCACAGGCAGAAGCGGACCAAGATTGTCCATAGAATCCATTTTGAACTCTAGCAGAAGAGCATCTTAATCGAGAATAAAAGAAATAAGAAATAATAATGTACAAGATAGGATCTCATTTAAGTTCCACATCACATGAGTCACTAATAACTAAAATTAGCACGATTTGAAAATTGTATTGTAAAATTAGCAATCCATTATTAATTTAAGTTGCTTGCACTTATCTTTTAAAAATTCCAAAATTTCTCTTTTATTTAAGAAACCGTTATTTAATGATGTTAATTTCTATTCATCTTTTGTTTTCAATAAATAGGTGCCATGTTTTTAGTGGGAGACGAGAATGATGGTTTTCTAACGAGGGAATCAATGGGAAGGATGAGAATAGCGGTACTTAGATAACGAAATTGTTCATCTCTAAATATAAATAGGCTAAAAGGCTTCAAATCCAAAGCAAACAAAGTCCAAAGGCATCAATCCTAGGGCATCCTCCTGTTGTTTCGATTTTGGTCGGTAGTTGGTTAGCAATCCCTGATGAAATCATATTTATCAATTGGCATCTTCATCCCTCCGCAATTTTCTCAATTCCTTTCCTATCAGTAAACATGAAAGCACGACAACTTTATTGTCGTAATGTATTTGAAATCAGTTTAGTGTGGCATACCCAAAAAATCACATTAGTTTTGCAGGTGAAGATTTGGCGTATACCAAATAAAATACTTGAAGCATATATCAGGTTATATACAGTTATTGAATCACTAAACTCTAGTTTATTGATAAATGAATTGTAGTTCATTGGATAATGAACTGACCTGCTTGGTACTTTTTGAATTATAGGAAAACGGCCTTTCCGATCAACTAATCCCGTGACATATGCGTGTTAGGTAGGGCTAGAGATGTAAGACATTTGATTCTATTATGTTCCTAGTCAACTCAATTGACTATAAAGGACACATTTTAGTGTTCTACTGTCAACTTATACACTACAACCATATATTAAACTTATTTCTTACTACACAAGTTAAAATATGTAGAACCAAAGATCACAACCAATACCATCACTAGCAATACCGAAATTGAAACTCACTAAGTAGATATAGAGTTTATGCTCCATAACATGACCACCATTCCAAAATAACACAATGATATTACGTTCTTAACACTCTAATAAGGACTAGTTTTGCCCACCTTATAAGAGTCTAGCTCGCGTTTACTTTGATGACTACAACATCAATTACTACCCTTGTTTTGAAAATAACTCTTGTTGTAGGTTACAAACGTGATGCACTGACTTGTTTTCATTTAAAAATCTTTATCAAACCACAATATGGTGCACAAATAATAACAAGCAAGTTTTGAATACAAGTGAAGTTACCTTAATGTCTTATAAATGATATTTTTGGAAATATTGGCACCGAAACTTTGACGTAACACTAAGACATGTATTTTCTAAATGATGGCTAAATATATTAAGAAATGGATATAGTAGATGAAATAAAGCCTATATCCTTATAGTGCCACACATTCTGGAACGTTTAAATTACTACAAGCATGTCACGAGACCTATGGGTACCATTAACGGCTGGAAAGTTCATGTTGCTTCTGAAGAAATTTTACCTTTACAGTCAGACAATAATGGTTGTGACCCGTAGTATTATGATGATTAACGATATGTTGCGTGGAAGAAAATTTTGGTCAATTAGCAAAATCAAGTAGGGGTCACGAATTATTACGAGCTATATTGCATCAACAGTATTCGATAATTCGCCCTGCATTGTAGATTACTAGTTTATTACCTATCTTTTACTTTTCACAAACTTGTATGTTTTTGGAATTAGCTAACATTATTCAATCCACTAGTGCTAATGACAAGCAAATATTAAACCATATATTTATAATGTATGGTTGTTGTATATGCATTGATGTTAAAGCACTGAAATGTGTCTTTTACAATCAATTTATGCAGTATATGAAAGAATCAAATGCAGCTTCTGCAATTTCATTATCTCATTCAGCATAATGTGTTCTATTTTTCAATAATTTGATAAGGTCTACTTTAGATGCCTTTAGGGATGACAATTTTTGCCCTTACCTGCGGACCTGTCATTCCCCAAGGTGACCTAATCTGACCCCGACCTGCCCCGCACGCGAAATGGGTCAGATACAGGTTGCCCTGCCATGCATGTAAGGCAGGACAAGTTCAAATCTGATTGGTGCCCTGCCTTGCCCCGCCCTCGCCATTTCATATTAATTAGTTTTTTTAATTTTTTATTTAGATAATTTATTTTTATCCCTAATTTTTTAAAATAATTTTAATTTACTATCGATATTAAACATAATATAAATATCTAAATAAATTTAATTTTTGTAACATCTAAATAACATAAAAAAAATAATTATTTTCATTAACATTGATAATATTTAAGTAATTTTATTAAATAAAAAATTAGTTGAATATCAAATAATATAATAAATTAATATTAAATTATTTATTTTTCAAACTCAAAATATTATTGTAAGATGAAAATATAATTTTTGACAAAATAGTGGCAACATAAAAATATAATTTAAATACATTTTTTTAGAGCAAAGGGCAGGTCACGGGTCCAGACTTTCTGCCCCGCACCACAAGGCAGGGCAGGGCAGACTAGTCTATGGGCAGGGTGGATCCAATATCTCAAAGACTTGCCCCGACCTGTCCCATTGCCATCCCTAGATGCCTTATATTCGTTTTACACAAATAGTTAGAATTGTAGACAAAAATTTGCCTATTTATCTTGGTATACTAGCTTTCCCCTTCATTTTCTTATGGAACCCCAAACTAACGATTATAAAAATTGTTCTTTCTTCCTTTCATTAAATAAAAAAAAAAAAAAATTTCTTCGTTATTGGCAACATAACTGTTGACAAGGTTATCTCTCTCTGAAAGTCTCCATCATGCATATGCACTTTTTGTAATTCAAACAATACCAAGTCATTTCATCATTGGCCAAAGAACTACATATTAGTGGCTCAATGACTATATACATCTACTGAAAACAAAAAAGAAATCTTTGGCACTTCCTATCGCGATTAAGACAAGGCACGTAGGACAATCACAGAAAATCAGTCATATTAAGGGAAGGCGTGAAACCACTCCCCATTCTAGTGGTATAAGGGAGATCCTATTAACCCCTCTTAACAAGATATGGTATGGTTGACCATTCTTAGAAGTACATCGAGGGTGTAGTATTCTACAACTATTTGTAGGACCAATGAAGAAGAATGTAGCTACCAATCAAACTCAAACCTACGATTTAATAACCGAATCTAATTCAATTTAAGGTAAGGGAAACGAATCATCAAATGGAATTGAAACTAAATTTAAGCCGAGTTGAAAATAAACGAAATAAACTGGTGAAGTTAGACGAATCTGATAAATGAAATTGGGAAGCAGAAAAATATCAAAGTGTAATGGTTAAGAGTATTTTGAATTTTTTAATAAATCGGTGTTATTGAAACATAAATTAATAATTAAATATTATTTTTTAATAAAATATTAAAATGGTGTTAATTTTAGTTCATCCTAAAAAATTTAGATTATATATATAAAATAGAGGCATGATTTTTTTGCGGGTATTTTCGTTTTTGGACCCGTTTTATAAAAATAATCCAGAAATCCACCAATTTTTAAAAATAATTCGAAACCCGACCCATTTTTATGTAAAAAGTGGTTTTGGATAGAAGTTTTATGGTTTTACTCTATTTCGACATTTTGTATTAATTGCATTAAATATTTAATTTATACCATTATTATTAACCAAATATTAAATTACGTTATTTCTAATAAAAATAAAAATACAAATAAAATTATTTTAATTTTAATTAAATAATAATTTTTAATTTATTATTATTAATAAAAATATTTAAAATAAATATGAATTTGTTTCATTTTATTTTTTAAATTAAAATATATGAAATAAATTCATATTTATTTTTAATTTTTAATTAAAAATAAAAATTAAAATATTTAATAAAAAATTAAAATAAAATAAAAATAAAATTATATTTATATTACATTTGTATTAAAAATATATTTTTATTTTTATTTTTATGAAATAATCGATTTTAATTTTTTTATTTTAAATTAAAGATTCAGAATAAATATGAATTTATTTCATATATTATTTAATTAAAAAAATAAAATGAAATAAATTTATATTTATTTTGATTTTTTTTTATTAAAGGTAATAAATTAAAATCTATTATTTAATTAAAATTAAAATTAATTTATTTTTATTTTATTTTTTATTAAAAATATCGTAATGTAATATTTGGTTAATAATAATATAAATCAAATATTTAATACAATTAATACAAAATATAAAAATAGAATAAAACCATAAAACTTTTATTTAAAACCACTTTTTACATAAAAATCGAATTACTTCTAGATTATTTTTATAAAAGGGGTCCAAAAACGAAAATACCATTTTTTTTTTTTTTTTTTTTTTTTTTCCCGGACAAGAGTACAGAAATTGGTCTCCACCCACGCACGTAAGTGGCAGTTTGCAAGAGGCGTGAAGGAACAGTTATCCACGGGCTTGGCACGAGAGAGATCGTCCCGTCCCCACTCTACGGGAACCATGTGGCTTATGATCTGCCACGTCATTTGAGACAAATTTCCTCCCATCAAATACATTTTCCATTATTCCAATATCACCCCTCCCCGCTTCCAAAAATATCGTCACGCCACTTGCTGCCCCTGCATGCGCTTCCATGGCTGCTCAATTACTCACACCTGTTTGCGTCGATGTTCTCAAATTGACAAGTCCATCGAAGACCACACCATGGCGCTCATCCCTCGGAAGACACAACTCCAGAAGACACACCTCCTCCACCACTAGGCTCAGAGTTGCTACCGACGGTTCCGCTTCCACCGATGCCATCGCAGATGATTATTACGCTGTTCTCGGCCTGGTAATTCGAGTTACAGTTGAATCACATCATTTACTAGAGAAACGATTTTTGAATTTGATGTTTGACAAGCGTATGTTATGTTAGTAGCTTCCCGATGCCACGCCGGAGCAGATTAAGAAAGCTTATTATAATTGTATGAAAGCTTGTCATCCTGATTTGAGTGGCAATGATCCAGAGACTAACAATTTCTGCATGTTCATCAATGAGGTTTATGCGGTGAGTGAGTTCTCTTTCAGATAGGCTGTCTTCTGTTCTCATTTCAGGATTCTTTTGTTATAAGACATTGCAGTGCAGGTTCTTAGTGACCCTGTGCAACGAATGGTGTATGATGAAATACATGGCTATGCATTGACGGCTATTAATCCCTTTTTGGATGATTCCAACCCCAAGGATCATGTATTTGTTGATGAATTCAGCTGTATAGGTATGTGTTCTGTTTTGATTTTACCTATCCTATTCCCTTGGCTGTGCTATAGGTTAGTAGTAGTGGATTAGGTTTTATATATGTTTGAAGTTCATAGATGTCTGGAACCATACTCTTATTATTGCAATCAGCATTAGGTAAGAAAGTTGAAAATCTCCCTTGTTCATTTTATATATAAATACAAATATCTGATAGGAGAGATTTCAGAATTGGTGAGAAAGTTGACCACATTTCTTTGCAGGCTGCAAAAATTGTGCTAATGTGTGTGAAGATGTATTTAAGATCGAGGAGGATTTTGGAAGAGCAAGAGTGTACAGTCAATTTGGGAACGCAGACTTGGTTCAACAAGCAATTGACAGTTGGTAGATTTCTGCTTTTTTCATTTTCTTTTAACACTTAATTTCGGATACAATTATTATTTTATCATATTTCTACGTTGTCAAGTACTCGTAGTTTTTATTCATTAGTTTGTTCTCCTCCTTTCTCTCACTATCCTGGACAATGTCATCTAAACAATGCAAAAATAATCTTTCTCATGGTCGCATCTTTATAGTTTTTTTTAATTATTTTTTATTTAATTTTTTTTATAAAAAAAGATTGTTATTATTGTTTTCGTTTTCATTTTTTATTTTGTTTTTTGTTTTTGATTTTGAATTGAATGAAGTAATTTACTTACCATTTCTATTTTAATTCAGCCCAGTTGATTGCATTCACTGGACGTCTGCTGCTCAACTGTCTTTGCTTGAAGATGAAATGCGCAGAGTAGAAAGAGTAAATGTAAGGACTTTACATTATCTGCATTTTTGTCCACAATAGAAGTTGTTCATTGAAACATTTGAGTTAGATCAATTCATTTGCAGTGTTACACTTGCAGTCTAGTGGTTTATATGACTTTGTTGACTGATTTGTAGACCTTGTGCTTTGATGCATAGATCGATTGAAACTGATATAGAACAAGAATTTTGAACTTTAATTGCCATTCAAAACAACTAGAATGCAACAGTTCTCTATCTCTCTAATCTCCTCATAATACAACTCCCAACTCCCAAAATGTTAGACATCCTAAACAACGCGCAAATAATCACACTTATCAACAAATTCAAATCTACTGTTCTAAATCTTATGAAGTATTGATAGACAATATGAAGACTCATTATTACTCACATTCAGGTGCCACCTTGTCCTTGAGGTGGAGGAGGAGCTATGTCAGTCAATGTTAAATCTGTCTTCTGGCTCAGTTTCATCATCCGTAGCAACTAATACCTGATATAATTCGACAACAATGTCTCTGCTAGAAAATTTGACCAGTTTTAAACACAGCCCTACTTCCCTCTTTGCCTGAATTTCCCATGCCAACACTTCTCTATACATTGATTTAGCAAGGTTGCTCGCTTACCCTATCTCCTTACAATTTTTCTAACTAATATGGCTTCCTCTTAATTGAGATGCCAAAAATTGATCCCAAATTTTTTCATACAATACAGTAAAACTGCTACTATAAAATTTCCCCAATTCCTAGTGCCTTTTGACATGGTTGTATTGAGTCCTTTTGGTCCTAACAGTAGAATATGTGGCTGCAATCCTTTCATGAATGTGTTACAACCCTTTAGTGCATCAAACTTCAGTAGGTGATCTGGTACAAGAGGTTGCTCTTACTGTGCTGTCCAGAATGTGTTATGATGATCCATCACCAATACAGATGATCGGGAGAAACTCACAATGTATTGTCTTGGTGTGGTCTTGTGGAATAGCTTCAAGACCATTCTTTATAATTCATTCCAGTTCATTAATTTGACTTTCCTCACCTTACTTGTATAACCAGGCTCCTTCATCAGAACTGAATAACATGGTTCTCGCTTGTTCAGCATACCCTGCATTGAAAAATTGTATTCCCTTATCGATCCATTCATCTGGCTTCTGCCTTTACCTGGAGGCATCAAGTAGTTTCATGGTTTTCTGGTAATCATGATGCTAATCAAATCCAAATCTTGCAGCTTGGCTGTTTGAATCTGCCTTTGTCTGCTTGATATCATGGATAAAGATGCACCAGGATCCCATATTCCCAGTTTGCATGATCAAATTAGCTGAGATACCCTATGGTTTGTATCAATTTCTGGTCGAGTCAGCCCTGTACTATTATTTCTATTCAATTTACATTGCCTATGCTCCCTTCTATTCTCAGCCCCTTACCAATGAAATAATTGAAGTTGAAATTTTTAGATTCTCATGGTGATGTCTCTAGGAGAATCCATCAATAGTCACCTGTGGCTCTTGTTTACCTGACACTGCAAACTGGGGCTCCTGATTTGTCCCTTTTTTTTTTTTTTTTTTTTTTTTTTTTTTTCTTTCTGATATATATTATATTCCGATTTTCATGTTCCTGGGTTCACAAACTATTTCGAGTTGTCTCCCTAAGTCTTCAAATTTCTTCCCTATTGATTCAATTAAACTGTTGTGCTTCATTCTTACTATTGTCTCAAATAACAGTGGTTCAAAATTTTTTGAACCATCAAATACCCTTCAATGCCCATTCAAATACAGAGCATTAATGCATTTTTTTTTTAAATATATATTTTGCCCCCTTTTATGAGGTCAGAATCTATCCAGTCTCCTGAGAGTACAAATCCCATAATAGCATATATCCTCTATAACATCTAACTTTGGCTTTTAAAAGACGAAAATAATTATACTTGTCTAACTGTCTTAATCCACGAACTTAAACCAAATGGTCTTTCCTAATACACGTAGTCAATAATAATCAATATAATACACTCACATATTCTCGGAGCTCTAGGCACTTTAATTTGAACTTTGATTTTATTTCTCATAAATTCAATGTATTTGTATTCTCTTTCAGTTTTCACTTGCTTGTCTCTGCATAAGTTACCGAAAACAATGAGTTTCTAAATGATGATCAGGTAGCGCTGATGCTTTCAGGAATGGGTGCTGGAGGAGCAGATGTCTTTAGAATGGTGAGTGTTATTTATGTAGTCTACCAATTTATTCAGCCACTAAACAAATGAACTGTGTTCTGGGAGTGGTGTCTGTTTTCTGTGTGCCTAAGGAGATGCTATTACTGGAATGCATCCATCTCTGTACATGACTATTGAACAAACACACTCTAGAAGATATTAAGTCTAAAGATATTTAACTCTATGGAGCTGTATCTAATGTCTAATTAGACATTATTTTTAGATCTATTTTAAAAAGTTTTAAAATAATAGATAAGTGTTTTGGTTTATTTTTTATTCAATAATTATGATCTAAATAATGATTATGATAAGAATAAGTGTAAAAAGGGAAGAACTTTTTATAAAAGTTGTAAAAGCATATTATATGTAGTATTTAGTTCGGTAAAATATATATATATACTTCCTCCGTTTCCTATTAGTTGCAACATTTCTGCACGGCACGTTATCCAATACTTAACTTTAACGGTAAATATCTTTAATTATATACAACAAAATATTATGGTAATTATATATTTATAAAATAGACATTAAGACGAATAAATAAGATCCCACTTGACTATATTTTTCCTTATACATAAGAAACTAACATATGAAATAAGATTAATTGATGAACAGTGCTTACTAGTTCTATGCTAATGTTGCAGGTATTTAGATACGGAGGAAGTATATATTTATAAAACTCAGAGTTAAAAATAGTAATAATCGAAACATTTGACTTTTTGAGAAAGTCATTGTATCTAAAGTTATAAGTAAAAATAAAAAAAATTGAACATAAATCACTTATGTGTAGACATTAGACCCAAAAAGTCCTTTTTTTTTTTGGAAAAAAACATAAACAACTCTAAGTGTTATAATTTTGTTCCACGAATTAGTTTGTTGGACCGGAATTCATTAGAATTTAAATTTTGTCAAAATACATATTAGTATATGTTTAAAATGAATTTAGATAGAAGAACAATACAACGAGAAAATTTGACCGAAGAACATATCTGTTAAAAATGAAAGTTTTTATTGTTCTCAATATAATGCTTTAACACCCTAGATGGACTGTAACACTACTCTCTCCACTCTGCACTATTATTAAAATATTAGTATTATACACGTATGGCTTCCACTGCTTATTCGAGTGGACGATTTAAGTATTGCTTCCACTGCTTATTCGAGTGGACCATTTAATAAATTGATTCTGAATACATTTTTCAAGTAAGGGAACCACTCGATTTTAATAATTTTTTCGAAACCCCACATATATATCCTAAATATTTTGAATTTGTTGAATTTGATTTTTAGATATGTATTCAAATTCCACATTCATATCTGGGATTTATATATTTATTCATTGTTTTATTTTTTTATACCTGTTTGGTTGTCATTGCTATATTCCTGAGGTTGTCTGGCATTCTAATATGTAATTCCTAATTATTTGACAGGCAAGTACACGATGGGAGAAGAGGCAGTCAAAAGTTTTGGTAATAAAAACTCTACATCTTGAAATAATTTTTATTACGCTTTAGTTCATTTCAAATGATACATTTGGTTATCTAGTTTGTTGATACTTCTTAATTACATTTTGATGTTTCATCTATAACCATTTTTTATAGTTTGATCACCGACTGCAGAATCTCTGGCTTGTAATTTAAATGTGTTTATTCATCATGACACAAAAGAAAAGTAGAAGGTGTATGAATGTGGTACACAAAATGGTTACAACCACCTAGTTGCTCGATAAGCTTTTAAAGAATAAGACTACTTAATCATAGGTTTATCTAGAATTTGTATGCAGAGGACTATTACACAGGTAGCAAAAATTTTGAATAGGCTTAGATAAAGCTCTAAAGTTTATCCATGGACAATGTAAGGGATGCATAATTTAACGGTTTCCACCAGCTAGATGCACAAGCTAGTTACGAGCAAAGTATTGTTCAGGACTCAATAAAATGTCATGTATACAGCCACTCTTTTTGGCTGAATATTAGCATTTTTGGTTTGCTTAATTATCGATGAATGCTAGGTCTTATAAAGTATCAATTTTTGCAGCAACAAGCTAAAGTAAGGATGACTAAAGAGAAGGGATCTGATAAATCTGAATCATTCTGGGGCAATGTTTGGGGTAAGCGAGAAGACTATCAAAGTTCAGGTACGCTGAAGGCTTTGCTTCCCATGTTCATCGACTTGATAGCTAGCCCATCTTTCAGCCTTTTAAACACGCAATTCTCTCTAAGAGCATGATATCCTTCTTTAGTGAAATATTTCACAATATTTCCTTCACAGCTAGCTATTCATCTGTCCAACACAAGAATTTTCCTCTATACACAACTAACCATAACAGGCCTCACCACTAATTGAATAGAATGACACTTATTAGCTAACACATGCCTAAAAGAGTGTTCTTACATGGTTCATTACATTCAAAGCTAATACATGGTTCATTACAGAAGAGGAAGTGAAAGAGCGAGCAAAGAGGGCTGCAGCGGCAGCACGAAGATGGAGGGAGTATTCAAGGAGAGGCGTTGATAAGCCTCCAACATTCAAACTTCCTGAGGCTCTGTCTGACACAGAGAATTAACATTGTAAGTATCCATGTAATTAATGTATAGCTTCAAAACAAACACACCTCATTCAATATTCATAGTGTGGAATCTATATAGATTGTTCCACATTGTAAATAATTCGTCTTATACCATAAATACTTAATCTAATCTATAGCAGAAAAAGATTATTTATATCATAGATTATAATTCTATTATGTGAGTTTAACTTTTGGTTTAACATATTCTTTTTCCTGGATTTGATATTTATAGTGATTAAGGCAATGTCTATAAAATTAGGTTGGATTCTGTTCTATTTTTAATATTGAGATTGTATTGGCTATTTTGCAGCCGTTACTAGTGGTTGACCTGGACCACCATTGTGCCCCATAAGATCATAATTATTTATTATATTTGAACCCTACTTGAGAATAATAAAGGTACTTTATTTATTTTGGCTTGGATTGATCAAACCAATAAAGGAGAGATTGATATACTAGACTAAATAATTGACAACTTACTAAAATTGATTTGATAACTTAAAATCATATCATTTGTTGAGCTGAATAAACTCCTGTTGAGTTGCTTCTGATTATTTGTTAGGTTGCTTATCTTAGTGGAAAAAGACCAGGATCTTATCTGATTATTTCATTTGAAAGCTGAGTTTCATCATTTTCCTCTTGTCATTAAATATTCCATTTTCCGTCTATTATTGTACAAATAAATAAATAGTGTTGATGAAATGGTTGAATAATGAGTGTGAACGAGAGATTTGCAGAGCACGAATATTTAGCTGCAAAGCATTATTATACTGATAAAAGTAGAGCCAAAGTGGGCAGTCTTGTTGGATAACACTTGCCCAGATTAAAAGAATAAAGTCTTTGTCATTACACAAAAGTCAGAATTTTATAAATTGATGGTGGGTAAAGCCAAGGGTATATTCTCTCTTCTTCTTCAATTTTTTTTTTTTTTCATTATTTACAGTTACAAGTCTTGTAAGAGAAAAATCCACATTAAGGAAACAAAAGCAAAGACAATCAGAGACATAGTACAGCAGTATCCTGCTGTTATTTCACAGTTGATGCAACAGTGTGAGCCCAGAACCTGAGATGATGTTTAATGGTTACATCATTTGCTGGAGCAGGAAACCTCCAATTCATCAATGGATTCTTAACCTCATCCAATGCCTCCCATGCTTCTGATAGATAAGGCCTTGAAACCATCTGTTTGTGTCTGTTCATGGCTTCTGGATCATCTGTATCTTTATGCAGTCTTTGTAACCCAGGAATGATAGACACCAAGCTTGAGTATTTATCTTGTTCAGAGAACACAAAACCTAGATCCATGAACCCTTTTACCTCTTCAAACTCCAAATCTGATAAACTCTTGCTCTGTTTCCCTCTTCTTCTAATTCTTCTTCTCTGTTTTCTCTCTGCTGTAATTTCAACTGCTGCTGCTGCTGCTGGCTTGGTCTCTTCTTCCTGTTTAACACTCATTTGGGTTACAAATTCTTTCCCAGACTGAATTGTTTGAAGCTTCAGAGTTGGAAGTGTTGAATTTGGAGATATGGATTCAGAATCGGAACTGAAACTCCATAACTGGTCACTCAATGATCTTACATGGAGACCTGACGACATGTGAGAAATCTTTAGTTCTTCAACTTCGGCCACTGGGTCTGTTTCATGGACAACTGAACAACTACTTGCTCTGTTGCTGAATATTTCATGTCGAAACCAGGAGAGATCCAACAGTTGTATGATGTCTTCTTCTGCCATGTGTGTTCTGTGGGTTGATCAATAATGGTGAGAAGATATATGGTGGAGTTACTCGACATTAGATGAAGTATTGTTTTTTACTTTAATGCCCCTGACTTGGTCCTTATGATGTGACTCTAGACCATAAACATCTGCTTTTCAGTCGTCTTTTTGCTTCAACTGTTCGACCGGGTTTAAAACTCTGATATTATTCTTGTGATCATCGGTTTAGTTGTTGTCTGTACTTGGTTTAAATCTACAATGATTCTACAAAGTATGCTGCTAAAATCCAAAATGTAGTTAAAATATTGAAATACATTGATTTTTTATATCCCCATTTTACTATTTCCAGAATAAAGTATGTTGCCACCCTCCTCTCTGACTTTATAAGGGCGCCATTCGTCTTGCTCCTTAGTGGCTTTCTGATTTTCGATTGGAGCTTCCTTTTTTTCATTCCAATTATAAAGCTCTCAAATACTCGTACTTCTTGAAAAGATTGTACTTATTTTCATTTTTTTTTTTTATCACTCAAAGACTTAACAAATTCATTAAGTTAGCTTTTCTTTGTTTGACCAAAGATACAATCGCGTTATTCTTTTGTTCAGTCTGTTGTTGAGCCTTTAACTTTTTTCTAGTTTCGACCTCGTTATAACAAGCTGGCCCTCAAAGCGGCTGGCTCCGTTCATAATGTTCCTGAGGCAAGTATTAATTTCATATGCTGAAACAGCATTCTGCACATGAGGAATTAAAAGTTAGCTCATGCATGGTCGATTGAAGCTATGTGTCAAGAGAGATATATACCTGGAGGGCTGGAGTATTCGCAAATTTAGTCAGGCCATCATTGTCCCAGCATTCGATTAACAGGCTATCGTCTTAGAACTCAGACAATAAAGGAGAGGGAGTTTAGACTTCGGGTGGTTGATTAAAAAGATACCTTCTGGGGCGTTGATTGGAGTCTTTTCCATGCGCCTCTTTGGCCGCTTTGAGGTTTGCTCCTTCAGTGGGGAGGGCCTTCAGGAGCTTCGACCAAGGGGATTTCCTTTTCTTTGCCTTTATCCTCTCCCACTTCCTCTTCTTCAATCACTTTTTAAGGAGATCCCTGATATTTTGAAAAGTTATTTCTGTTGCTAGTGTCATTGTAGCATTTCATCCCATATAACCACTCATGAAAATTTTAGGGGAGTTATAAAGTCAAGAAAATTATGCCTAAAAACTTGAAGAACCTTGTAAAGGATCTTAAGGACAAAGTTAGAAAGGGATATAGTCTACCTTCTATTTGCGGTCGAGTCCAGGACCACAAGAAGATTAGTGGACTGTTTTATTGGGTTGAGAAACTTTTTCCAATGTTGCTAGGGTTCTTCGTCCATAAGCATCCTCTCCATTCTTCTTTGAACTAAATTTATGTCCCAATTTTTACTATTTTTTTTATCTATGGAAACAAAGAAAGAGATTAATTTATCGTTCAAAATGAATGAAAGCATGGTAAGTATTTATCGATGAGTTGTCATTAATTGATCAATGGCTCCCATTCGATAAAATTTCCCCTAACAAGGAAATATGAGGAATTCCAAACCGAACTATCACGGGAAGAAACTTTACAAATATGTGCTACTTGCTTCAATCATGTGTAAATGTAGGGGTGTGCACGAGTCGGGTTCGGGTCAAATCCGGACCGACCCGAAAAAACCCGAACCTGAAACTTTGATTTTTTTGGACCGGACCGAACCCGATTATTTTTCGGGTCAAAACGGGTCAAGGTTGGGTCGGTCCAGGTTTCGGGTTTCCTTTGTTAATTGGTTAAAAATGGTGACCCGAAAAAACCCAAAACCCGAAATCCATATATTTAGCGGACTGGACTGAACCCGACTTTTTTTCGGGTCAAGGTCAGTCCAGTCCGGGTTTTCGGGTTCGGGTATTTTGCTCACCCCTATGTAAATGCAGTAGCGACCTTTATCATGGTCATGATCTCATATGTAGTAAGTTTGAAAGCCTTGGATTAGGCAGTATCTTCTAGGCACTTGGGCATATTTAGCTGGGGCGATGTCATAATGGTCTAGCACCACCTTGGACAAGCCTTGCAAAGGAAATACACTCCTATTTTGAGCACAACTTAATAGAAAAATTGTCATCTGGGCACTAAGCACCCCAGTTGTTCATACCTTTTCGATATTATCATCTTGACATTATCCGCGATGTCATATTTAAGTCTAATTTCTCATAACTTTTCCTCTATGATGACTGTTAGAGGATGTTCGAAGGTCTTTACAAATGGTTGAATGTTTCGATCAAGCCTTCGGGGAATTGGCTTAGGCCTGAAATTTTTTAGGTCTATTATTTCATCGCAACACCTTGAGATTGTAAAATGACCTAAGTCTCTGCGAGTGTAAAAGGTCCCAATGATGCTATAGTTACCGTTGCATTCAAGTCACGATTTCCTTCGATCAAATTTTGAGAGCCGATCTTAGAGCTTGAAGGAAATATGGATCCTGTAAATTGATTACTAGTGCTACAAGTGCCCTCACTTCGTGCTTGGACAAAGAGCATGAGTACGACTTTGTTCGACCATGCACCTCCTCTAGTGCTAGAACCCGACATGCCGGGTCACCTTATGACACCTAAGCTAAAAGGGGTAAGTTAGTCAGGTTGGCAAGCTACATTGATCAATTTATTAGTCTAAGTTCCTTACTATACTTTAGATAGAAGTATCTATCTAAAGGCCTAATTGTGAACAAAACTAATGTATCGTGTTATTTAAACCTATTTGTTTGATGACAATCACTAGATCCATATGCTTCTTGAAATAGATTATCTCTACAATATTAATCTACAATATTGCATCTACTATATTTTTAAACGATATTTGAAAATAAAATGAAAGAAGTGAGACCTGTGAAGATGAACAGTTGGTTGTCCACGAAGATTTTCCTAAAATCGTTTGAGAATACCTCGATGACTAAGAAATTGTTGTCAAAATGACCAACGAGGTTGTTATGCAAGAAACTGGTGTTAAATCAAAGTTTGGCTAGACTTATGAAGGATTTAGAGTTGTTTTTTGTATGGCGAAAGAGAAGAGCGAGAAAGATAAATCAGAAACTTCTTTTGTTTAAAGAGTGTAAATGTGAAAGGTAATTGAAGAGTTTGATTTTTTTTAAAATAAGGTCACAAGTATCAAGTTTTGTTGTGACGTAAACTAACATCGTCAAAAGAAAAAAAAAAAAGAGAAAATAAAAAGTTCCCCCTATGTACTAAAAGAAACCTAATCGGTTGCTTTGATTGGGTTAGCATCTCACCAGCCTATTATGATAAGAAATTTAGATCGAAGGGCAAGCATCACACTCCTGACTCGAATATACATCAATTCAGGAGTAGGACTAACTGTGGGCCATTTCTAAAATTTTGATTCTACCATTCTATCGCAGAGTACCTCGCTTTCGATCAAATTGGTCTAAGCTCACTTGACTATTTTGTATTAGATCTTGTGTCAGATTTCTGCACGATCGAGTTAAAGGTGGTTTGAGCTATAGGCCTAATGGGATCCGCCAAGAGCAATTTCTTGAGATGTTATCTAATTGTGCGATCATAACCATATCTTTTTTATTTGGTCGATTGAAGTTATTATCCTTAATTTACCCTGACTTGTGTGATCGCACCTAATGAGATGAAACGGACATTTCAGTCCCAACCTCCTAACGAACTCTAAAATTGTTAGAATATAACCTTCTTACTCTATAACTTCCTTACTTTATCTTCAAGCAACTTACTAACCACCCAACCCACTTTCCCATATAAGTGAGATTCAGCTTGGATAATCATAGGTTGTTAGATTCTCTAATGAAACATCGTCAACATTATCACCTTTGACGCTCTATAAATAGAGACCCATAAATACATATAAGTCTCTCTAAACCCTTCACATTAAAATCCTTTTGTTTTTTACTTTCCATCCTAGAAACGCCAACTGACTTAAGGGTTAGAAATCCAATCACATCACTGTCCTTCCATCCTCACTTTTTTTATATTCAGGTAATCATAAAACGTAATATAAGAGATAGCAATTCCAATATTTAAAGGATCTAAGGTCAACATTAATTTTACCCTTCCAACTACTTAATATTTTATATAGGGTTATTTAAAAAAAAAAAAAAAAAAAAAAAAAAAAAAAAAAAAAAAAAACCCTATTTTTTTTCAAATATTTCATTTTGAGCCTCTGGTTTTGAAAAGTTTTGCAAAACCGCCCCAAAATCAAAACCACTACTGATTTTGGTACTTTTGTGAGCGGTTTTGGTGTTGTATGAGTGATTTCAAAATTCTATATGTTTTAATTTGGAGATTCAAAAATTCCCTAAAATCAAAATTACTCATACAACAATAAAACCGCTCACAAAAATACCAAAACCACGAGTGATTTTGATTTTGGAACGGTTTTGTAAAACTTTTCAAAACCGGTGGCTCAAAATAAAACGTTTAAAAAAATAGAATTTTTTTTTTTCGAAAATAACATATTTTATACATATATATATAAAGTGTTTGGTAAGAAAATTAAAATAATGGTCTAATAAAAAGCTATAAAAGTGGAAAATATATAACTATTTATTTGTTATATAAATACTTCTCGTTATTAATATTTTATTAGAATTAACAAATTATTTTTAAAATATAAAAATATATTAAATAAACTCACATTAAAAAGTTAGAAAAATTTAAATTGAGTTATAATAAAGAAAACACAAACCTAAGTAATACATGCATAATATACATACAAGCAATGATAAATTAATGATAATAAGGAATACGAAATGAAAGGGTACTTAAACAAGAACAACGGACATTTTTTAATTGGTACCACATAATATTGTTCCCACTTTCATGAGTTGAATTCAGAACCTCATTGCCTATTTACTTGTCTTTGCATGCAAATAAACAAACACTTCACATTTAACTGGGCAAATTCATCATGGCTACTCAACTCAACTAATCAATTCAAGAGTAGGGAATGGGGGTTAATACGACAACTTTCAGCTACAACCACAAATTTCACAAATCATCACAATTATTAGACACAACCTTGTGAAATGCTCTTTGAATCATAGTCTTTCAACAGATTTCAAAAGCAATATAGCAGGCAAACTTTGGTCGTCATTCTACATCAAGATTTACCTGTCATCATATACAATACAACAGTTCCTCTGACCGAACTAGTTTGAGCAGCATCCGATTCTCTTTAGAACGGATGAATCATCTTTAACATTGATTGTCTCTCCTTTTGCTGGAATGGTGGAAGAAGTTCCATCACCTCTTGCTTCGACAGCTCTCTTGCTAACGATCTTGTATATCTGAGTTAGAACTTCAGTGAAAGCATTTTCCACATTGGTGGAATCCAATGCAGAAGTCTCCATGAAACAGAGGGACTCCCTTTCAGCAAAAGCTTTCCCGTCTTCAGTAGAGACAGCCACAAGGTGCCGAAGATCTGACTTGTTGCCGATGAGCATGACAACGATGTTGGGGTCAGTGTGATCCCTCAGCTCTTTCAACCACCTCCCAACATTTGTAAACGTAGCATGCCGTGTTACATCATACACAAGCAATGCACCAACAGCCCCTCGGTAATAAGCACTTGTAATTGCACGATACCTAACAGCATAAAGATGCAAACTAAGTATGCTAAAGTTTGCATAATTCTATACTCATATAATATATTCATATGACATAGAAATGCTTATTTAGTCAACACTAATAGCAGGACTATGCGAGATTAAGGATAAATATGATATCATAAATCCCAAATCACAGTGAACCACAAAATGCAATGCAAGGGGTAAGCTGATTGCATAAAATAAGCTCGTTAAATCTGGGCAATGAAACCGCCAAGTACAGTTAAGAAAAAAATAAATAAATAACATTATCCGTCTAATAAACGTAAATATATCTTAAAAAAAAAAAAAAAAAAAGCTAAAATGAACGGAGAAAAACATAATAGCAGTTAAAAATATAAGATAAAGTATAGTCAAGAAAACAGAAACTTTAATTCATACCAAGCCAGAGAAAAAACCCCATATTTACAGAAGACGTTTAACAGAGATTAAACTATGTAAATTTCCAATATCACGAAGGAACTTGTTAGCAGAAAATTTATAAACAATTTTTGTTTTTAATTTTTTTTTTTTAAATCTATATCCTTAAATGGTTTCGGATCTTAAAATAAAAGGCAAACACTTAAAATTTTTACATTTATATTCAAACATCTTAGCAGTCAGATTAAGCTAAATAACAAACTTCTCCTGCACATGTAATTTCAAAGGTCGTGCTTAGGCTGATGATCACTCTCCAACTCCTTGGTACAACAATTGAAACTCAACAAAGAATCTTGGTAAGCCAACTAAATATAGTATATGTGAAGTTATCACGACAGAGTTTTGCACTGAAGAGCTAATGCATAATACTATAATCTTATTAATACTATAATCTATAGACCACAAGGAAATTAGTTTACAAAGAGGAGAAACTATGATATTCAATCTTATTAATATTATAATCTTACTACTTAATACAAGGCAAGCGTCAATCGTCTGATAGATGGCTATAATTGTGCAATATGTCTGACTACGACAAGATTTCTCAATTATAAAGATATGAGTTGTGAAATTGTGTTTGCCTACCACGTTTATCCATCAATTAGAGGCAAAACCTTTGATAAGGAAGTGGAAAGAGCATGGATCAAAATTGAGATTAAAAGTAGAAGGAGCAAAGCAAAGCAAAGCAAACCTCTCTTGACCAGCAGTATCCCAAATCTGAGCCTTGATGACCTTGCCGTCGATTTTCAAGCTCTTGGTAGCGAATTCGACGCCGATAGTGGACTTGGATTCCAGATTGAATTCGTTCCTCGTGAACCTTGAAAGTAAGTTGGATTTCCCGACACCGGAATCGCCAATCAAAACCAACTTGAACAAGTAATCGTAGTCGTCTTCAGGTTTGTACCCAGCCATAACTACGAAATCACTCTACTGCTTCTACTTCTACTTCACTCTTTTGTTAAGATGAAGGAGGAGAGAGAGCTCGGGTAAGTAAAGCAACTACAAATGCAAAGCTGAGATGAGACGAGCGTTGTTTTCCTAATTCACGTCTGCTGGAGTTCGGATCGAACTGGACCGGGTCGGGTCAGAAGATTCAGTTCTGTGTTGGTCGGGTTGGTTTGGCTTGATTCTAGAAAGAACCGAAGAAGCGGAACCATCTCCAATCAGGAATTTTTTTTTATATAATTTATTTTTTTATTTTTTTATTTTATTTTTTTAATTTTAATAACAAAATTTATAAAAACGAAAAAAATTTAAATATATATATATATATATATGTATAAAGCTTGGATTGGGTTAGGGTTTAGGTTAAATTTTGTTCGTTATTTTATTTTTCTCCGATTTTTTTAGCGCTGCCAAATTATGGCCTGTCCATATCGACAACGGGCAGGTCCAAGAAAATAGAAAAAAATAAAACTGCAAGTCTTAAAAAACTCGTTCCGTTTAGATCTGTGTCCTTGCGGACTGGATACAGATTAACCACTAATAACCCATGGTATAATAAGAGTGTGTTTGACACTAAATGTTACATTAGCGATTGAGTTAGCTGTTAAACTAGAGGTTGAAGTAACTGTTTGAGATGAGTGTTTGGTAAGACCAATGAGATGTTGAAGTAACTGTTAGATATAAAATGACATAAAAGGATAATATAGTTAAAGTGTATTTTTAAAAAAAGAAAATCTAGTTCAAAAGAATAAATTTTACTAGGATATTTTTGTAATAACCAAAATTGGATAAGGGTAGAATGGAAGCTTTTTGATTAGCGATTTGTGGACAGCTACTTCAATTAGCTGTCAGGAAATCGCTAATTAAACATCTAACCGCTAATCAAAAAGATGCTCCCAAACGCCAAAATTTCCAAATTGTTAATATAAAATCTAATCGCTAATTAAAAATCTACCTACCAAACACACTCTAAATGAAGAAATATTGTCGTTTTGTTGAATTGAATTAAAGTGTGAATGAAACAACAAACACACATACACAAACACAGTGACATACGAATAGAGCTCCTCGACTCATCTTCTTCGACCTAACCCTAAAACTGTCTTGCCGACGCCGTAATACCACAATCACGTATCTTTTTCTAATTT
>CM062398.1:7012841-7246856 GCA_031304145.1 Cardiospermum halicacabum | reverse complement strand
TCCTTAGTTAAAGGTTAAATGTTACATTTTTAAAATAATCCACTTCTTGTGAGTGGATGTAGGAATATTATGATTGATTGATTTTCCCATTATAAAAAGGTCATAATTTGGGAATAGGGTATGTTATTTATAATTGGTGCTTTGAGAATTGACATGGCTAGTGATTTGCTTTCTATTCTATTGTTGGAGCTTTGTGTTTGCTATTTTTTTTGTTTTTATAATTCATGAACTTTGTATGGTTGGTTTATGCGAATGAACTTTGATTTAATAAAAAATATTAAATTATTAAATGTACCTTATGTGCTGAATAGTAGCAGGTTTAAAAAAAAAAAAGAAGCCCGTGATTACCCGCACGTACGGGCACGAATGGAGAATACAAAGTTTTGAAAATACGGGTAAGTTTAAACCTGTGTCCCTGCCGATCCGTATTCAGGCGAGCCGGATACGGTTCGATCCATTTGACAGCGCCAAAATTTTTCATTCAAGTTATTTTTTATCCGTGAGTGGATAAATAATAATTGAAAGGCATATTTTATAATTTTAATTTTATTTAATTTTTTATTTAAATTTTTTTTAAAAAAAATCTCTTATTATTTTTTTTTATTTCCTTTTTTTTTCTCCTCCTCTTATGTTTTCTCCTATTCTTCTTCTGTCTTCTTTTCTCTCCTCAAATGAATTTCTGACTCAATCGATAACTCAATCGATAACCCCTAGTGATAAGATCTGACTTCATTACTTGAATTCGATTTTATAGATTTATTTTAATAGGGAGTGAGTCTGTGCATATGTACTTCCGCAGTTTCATCAGCTAAGGAAGCTAAGGAATACTTTGACAGTAATGAAAATAATGGTGAAGGCAAAAATTCTGATAGAATGAAGGAATGATGTAAGAGAGAGGTTGAGACCAGAGGAGAAGGTAGGGAGAGTGAGATTGAAAGTTGAGGTTAAAGCAGTGATGAAGTTTCAAGTAGGGAGAGTGAAGAGTTGGAGATTTGATGTGAAGGTAAATTGTGGAGTGATGTTGATCTGGTTGCATCGAAAAAGAATAAAGGGGAAAAAAAGTAGAAGGAAAGAAAAGAAAAAAGTTAAAAAATAAAAAGAACAATTTATTTTTTATTTTGTAAATAAAAATTTAGAATTTACAAAAATCCTCTCGGTTTCTGTTTTATGAATAGTAATATGGACGGAGAATCGCAAGTTCAGGTCTTTTTGGTAAAAGCGAAACAACTTTTTTTATTAGTAGGCCAAACACGTATTTTTTTTAGAATCACCTAAAAATAAAATAAAATCATTTGCTAAAAAAATACATCATTCAAAAAATCATTTAGAGAAATTCCTAGAAAACCTGACGAGATTTACATTTTTCGTCATTTTACCACTTACATTTAAGAATTATCCAAAATATGACCTTAACTTTGAAAATCTAACTTACAAAAAATTTCAAATAGGAGGGAAACAGTTATTTTAAATTCACCGCCTAAGTTTGAAAAATATTTTTTTTTTATTTTATATTTTTAAAATCTCCTTATCATTTTAAAACTAACTAAAAAAAATCTTAAAAAAATAAAAAATAAAAAATAAAAAACTTAACTTTAAATAGGGTGGGCATAATCTAGTCTATCCAAGTACAACTGTTGCTGGATTTTTATTTATTTTTCAAATAAAGTAAAATTTATATATATATATATATGTGTAATATGTAGGCGTGACAATGAGTCGAATAGGGCTGGATCAATCTCATTGCAGGCCCGATTTGTGAATTATAGAGTTTGATTCAAACCTAATCCAAGATCCAAATGGGTTGTAGTTTCTAGTCCTAAACCCAAACACTAATGAATCAGCTTTTGACTCACCCTATCTGTACAACTCGAATATACATTAGACTTAATATAGTTAAATAATAATAACAATAATAGTATAATAGTAGTAATTTAAATTTATAATATTTATATTACATAATCCATTTATAATATAAAAAACATATATAAGTTATATAATAATATTATTTTCACCGAACAGATAAATTAATTTTAAACTCTACATGTAAACTTCACAAAATCAATATAACTAATGAAATAGACAGTAAACTTAACAAGATTTTATTTATGTGATGCTTAATATAATACACCACAAGATATTAAAATATTCAATAAATATTTAATAATAATAGTTTAAAATCATAATATTTATAAATGAAATCACTACTAACACGTAAATGTATATGTAAATGTATATGAGTATAATGATAGTTTATCACTCGTCTAGAGTATTTACTTGATCTCTCTTGTGTTTCTCTCATCTCTACATTTGTGTTTGAACTTAAATGTGTTTCTCTCATCTCTGCATTCGTGTTTAATCTCTCTATCTCGATGTTTGTGCACTCTCTATTTCTCCCAGTTGGATTTCCATTTCATTTTTCCAAAAAGGATCAAAGGGTAGAGTATTTAGTTCTGTGTTAGGTTGAGTTCTCTCGTCACTGTTTCTATAAAATAGTTGGTTTTCATCAAAAGGTACATCCATAGAGATAAGAAACCTCTTCCTTTCCACAGAATAACACTCATACCCTTTTGGTGTGATCTAGGAACATACATTTTTCCAAAGTTTGATCTAATTTACTTATAAACTATAAGTTTATGTAAACGTATACGGTGCAACCAAACACTTGACAGGAATGTTTGAAATAGACTTATTAAGAGGAAAATTCTCTTGCAACCTTGTATGGATATTTTGAAATCGAGAACCCTAAATGGTAATCTATTAATGAGATAGACAACGATAGGAACATCTTCTCCCAAAACATTTGTGGAACACTATTTTCAATAAGTAGATACCTAGTTACTTATAGAATGTGACGATTTTTCCTTTCGGACATACCATTCTGCTAAGGTGTACTAGGACAAGAACTTTGATGCACCATTTCTTTATTTTCAAAAAACTTTCAAAACAGAGTTGTAATACTCACGTCCATTATCATTTCTAGAATTGTGATTTTTGTTTTGAACTGTGAGAATCATTTGATAAAAAATTTTGAAAATATTTAAGACACATAATTTTTCCTTCAGTAAAAACACCCATGTAACCCTAGTATGATCATCAGTAAACCTGACAAACCATCTAGCACCAGAAACATTTGGAACCCTAATAGGACCCCATACTCGCTATGAATAAGTGTGAATGGTTACGAGCTTTTGTAAGGAGTGATCTATAAGTACTTCTAGTTTGGGTCACTTTTATTAATGAAATTCGAAAAAAAAAAAATTGGAGATACTAGGGATAGGAGGTCCTAACCTCCGATGCCAAAGACTAGCATCATCCTTACGCATTTTCCTAGAATGAAGACGTAATTTACTGCTATCTGCCTCATCAACGGGAGATTCAACTCTTAGGAGATATAAGCCAAATTGGTTCTCAGCATCACCAATCACTTTTCCAGATCTTAGGTCCTGAAAAACACCACAATCATAAAAAAAGTTAACATAACACCGATTCTCTTTCACCAACTTATTTGCTGAGAGTAAATTGCAATTGAGTGATAGGACAATTAACACTGAATTTAGAATAAAATTTCTAGATAGTCTTACTGTACCGGTCTCTTTTACTCTGGTTAATGATCCATCTGCAGTTCTCACATTTAAATTCTCTAAAGAATGAACATATGTACTACATAGAGACTGATTCCCTATCATATGGTCTGTACCTCCCGAATCTACTATCCAATTTGTATTGATTTCATTCTTTGCCTGTAAAGCATAGAATAATTATCTTTTGGCAACTATCCCAGCTCCAACAATTGCAAATCCAACATTACTACAACCATGACACATCTCATACAACTCTCGAGTTGTTAATTTTGCTCTCGTCAAATTGTACTAGGCTAGATTAGACTCCTATCTGATATCTACATTGATTTTTGATGTGATGTTTCCAGTTTGATGCTTTTACTGGAATGGTAGATTTGTTACAAGTATTATTTTTTAGAAGCTTATCAATTTTCACTCAGGTTGTGAAGGGTTATGGGAATTTCTAGGATTTTTTCGGTTTGATTACCTCCTCTGATAGACTCTAAGAAAGTTCATGTGATAATTGGTGACTTATTCGCCTACCATTTAGTCATTCCAATATGCTCTAATACCATGAAGAAATATAACTTTATAGTAACAACAATTTTATAATATTCGCTCATACTTAGTAATACAAGTTGATCTAACAATACTGAAATAAAAATAAAAAATTAAAAAAAAAAATCCTAATAATTAGAAAATCATATACAATCACTACAAAGACAACCTAATAAAACTAAACTTGTTATAAATAAAGTATCATACTAACAACAGAAGGGTAAAAAATATCGAATCACTCATTAAAGATGGTGAATGGCTCTATCACTATCCCAACCAGGTTTTGCCCATATAAAATGAAGCAATGTTTCTTTTCTCATTCGAGGATTCACGTATAAGATTCCTTCCTAACTTACATTGATCAAATATTACAAATATTATACATTCAAACGGAAAGCCTGTAATTGAGAATTCAATGTGTTTTTAACTGTACTAGTAATGGTTACCTAAACAGAGAGCGGAGTCGGTACTGCTGGAGGCACGCGGTTCTCTTCAGGAATTTCGACAAATTCTGAGAGGATTGCACGGAATTCTTCTCCTGTCATTGTTTCCTTCTCAAGCAGCACTTCAACGATCTTGTCAATTGCCTCACGGTTGTTCCTTATATGTGACAATGCAATCTCATAGGCTTGGTCAGAGAGTTTCTTGGTTGCCGAATCAATGTCTTCGGCCAGCTTTTCTGACATTGAGTTCCTAGCCATCATTCTCATGATAACATCCGCACTTTGCGCTGATGAATCCATAAGTGACCAAGGACCGATTTCAGACATTCCGAATGTTGTAACCATCTGCAAATGATCAGTAAATTACCTTGCAGGTTTGGTTTCCAGTAACATAATAAAATAAGGATCCCACTTCTCTAAGTAAATAGAGTTAAATTTTTCTAACTGCATGTGGGTAAACTTTTTGTACCTAATACAAGTGTACAGGAAACTTTTGTACCTGTCTGGCCAACCCAGTGATCTGCTGCAAGTCACCAACGGCACCAGTTGTCACCTCTGCCTCACCGAAAATCACTTCCTCAGCAGCTCTACCACCTAGTCCGCCAACAATCCTTGCAAAAAGCTGCTGCTTGGAAATCAGGGTAGGGTCATCAGAAGGAATGAACCACGTAAGACCTCTTGCCTGACCGCGTGGAATAAGGGTGACCTTTTGAACAGCATCATGACCAGGAGTCAATGTTCTGAACCAAGAGAAATTGTAAGTTAGAAAGTTCTTTGACTGTTGGTCCATCTATTAAAAGAGAAATCTGAATCACTAAAATAAATAACAAAACATTCCAAGATAATTAGTCGAGGCAGAAGAAAAGATCAGCAAGAAGATAAGGTGCTTATGAACTCATTACAACACTATGGGAATTCATTGGAATCTAAATTGATTCCTTTCCCTCGAAATAAAATTATTTATTAGTAAATCTAAAGTTGTTCTAGGGATTTCATTTATCATAGTATCATTATTTATGATCTACTCTTGATTCTCAAATTACATCGAGCTGTAACTGCAAACTTTAGCATGACTGAAGTGGCTTAGATATGTTTAATAAAGATACATTACAGTCACAACCTACACCAGTTAAAAGTTATTAAACCAGGCAACATAAGATTAACAATGCAGACTGCATATCCTCATACACTAGCATAGTGTAAAGTTAAACAAATACAACTGTCTTTCTAAATTTAGAGGAATAATTTCTGAAAAGAGTTCACATCAACATACCCACATACTGCATGGCCGACTTCATGATATGCTACCAGACTTTTGCTTTTTCCATCGGTCATCACGGTTCCTTCCATACCAGCAACAATCCTATCAATTGAATCGTCAATTTCTTTAGATGAAATTGCAGTCTTTCCACGTCGGCCAGCCAATATGGCTGCCTCATTTAAGAGGTTAGCAAGATCTGCTCCACTAAATCCTGGTGTTCTCATGGCTATCACATCAAGGGACACATCTGCATCAAATTTCTTATTGCCAGCATGAACCCTCAATATTTCTGTTCTGCCCCGTATGTCTGGGACATCAACAGTCACCTGCAGCGAAGCTCAACAAATGAATACTTGCTCCAACATAAATTTTAAGATATATTGATAAAATACTTACCTGTCTGTCAAACCGTCCAGGTCTCAGCAAAGCAGAATCAAGAATGTCTGCCCTGTTAGTTGCTGCAATCACAATGATACCAGTGTTACCCTCAAAGCCATCCATTTCTGTCAAAAGCTGGTTTAGAGTCTGCTCTCTTTCATCATTACCACCCCCAATACCAGTTCCCCTTTGCCTGCCAACAGCATCAATTTCATCTACAAATACAATGCAAGGAGCATTCTCCTTGGCTTTCTTAAAAAGATCCCGGACTCTAGATGCACCAACACCAACAAACATCTCAACAAACTCGGAACCAGAAATAGAAAAGAAAGGTACCCCAGCTTCACCAGCAATTGCCTTGGCTAGAAGAGTCTTTCCGGTTCCAGGGGGGCCAACAAGAAGGACTCCTTTCGGAATGCGAGCCCCAACAGCAGTGAATCTTTCCGGCTTTTTGAGGAACTCCACCACCTCCATGAAATCCTGTTTAGCTTCATCCACTCCAGCAACATCATCAAATGTTACACCAGTGTTTGGCTCCATTTGGAATTTGGCCTTGGACTGACCAAAGGCAAGAGGAAAACCAGGTCCTCCAGGACCACCCATTCCGCCAGACGATCTCCGGGACAGAAGGAAAAGCCCTCCAATTAGAATCAACGGGAAAGCTAAGTTACCAATCAAGTTAAACAGTAGAGATCCTGAGTCTTCTTGAGCATTATGGGCTGCAAAGTCAATATTCTTCTCCCTGAATTTCTGAAGCAGCTCCTGACTAAGCCCTGGAAGTTGGACACGAACTCGTTGCACCCGGTTACCAAGCTCAGGAGAAATGGCTTCCACAATAGCAATTGTTCCATTCTCAAACAAATCAACCCTTGTCACCCTATCCTTGTCAAGATATTCAAGAAACCTAGAGTAAGACATCCTAGAGGAAGAAACCCCTTGGTCATCGGCATATGCACGCCCACTTCCCAGTAAAGCCGGAGCACCAAGCAACAACTTCAGTAACCCTCTCCTTCCTTCCTGGGGTGGTCTCTGCATCAAAGATGCCTTTACAACAACATTTCTAAGCTTCCTTTCAGAATGAATAAGATGTCTTCCGTAGATGTTCTTACTAAAATTTGGCTTGGATTTGTGTGTAGACAAACAATTTCCAACTAGACAAGCCGAAGAAGCAGCCATATCTATAAGGACACCAAACAAACGAATTTCAGATTAACTACTTTTATCTACTTTAATTGAAATTCGATTTAGCTGAGACCCAAAAAGCAGATTCTAATTGGCAACAGAATGCAGAAAAAACTTCATGCCCATCTCCCAAATAATGATAATTTTTCCAATTATTACTAATAAAGCAAGAAATATGCGGGGAATTAGAAGTTGCGTACCTTGGACACCAGTGGCGAGTGAGAGGAGGAAAAGTATAAGCAACAAATGGAGTGATTTTAAGTATATAGAGGGAATGGATGTGGTTTGGAGGAGGAGTACGTGGCAGTCTTCCAATGACGCACTTATTTTGATTTTTCATGGTTCTAGTTCCAGATTTTTATTTATTTTTTTTTCCTTCGACTTTCTTGTCATTTTTCTACTTTGACTTGATTTTTCGCATACACACGCCAGTATTAAGATTTATTATCGTTACGCTAGCTAAAAATGGATATCCTTAATTAATTGTTACACTTCCATTTTTAATAAATTTTTACAATAGAAAAGACAATATTATTCGTATATTTTTTCAATCACTCAACTCCACTAATCAATATAATATACTACTTATTTCATTTTTAAAACCTTTCAAATTCTCACACTATCTCACAACTTTTTATATGGGCATCTTCCATGTTGTATTCAATTGTAATTTATTTGTTGTTGTAAGCGTAGATTTGGCAATTCATAATTTATTATATTACCTTACAAATTTCCAACTGTAACAATTAATTAGGGGCGGAGGGAGTATTTATTATTAGTTTTAAGTCTATTCTCGTAATAACTTCAATCAAATAGAGCTTTAAAAAGAAAATATCATAAAATTCATTTATTATGAAATTATATAAATATATTATTATTATTTTATAAATAATTTTTTTAATATGTAAAATTGAACTCATAACCAATCATATGAATCTAACTATATGAATCTAACATGACGAAAAATACAAATGGATTTAACAGATTCAGATATTATATAGTAAATGAGGAAAGATACAATCATATCACACCAGTTCCGCATCTCTCATATTAAATATTTGTCTCTCCTCATTTACTGTATATACGTGTCAATGAGTGGTTTGTCGGACTCAAATCCTAGGTGGTGGTACCAGCCTACCTAGGTCTTTTCCTAGATATTATATTCACGGATGGAGTTTTTGTTGAGATTAATATTTCTTACTTGGATTCTGCTCATGTTGTGTATATATTTCTTCTGTTTCAGTTCTAATTTTAGTGGTTTCAATTTTTTATTGGTTTTTGTTCAACCTTAGCATTTTATTGAATTGCATATATAGATATGCTAGAACATACCATGACCTCATTTTTATGACATTTTCCATAAGCTTTGATGTTTGAGTTGTGATGGTTATTAGTGAAGCAGAGCGGAAATAGTTCTCAACTAAGGCGAAAAGATAAAAAAACTAAATATAACTAGATATAAAACCGGGATATTCTTGATTGAATAAAATTGATTGATAACTGAACTATAATAACAATTGAGAATAACAACTCTTTATATAGAGTTGAACTAATCCTAAACAAATAAGAAATCTAATTAACTTAGGAAATCTAAAAGCAAATAGAAAACAAACTAGGAAAACAAGTAGAAATAAAATAGGAAATATAGTCTTAACCTAAAATTAGAAAATAAAACCTATAACAAGTAGGATTAGGATTCCTTGTCCTACATCAATCTCCTCCACTTGAAGGAAACTTGTCCTCGAGTTTTGTTTGTGGTGAAGACTCATCCGGAGGGAAGTACTCAAATATATCAGCAACATTGAAAGTAGAAGAGATGTTCATGATGCTTGGTAATTCAGTCTTGTAACTATTGTCTCCAATTTTTTGCAAAGAAAGTACCAATTTTCTTGTCACGAAACTTGTGATATGTTCCTTTGAACGAAAACCTATCATGAAGATAGTCATCGCCAAATTCTTGCTTTTGAAACTTAATCCATATCTCGCTAAAATCTTCATCTTCAACGTAGGTATCTTTAAGGACATCAAATCCCACCACTACAGTATTCATAATGGCTAATAATGAAGCGCGCCTACTTAATGCATCCGCAACTCTGTTGGATTGACCAGATTTATGCTCGATGGATCCCTCTTATTGTAGGAATTGTCCTACATCAATCTCCTTCGCTTGAAAAAAAACTCGTCCTCGAGTTTATAAAGTGATTCTTCTGAGAGGAATATACGGAAGGATTCCACCAAGCATACCATAAAACCATACTTTGTCTTCCTCTGTCATACACAAGGAGTATGTTAAATCTAAACATTAGGTATTGTTGTTTCTCACATAATATGTATACTTGTACGATTTTGGTCTCTTCACCATCGATCCCATATTGTCGAACCCTCTTGTCTTCACTCCAACTTTGGTCCAATGAAGTCATATTATGAGAATCTAGCAATTTGATATCAATATGGAGGGGTTTTGGAACCATAGGAATCTGTTGTGGAACTTCACAATTTGACAGACTTTGGGTTAAATCTATCACTTTATAGTTGCAAGAAGACTCCACGACTATTACTTGATGGTCAGATAGAAGATTAGGAGTTGAATTCAGGCTATAAAGATTGGATATGATTTGAATCTCATTATCTTGACTAGATACTACCTCTTCATATTGTTGATTTGTTTGAGTTTTTGGGCTTTGATAAAGATCTTGAATCTGATTGGATTGTTGGTCGCTATTGGTATTGGATTCTGTAATGGAATTTGTAATCCAACCACTTAGCAAGTTAAGTCGACTTTGATTGAAGTCAGGTTTACTTTAATTGACAAAACAAGTTTGTTTAACCAATGCAGCTAACATTCTGTTTATTCTTTGAAGTCTTGCCTCTATGCTCTCGAACTCTCGTCGATGTTGACTTCCATGGTGTTTAATCTCTTGTCAAAATTGATTTCCATGAAATTGAGTCTCTTGTCGATATCGGTGAACCGCTCATCGATTTGTGCAAACTTCCGTTCGTTGTAAGAAGTGTTGGAACCACTAAAACCACTACAAGAAAATGTTGAAATAGCTACGTAATTTAACTATGGATTTTTTTTGTAGCAATGTAGTGACGACATTGCAATGGACTAGCTACGGAATTGGTTGAAATTCTAATTAAAATGTTAACGTAGCAAGTTCCTAGTAATGTTGTAGTAATGCTAGCTACGAAATTTTAATACGTAGCAATTTTTTCAATGCCACAATAGCAGAAAATATAGCTACGGATATTTTGTAGCAATGTTGTAGCAACACTAGCTACAGAATGTAATATGTTAACTACTGATGTTGAGTTTGTAACCAACCATACTGATCGATTTCAACAATTTCTTGCTCGACATAGAAAGATAAGAAATAGAGAAGCACACTTTGAACTTCGTAATGCATTAATTGAACATTTGTGGGAACAATATGACAATTCTACTGAATAATTATAACCGCTATATTTATGTAATTTTCTTTCTTTTTTTAATAAAAGTTTAGAAATATTACATTAGTTTAGATTTGCCTAATGATTCCTATAATTTTTCTAATATTTAATATTTTTATATATTGATTGTATTTGCCAAATATTGTAATATATGTTGATTATTGTCCATGGATTATTCGTTCATATAAGATTTATTACTATTTTATAAGGTAAGACATTTGTTATAAAAATATAATGAAACAGAAAAGGCAACTATAGGGGTTTAAATGAAATCTTGTACACTTTAAGAGTTAAAGTGAAAAATCTTGCCAAGTACAAGGGCTAAAAGGGAAGGTGCAATCCTACGTGTATGTCAAGTCATGATGTTTGAAATGCACGTGTTATTCTGAGACTTGTTATGTTTCAAATGGGCTAAAATGACGCAAAAAGAAGCAAGTATAAGGGCTAAATTGAAACTACATATTTTTGAAGGGCTAAATTGAAAAGTGTTATCAAGTTCATGGGCTTCAGATGTCGTTATGCATTTTTTAAATTTAATCACGGTCACGACGAAAAAACTTTTACCTTTTCATCCTGACAGTAGTAAAATGAAGAAAAACTCAAACCTTTATGTCATTATCCCTTTTTTAATTTTAATTTTTACGTGGTCTTGTTTATCACATTAAATTCATACTTTTGTTAAATTTCTCATGTAAAAATATGAAACCGCAACTAAATTAAAGAAAATAAATATAAAAATATCTCGATAAGCTTCATCGTCAATTTTTGTAAATTATATTTCCAGCTGTAATTATTCACTAGCTGAGTTGTAATTTACTTTTTATTAAAAAAAAAATTATAAGTAAAGATAGAATTAACAATTTGGGTACATAGTGAGAAGTGAATGTTAGAGAAGGAATGAATATGAAAATTTGAAAAAATATAATAAAAATTCAAATGCATTAGTTTGAAACCATCCCTTAAACTATTGGCCGAAAACCCGTAGGATAAGTGTGTGTTTGGCTAAGGTTTAGAATTACCGTTTCAAATAACACTAAAACACGGTTTTTATAACACTATCTAGAATAGTGTGTTTCAATCAGCGTTTCAGATTGCATTTGTGAAAATTAAAAATAACTTTCAACCCAAACACTAAAATTGATTTATGATATTAACCTTTCATTTGTAATTAAATATGTCAATATCTTTTCAATTATATTTATATTTATAATAAATTTTCAATAATTTTATATCTAACAATTAATTCAAAAATTAAAATTAATATAAAATATTTAATTCAATAAATAGCTTAACAATTACTTTAGGATCTATTTTATCAGTTAATTAAAAATCTGGTGTCAAACTTACTCTAAATAGTATTTTAATTTTTAGAGTAATTTTGATGGATACTGATTTGATGGCAAAGTATGTGAAAATATGAAGTTTTTATAAAAAAAAAATAAAATAAATAGGATGATTTTAGCTTTTTACACGAACTACTTATACAATCACCTCTTTCAAAAATATAAGATCGAATAATCCAGAGGTATGTAATGTTATAAATATTTTACAATGGAAAAATACTAAAACGCATCCAGTTTCTTAAATTATTTCTTCAAAACACCCCGTTTTTAAATAATTGTCTAAAAAATACTAAAATTGAAAATATTTCTCATACTAATCTTTACTCTCTTTTTTTGTTTTATTTTTTCTTTATTTGATTTGGATAGAAAACCTCAATAGTTTTATTATTACCCTTAACATATAATGTAACAATATTTCCTAAACCACCTCAATTTAGGTTTTCCATTTGATTTCAATGAAAAACTTTAGTAGTTATGGTGTTATTGTTAATAGATAATGCAGCTGTAGTACCCCACTTTAAGTTAACATATATTACTGGTAATTTTTTTTTTTCAACTTTAAACCATTTTGAGATTGGAATTTTTCAATGTAACATTTTTAAAATACTCTTATTTTCCACCCTTTTTATAAGTAATAAAATTTTAATCCATTTTAATTAAGAAAAATAGATGGCTTTTGAAATTATTTTTAAGAATAGAGGTTTCTCAAAATTACTTTAAAAAATAAATGAAAAAATAAAAATACCCTTTTAAAACTGGCGTATATAGTTTTAAATCTAAATAAATTGTTGAAGTACAATTTTAAAATTAATTATTTTTTTTAAAATTTGAGTAAAATGAGATTTTCCATTTCATAATTGCAGTATATAAATCTCGATTTCTATAAAATAGTTATCTTTTGAACATAAAAATCCTACCAAGCTAAACCATTTCCATTTGTCTATCCTCTCATCAATTATTAGAATTCCAATTCCAAAGTATAGTGTTATTTATTACTATATACAAAATGAGGCGCAACAAATGGTGTTTCTACTGTGACGCATTGCCCCAAAGAAAAGCCTCCTCCATGGCTCTTATGACCGTCATCAACTCCATAGCAAGCAAGTCATCAGACTGTACATTCACATCAGCAACATCAGTAGGTCTTCTAATCCGATCGCAGAGATCATACCTGCAAACAGGACACTTCCCTTTGCTCTTGATCCAAGGCACAATGCACTCCTCATGAAACATATGGTTACATGGCGTGAGCATCACACTCTCTCTCGGTTCAAAATCTTCCAAGCAAACGGCACAGTTTTTACCATCATTGTCATTAGCAGGAGGGATGTCTCTACTGCTACTGTTGTTTCTGTAGTATAAACTCAATCCCCTGATGAGTTTCTTTGGAGTTGGATTGTAGATGTCTTTTTTCAACTTGTTCAAAGCTGATTGTTGTTGGTCTGGAGTCAATCCTGAAGGAAATATTACATTCTCTTCGTCCGGAAATCCAGGTGGATTTGGCACTGACCTCTGCCACGGGTAATATACCTCTCTTCGACCATCATATGGGGGACGGTAGGGACGTAGACGACTTACTGAGTCGGACGAAGAAGAAGATCCGAATAAAGCAAACACAGGGTGTGGTGTTCTGGTGCCATAGCCATATTCACGGCGTGTGAAATTGCCGCCACTCATGCTACTCCGGATTTTCTTAGAGGAAGCTCTTGTTAGATTAAATACTGGTTTTCATTTTGATTCAAAGCCGTTCGTCAAGTGAATATGAATATATCCCATGTCTAGCTTTTCTGCTTTTTGTCTTTTCCATTTTATGCAAAGTATGTGATTCTTTGTCGTTTACATTTATGCTTCTTATCAACACTGCCTACGGATGATGTTCATTTGACATCAAGAAAAGAATTTTATTCCAAATATTTGATTATATGTCTTTTCTTTTCTTTGTTTTAAATTTATTTTTAAACACTTACAGCATCATAATGGTGATAAATAGTTTTTAAGCAGATTGATGTAATGGCAGAATCTGTACAATTAGATTTCAATTAGTTGTTAGTGGTAACCATTCTTCCAAATTACAAACGCATTAGATTTTCAATTAGATATTAGATTAGCGTTTCAGATAATATTATCAATTAGTTGTTAAATTAAAATTTAAATAAACTATAAAGTTAGTTGTTGAATTGAACGTGGTCTTAATTTTAGTTTTTAAATTAGTTGTTAAATATAAAATTACTAAAAATTTATTACATATATAAATACAATTCAGAAAATAATGTAATTAATTATAAAATAAATGTTAATAAAATAAATATTGTTAGCGTTTGGTTGAAAGCTACTTTTGGTAGCGTTTTTAAACGTTATCTTAAATACTATTTTAAACGTTGTTACCAAATACGCATTTTTTTAAAAAAATTAATTTATAATCTAAACGCTATTTGAAACTCTAATTAAAAAGCTTTCCCAACCGACACTAAATATTAGATTAACTATTGAGGTGAGTATTTATATTAATTTTAAATTTTAAATTAGCAGTTAGGTATAAACTGGATAGTTGAAACTTTTTTAAATTTATAGGCCAACAAAAAATAAGTTAATATTTTAATCCATTTAAAACTTTATTTTTACTCCATATACCAGCATTCTCATATTTCTTTTCATAACTATTTTCATAAAAAAAATAATAATAATAATAAAACATTTAGAAAAAAATGTCCCTAAACATTAAAAATTTAGTTTTCATCCATATATGTTTAGAAATATAACAAAGAACCCAAACGTCTACTCAAACAAGATCTTAAAGAGTTAAAAAAAAATTTTTAAAATCATTTTGAAAAAATATATATTAATATCTTCTATAGAGAAAATCTAATTAATTAACAATCAAGTTAAGATTGTAGTTGCAATTAACATTGTAACCCTTTTAATTAAAGAGATTAGTTTAAAAAATAACATCTTTTGTATTAGAAAACAGTTCTCATCCATAGCCATTACTCTTGACTATTTACAAAATCTTTTAATGCTAAACTAGATTTTGAATATAATTCGGTTGAAATAGGCTCCCCATTCAAATATAGACATCCTAAAAAGTAATGAACATTGAACAAAAAATTTCTAATTTTTGTAATATGATTGAGTCATTAGCTCAACTTTTCATTTCCTACCAAACTCGTATTAGCAATTAAATTAACCATGCAATTAGAGAAGTGGAGAAGGAATAATTCATTTATATGTCTAAATCTGATAGCGATTGTTAATCAAGCCAATATCAGGGATGAAGGTTATAGTCTTAAAATTCCTTGTGGCGCTTCTGACAAAAAATAATGAATTTGGAAATGACATTTCTAAGTACGAATTTGACTGTCAGCATCACCATGAACAAAATCAGTAGGAATTGAAAAATGAAGCATATATGAAAGTTTATATAGGTGAAGATGACTCTTGGCGAAAAAAAAATTATACTTATAAAAGTAAAAAATCACAAAAATATTCAATTTTCTTAAATTTTGATTGTATGTCTGATGAAAAAGAAGTTTTAAAAACTTTGGACTAACAAAATGATGGTTGAAGCTGATCTTAACAGTAAATTGTGAACTTTTAGGTCCAATAGATCGTTTAACTAGACAGCTCTGCAAATGACTGGTTCTGTCTAGAAATTTTTTTTAAGAATAAAAATTATGCTTTATTTGAAAATTTTGAACAAAAGCACCTATCCTTTTACCCAAGCAGCAATACTTATAAATCTGATAAGTTTAGAGCTCTTTGGTGAAGACCACTTTATGATGTATGGTACTAAAATTGATAAACAATATAAGGAATTTGAGTATCATTTGAATAACATGTTAATTTGTCACCTTTGTAAAATCAAAGCATATACATGAGAATTTGAAAAGCATTATTATAACTTAACATATGCCAAAGCATATTAAATTCCCTCAGCATGTTTTGATTTCCTCAATATCTAGGATATAAGGTTTTTAAATGTCCTATAACAAAAAGCATCAGTTGAAATGCCATAAGTTCAACTCACTGCATTTGAAAAACAAAGAGCTTAAGAGGTTTGAATCTCAATTGAGTGTCATACATATAATATAAAAAAGATTATCTGAGTTTTGATATAATATTATGCGGTGTTGAACCTATTAAAAAATCTAAAACTAGCCTCCAATAAAAGTTTGAAAAAACTTTAGACTCTGTTTATTTTGAGAATCTTTTGGATTTAAGAAACACAAATTATATGACAAGAAAAAATGCAGAAGCAAAAATTCCTAATAAAATTCCTTACTCTAAGGATGATTTTGAGGAATTTAAAAACGTTTAAGGATCTACTTCAAAAATGAATTATTTCTAAAAGTACCTCTCTTATTCTCCTGCGGCACTTTAGGTTAACAATCACAATGAAGTAAAACAGATAAAAGATATGGTTATCAACTACAAAATTATGAATTTATCCGCGGTAGAAAATTCTTGCAATCTTCCACGAAAACATTCAATTTTAAATCAAATACGTGGTGCAAAATGGTTTCCGTCTCTAGACACAAAGTTAGATTATTAACAGTTCTTGATGATGGAATTAAGTCATTAACTACTTTCATACGTCGTCCTCAAAAGTTATATAAATAGAATGTTTTACAATTTGGTTTAAAACAATCTCTATCAATATATCAAAAATTTATTGATGAAAACCTGGAAAGGTTAAATAATTTTCTCTAGCTTATATAAATGATACTTTAGTATTTAGGAAAAAATTATGGAGATCATTTTCTTAAACTTTTGATCGTTTTTTAACAATGTAAAGAAAGATGTTTGTCACTTTCAAAAAAGAAAGTTGTTATAAGTGAACAAAAAATTGACTATTTTAATTTATCAATAGCAACTGATTGGTTGAATAAGTTACAGAAAAATGTCTAAATAAAACTTGTAGTTTTTTTCAAATAAACTTACTAACATAAAATATTTACGGTGTTTTATGAGTATTGTAAATTATATTTCACCACAAGATTTTCTTAAAAAATATTTCAAAATTAAACTAAAAACTTTTTTCTAAATGTTCGACTAATTTAAAATGGTCATATGGAATGATTAGAATCTAAAGTGGTTCAGTTAATCAAGAATATATATAAAAAATCTTTCTAAATTATATCAATCAAATGATATTTAATAGTTAAAATTGATGTGAGTAGTGACACCTACACTTCCTCCTAAAGGTAAGAGTTCCTCGTTTATAAAAGTATTACAAAAGACAATAAAACTCATTTTACTGCTCCGAATGCCAATAACATATTTTATTGATTACTACTCACTTTTCAACTTTCAAATTTATGGTTTTGCTATACTAAAACATCATTACTAACTGATATGTAATATCCTACTAACCGGTAAGTAAAATAATTTTTTATGTAAAATATCCTACCAGGTGAACTGACCATCTCGGATGGTCATGGGACTCATGATCCTAACTCTTACCCCATTTACTACCACATCATAAAGGGTGGGCCTGGGTATTTTCTTCTCCAGTGGTGGAGTTCCAACTTTGGTCCCAACTGTAAATTTTAATAATAAATTTATAAAATAATAATATTTTTCATTTTAAATTTAAAATTATAGAATTATAATTATATATATTTTTAAAAAATTAAATTATTTTTTCGAAAAATATATTTATATTTTATTATTTTGAAAAATAGATAATTATTTTAAATATTATTCAATAACAACACCATTTATAGGGTTTTTATTTTTTAAACATTGAATTCATTAAATTAAAAAGTTGATCAAATACAACCCAAGGAAAATAAAACTCGTTACACAAATCAAATAAACAATTAACCTATATTATATAATAATAAAATAAAACAATTAAAAATAACATATATTATAATAAAACAAAAACAAAAGTAGTCATTACCATTCCACACTTATTATACAAAACGACAAAAAAAAAACCACCAAGTAAGTTGACTTTGTCAACTTTAAAAATAATAATAATAATAATAATAAAATAATAAAACAAGTGCCTGGGTCGTCCCTGTGCAGAGGGACAGCCCACGTCCCACCAATTTCACGCCGTGCAGTGGGACACTTGAATCGCCATGTCAGCAAATTGATGGGCTGGGACGCAATTTTCGTCTCGTGGAGATGCGCTAAGAGCATCTCCAATGGAACGTGGGCGTTAGGTGATGTGACCGTGAAAAATAGAAGTCGTGAATGTTGATGTTGCAAAATTTTTATTCATAAACAGTATAGTTTAAAAATAGTCATACAGTGGTCACCGTCTATCTCTCTTTCTTTTAAATTTTTAATAGAAGTTTAATTAAAATTAAACTCTTTTATTATAACAAAAGAATTTGAAACACATTGAAAATCTAATTAAATAATATAAAAAAGCTGACGGGCTGATCGACAATGTCTATTTTAAAATTTGACACGTCAGCTGGACATAAGAACATCTCCAGTGGTATATTTATTTGCAATTTCTCCACGGCCCCGTCAGCAACGTGGACAGTATTTTAAAAAGTAGAACTCCAATAGTACCGTCTATTTTAAATGTCCAGCTGACGTGGCAAATTTTAAATTAGATATCGTCTATCAGAACTTCTATTTTAGACGGTCAAATAGACATGCTGACTCAGCTTTTTTATTTAGTTAGATTTTTAACGTGTTTCAAATTCTTTTTGTTATAATAAAATAGTTTAATTTTAATTAGATTACTATTAAAATTAAAAAAGAAATAGGGATAGACGGTGACCACTGTATGACTATTTTTAAACTATATTGTGTATCAATAAAAATTTTGTCACCTCATCATTCACGACTTCTAATTTACACGGCCACATCATCTAATGTCCACGTTGCATTGGAAATGCTCTACGCATACTCATATTTGCCAGTCTGTTGTAAAAAATTAAATAATAATAATAATAATAATAATAAAACAACGTTAGGACTTGTTCTATTATACTTGCACTTATTCCCCTTTATCTTGGTTAATGGTAGTAGTAGTAATAACAGAATATGTGAGTATCAAAGCAATTCGATTAAAAATAATAATAAAAGTGATATTCTTATTAATTTCATAAACTTATAAACACAAAGTTGACTCATAGCATATAAAGACATATCTGCACAAACTTAGACAAGCTTGTGAATGGCATTTGTTTGTATTAAAAAGTTGAAGTGGAATCCATACGTCACAACACTTCCCATATTATCAATGTATCAATTAGATATAACCGACTAGTATTACTGCAATTTACCCATGCTAGAAAAAAAAATATTAACTATATAAAACAAGCTTAGTTACATATTTGAATAATAAATTCTTGTTTTCAAAACAGAATTCATTATTGCTGTATGTTGCTTTGGTTCGATCTACTCTAATATTCTTTTAACATGAAATACCATAAAGTTCGTGGTAGCAAATAAACTACTTACCATGATGCATTCTTTAAAAATACAAAAAAGAATAAGATCATTGTTCTAAGTAGAATCACTAGTACTTGAAATAATAAGTCCCCTAATACAATAATTTACAGTGATTCTGGCATACAAGCATGTACGAGTACTAAACATAACATATTATATCTCCCTCCCACGTGGGTAAACATCCATTTCATTATGATAACGAAGACAACAACAATACAGTATATAACACAGTTAAAAATACTTAACAGAAGCCAGCCAACGTCTTTTGCTTTCCAATTCTCCTCCTAATAATAAAAGAGAATTTCATTCGGCTTCAGTAATCGAGAGACCCCATGGAAGCGACTCCATTGCTGGAGCTCCTTAACTCCTGTCTGTTAAGGTAGTCATCACAGTTGTTCTGGGGGAGTCTTTGGCCTGAGATTGAAGATGATATTGAACTCGGCCCTTCTTCTTTTCCCATTTGTTGAACTTCTAGTGGAGTTAGGATTTTAATGTACCACACGTTGTTCACAAACTCCCTGGAGAACACCGAGAAATGTAGATAATTCACGTTGAAACAATCAAAAATGAACAATAACAGCAGGAATCTGGTGACTTTTGCTAATTAGTAATGCTCAAGCACTTTCAGCTCCAAGCAAATAAGAAAAATTATTATTCACAATGATGACTGCCAAGGAAACCTGAAGAAAGACGGCTAATGCCATATCAATCTATAATTATCAATCTAATGACATTGATTAGTTAGGAGAGTTGAGTATGAGTGATGCAAGCAAATCAAGTGTATTATTTGATTGTCTTTCTAACTGAAAATAAATCAAGCTATTTATTTTGTCATATCTTTGTTACTGTAAATAAAGCAAACTTTCTCGTACTAATTGTACACCCTAAAACCATGAAAACCATCACAGGTTTTCAACTGGTTTCAGCAAGGTTGATCCTCAAATTCTACATCTTTGCACACCTTGGTCAGTCATCTGCTCGTTCATCACCAATAATAGTTGTATTCTTAATTCTAGTGCTTTGGGTATTTCACTAAATAAATATCATTTCTGCAACCATTTTTGTATCTCAGATATTTTACTACTTTAAGCAACTTTACATTTGCTTTATGTCATTCAGATGCTCACACTTGCCCTTTTAATTTGCTTTATCGCAATACATTAACTCGTTCATTGGATTTTAGAATAGCTGTCACTAAAATCTCAGTAGTTTTGCAAGACTGGAGTTAAGAGACACTGATTGGCACCAGATGCAATTACCATGACCACTACCAAGTCTCCAACCATCCCTAGTTTGCCCTGCCATGATTCCCACTCACAATCGATGCTCAAATAGATCATCCTAATCTTGCCAAGCTATAAGAACTGGGACCTAAATCATCGAGTTATTAGATTGTTAATCTGAGTCAAGTCATCTAGGAAAACATAACCGCAATTCTTATCCAAAATTGAGTCGAACATGGAGCACCATCTGCATTGACATATACTTATCCAAAATTGAGTCGAACATGGAGCACCATCTCCATTGACATCATTTCATTCCAATGTCTGTGGTCTTAGTAATACTTTCTCTACCTCAAGATTTAAATACTTTGCAACTTCAATTGATGATTATTCTAGATGAATTAAATACTTTTAATGCAAAACAGATTTAAAGCAGTTTTTGATTCTTCAAAATCTTTATCAAGAAATAAAAACCCAGTTGGTATACTCCTTCGCACTTAAGGATAATACCCTTGAATTATGTCATGAATTTTCAAACTTCATACATCTATGGCATTCTTCACCAAGATTCATGGGTTGATACGGTAAGAGACATCTCATTGACTACTCTACTACTTTGCAGTACTATACCTTTTCTTTGATTTTAGGCTTGATACATTTCTCCTTGCACATTACCTCATTTAAATATATGCCCTCGCCTATCCGTAATTAATAATTAAGTACATCACTCCACACTATATCCCTACTCACCACTATATCCTCTTCCAAAGTATATTGGCTCAATTGTCCGTAATGTCCATACTAGTCTTGAGTCTTGACAATTGGTTCAATTCCTTGAATGTGTCTTTTCAAGGTTATGCACAATCCCTAAAGGGTTATCATTGCTTTTCACCTCCTCTCAACTATTTCCACATCTCCATTGATGTCACTTTCTTCAAGTATACATTACTTAAATTCACTCAGCTTAGGAGACCACAATTCAGGTAATAAATGTTCCCTGTATTTTAGTCACTATAGATGATTTGATCACCTCCAATGACCAACTCATTGGTACAAAGCATCTGTTATTATCATTAGAGACATTGTTCACCAAAATATACTATCAGTACAGTTTCTTGAGGCCATTAAACACTCTTCTCCAACTTCAACTCCTTAAATAATACCACTGCTTAACTCTGACATGATTATTGCTTCCAAAAAAAAAAAAAAAAAAGTAGTCAATCCACTCTCAATCTTTAACCTCATATTACTCTCAGCTAGGACGGCACGAACCAATTACTTATGGCCCAAGATTGCTAAG
Organism: Cardiospermum halicacabum; assembly: GCA_031304145.1. Classification (NCBI taxonomy): domain Eukaryota; kingdom Viridiplantae; phylum Streptophyta; class Magnoliopsida; order Sapindales; family Sapindaceae; genus Cardiospermum; species Cardiospermum halicacabum. The sequence goes on along the minus strand of CM062398.1, from coordinate 7,224,739 downwards.
TTGCCCTTGGCTGTGCTCTGAAGTGGAGACAACATCATGGTTGATTACTTATGTTAGAAATATTTCTACTACGTTTGATGAATGTTAGATAGGTATGTGCCCATTTAGTTTTATGAAAATACTTAAATTCATTTTGAATATATATTTTTTTAATTCTGGTGATTTTAATATTATTTTATCAATTTTTAATGATACTATTAATCGTTTCAATACTTCACGTATCATTTCGCATGTCGTATTAATCAATCTTGGACAACATAATAAAACTTAAATAGGTTGATCAGTTAGAACCGATTTAATTGATTATTTAAACAATAAAGTTTCTTACGCCATTGTGATTATGGGTAGATTTATTTTTATATTACTGAATAACACGTTATATCAACCTGTCTCTAAATTAACAACAAATAAGTAAGATTAGTTATCCTGATAAAAACAAAATCAAGTCTCGATTATGTTATGTGTGTTAAGCTATGATCTTTCATCTTATTTTATTTTTTCAGCCTCCTAATTGATGGTAAAACGACGGAAGAAATGAATGCCATACTTCTTCGCTCATGTGCATTGTTTATCAATTTTTATTTCAAGGGTATGCGTGTAGTTAAATCTGTCTGTAGTTTCGCTAGTTAGAGCAAGATGGGGAAGAAAATTTCTAACAGGTTTCAGTATGGGTTTTGCAGACCCTAACCATAGCAATCTCTACTACTGCCACATACCAACCTCTGAGAAAGCCAACTTAAGGCAACTCTAGCCACAAGGCCACTACTTAGGACAGGTATGAAGGTGCCACGTTAAATGGAAGTTCGGAACAAGTCCAAAACTAAATAGGATTTAAGATTCTAATCCTATCATTCTCAATATTCTTTTAAAAACTTTTCAGGACTTCCCAGAGCACAGTATCAGTGCTAGCCTCCCCTCCATGGAAGCTTAATATTGATAACAAAGACTAAATCTAACAAACATAAGAATTATGCCTTAAATTAGAAATTGAAAATAAACTGTCACTTACTGCCAAGGGTCATCACCAAGGAGAAGGACATCATTCTCCCGGTCTACAAATACAAGCTGCCAGCCTGATCTCTGAGGGTCCTCTAATTGGCCTTCAAGGCCAAACATGCGTGCGAGCTCACTGCGCAGCTCATCATAGCTGCTGAACTTGGAAATGTCCAGTGATCGCCCAAAGGACCCTGACTTGTGAACCTGTCAGATTTACAAAATTTGAATCAACAAAAGGGTATCAGCATAACAGCTTACGATGGCTCACAAAAGGTTAAAAAATTGAATGCAAAAAATAATAATAATTGAACAAAATTACAAACAAGTGCCACAAACATAACGGTATCCCCCAGTAAAGATTTTCCAAAAAAAAAAAAAAAAAAAAGAAAAAGCTACCACATTAACATTTAAAAACTCCCCATCTAGTTTTTTACACTAATATAATCTGAAATTAGTTAAACCAGTCATGCAACTAGAGTCATGTTATCAAGGAAATAGCAGTCAAGTCTTATTGCAATCTAGGTTCTATTGCAAATAACTTCTGAAAGAAAAAATAAAAATCGCAATGTAATTTCCACGACGAGTTTGCAAGAGACTTGGGTGCTTACCTTCACAAAGGTTCTGTTTGATGTGTTCACTTGCTCCACATTTTCAGAGGACTGCAAGAAACCTGATTCATCAACACAACTTGAAGTAGTCATCTCTGAGTTAAGTGTAAAATCATTTCCCACAGCACTAGTAAAATTTGAAGCAGCAAACGGTAGGGACAATGAATCATTTTCACTGATATTTTTCAGATTTTGCAGCCCATGTTGTGCCATGAGAGATGAAGAATCAATGGAAACCCCAAAAAGAAGGTTGTTTTGAGGATCAGCAGAACCTTGGTAAGAGTACTCTCTCCCAGGAAATGGTGGAAGCAAATTAGCAAGTTCAGAAACACTTGCTTGTTGTGTTCCTAGCTGCTCTACCTGGGGCAACACACAATGAGATACTCCAGAAGAACTATGTGGATCTACTGAAACTTGCTTGCTTATGATGGAAGAGGAAGTAATGCTGGGGTTGGACACATTTGAGTTGAGCAAGTGAGATGTGCCATCCTGAGATAATGAACCTAAGATATTGTGCATACTAGAAACATCAGATGTGGCCATTGGGATACCAAGGGAATCAGAAAAGTTCGGTTGTTGACATTGTGGAGCAATGGCCTGAAGCGTTGGTGGCTGGGACTGGCTGGTTGATGCAAGATGAGGTAGAGTGGCCATGATATTTGGGATCTGTGGTTGAACAGGTAACTGGTGTAATTGCTGAGATTGTTGAACTTGCTGCTGCTGCTGCTGTTGGTCATTATAAGAATGCTGTCGCTGTAACTGCTGTTGAAGAAGCTGAGCTTGAGCAGAGGCCTGATTGTCCTGAAAACTCTGCATAAAGGCATTTTGAGGATGGGACTGCTGTAAAATCTGCCTCGGAATCAATGAAGAAGGCCCATTGGAGGTACTTTGTGGCTGCTGGAACTGCAGAAGAGACTGAGAAGCTAATTTGGAAGAATCTACATTTCTCATTTCCTGCAGTGCAGCAGCAGCCATTGCTTGGTATACATCAGGTTGTAAACCTGGCATGGAGGTATCAAGCCTTGGCTGCATCCATGGTGAAACCCCAAATCCTTGAAAGTTCAATGACTGGAATCCCTGATCCCCAACCCCTCCTTGAAGCCACATTAATGGAGAATTAATGTTCATATCCCCGTCTTTCAGACCTTCATCAAGCATATTAAACAGAATATACTCATGGTCACTTCATCAACTTCAGATCAGGTCGAATCATGAGCAATTATGCATGTTAAAGCTGTAATGAAAAACATACCAGGGAAGGAGGGCAGTCCTGATGGCCATGGTCGCTTCAATCTTAAAGGGAAGGGGGATGGATACATAGGAAATGTTGTCAATGGTTCAATTTCCCACAATGATACTCTTGGCTGCCTCTCCCCAGCAGTAGATTCATCCCAGCCTACCTGCACCAGTGCAATAAAGGACTCAGGACTTTGACTACAATTTACCAAAGCAATGACAAACCAAATGTTGAGTCTGTACTCTAACTCAAACAGAAACTCTTAAACAAACCTTGACAGAACGCCAATGTGAGTTTGGCCAACGGACAGCCTCTAAATCACTAATGCCAGTAATAGTACCCATGTACCTGAACACGAACAAATAATGATTAATATATTTGTCTTATCCTCAATATTAGATAGGGCAAGAATAACAGTAAGCAAATCAAAAGAAAACATAGCTGCACATTTATCCTTCTATTCTACCCAGATAGCAAACTAACCCACAAAATAATTGATGGACCCGATCAAAATGTTTAAACGAAGTACCACATCTACTAACTACAAGGCTGGTGTGGTGTTTATAAGGGTCTTGAGCTCTCCGTCATAAGCTGGCTTTTGAGGAGTGACTCTCGCAAGGTTTTTAACATTTGGCATCAACTTTGGTATCAGAGCCACACCCATGCACCTCCATATGTGGGCATGAAAAGGGCTGCCTAGGAGTATACTGACCAGTCAAAGGGGCCAAGTTGGCTACATAGAGCAAGATGGCCGTTGACACATAAGAGGCTACCTAAGAGGGTTGCAAACAATCAAAGGTGTTGCATAAGCTGTGAAGAGTGAAAGCCGGGGTGGACATTGATTGTTAGGGGCAGGGTAATGTTATGACCCAAGTGCAAGGTATAGGACTTGAAATCCCACAACAACTAACTACAAGATTTGTGTTGGGTTTATAAGGGTCTGAGCTCTCTCTCCTCATAAAGTAGCTATTGAGGGGTGGCTCTCGCAAGGTTCTTAACACAAAACTAAAGTTTTTATTACATAATTGCACTTTTTTGCAACAGTTTAACCTCACATTTTTTTAAAAACTTCTTCCTTGGCTTCGGAATAAAATAACCACGAGTTGAAAATCAGCAAGTATCACTTCATGTTGAAATTACTCAATAGAGAAGACATAAAAACAAAGTTCATTTTCCACCCCGAAGGCATGGAAGTTGGGAAGAAAAATATGGAATATAAACAAAATTCATTTTAAGCAAAAAAGGGAGGTCTCAACTACCTGTCCATGTGTATACTAGTATGAAACCTTAAACTAACACTTAATAAAGAGAGGACCTACCGACGAACACTTGATTCTTCTGTCTCAAAAAGCATCCTAAATCGCATGCCCACAGAAACTCGAGTATGATAGACTGCTTTAATATACTTGGCCAGTGGAATGACAAACTCTGAAGGACTCGCCCTGCAACCAAGGCAACTTGAGATGATTAGAAGTTGTGTTGAATTAGCTACTAAAGCAGATATTTATAATTAAATACTTCACCTTGGATTATAGAATATAGTAAAGCGACTATTTGTAGCTGCTGCATGTGCTGCTGCAGCAAGAAGACCAATGTGCATACTATCACTTGATAGAACAGATGAAGGCATGACTGTCTGAGGACGATTAGCTCGTCGGATACCCAAAAGCAATTGATTTTTATCATTCCTGATGGAAGAGAAAGCAATTAAAAATGAATGAATATCGAACCGCAAAATTTTTATTAGCGACTGCATGCAACAATACCTAAAAAACCCCAAAGTTGAGCATGTAATGATAATGAATACATACAATATGTGCAGGAAAAATGAAGTTATATGAGTTAAAGAAGGAAGCATATCATAAAGGCATAACACACATTATGATGCATATTGTATCATTATCCAGAAGCAGGCATCTATAAAATCTGTGATGGTCGCCGATAACATATAGAAATTAGTCAAACGCCATTATTGACATCATATGTCGCCAGGCTCTCATAAGTTTGCAATATCAAAGTATCACGTTGGATATGCCAAAACAGATATGCAAATAAAAATAATCCTTGGAGGGAAATTATAATATATAATCTAACCAGATAAACAGGACAGAATCACCAGCAACAAGTCGCTTAGCACTAACGAAAACACTCCATCCTGTAGTAAGAAGATGTCTTTTGGGCTGCCCTGCAGATACAAACGTGAGAAACCAATTAATTCTATAAACTTTTTGTCCTTTGGAAGACAGTGCCCTTACAAGCATCGAACCAAGAGTTGAGAAAATGGTTGATTTCAAATCAAATTTATAAATACGTGTACACACAAATGTGTGCGCGTGTGTGTATATGTATAAATGCTCTCTGATAATCAAGTGCACAACCTTCTCTCTTGGATATGAGAGCAAATAAAAACAAGATCTTTGTACATAACAATATTTATCTGTATTAAAGAAGTTTGAAAAATAGTCACATAAAAGAGTAGATAATAAGAAAAATGACCTCGAAATATATGTCTAAACTTCCATTCATTATCATGAAGATCCCTTGCAATCAATTCTTGAGCAGGAGGTGTTTGTGAGTAATCCTAAACAGAAGTGAAACCATATGTCAAAGATTTTACACCTCTCAGCTTTATCAAGAAAACGGTGTAAGCCAGTTTAGTTTTACTATAAAATACCACATACAAGGGGAGGAAACACTTTTTCAGCTGCTCGGCGAGGAACAGAGAAGCCACCATGAGTGCTGGTATCACTTGCAGTTAATGTTTTACAAAAATAGTTTGTTGGCTGTTTGCTGGCAGTACCCAATTCAGCAGGCAGCAGGTACACATCTTTTTGCTCTTGCTAAAATAAAAGAGTATCAGGATAATAAATTTTAAACCTAAAACCAAAAATTAAAAATAAAAATAAAAATAAAAATAAAAAATCTCTAAATGACCAATACATGCAAATGAAATTATTAAAATACCGGACTTAGTGGTTGCAAGGTCATCTGTGCATATACTTCATCAGTTTCCACATCTGCCTGCAAAGGTAAAATTTGCAACTCCTGAGAAACAGCCCAAGAGCACACTGCAAAGCAGACCAACTAAATGACTGATACTTACATGCATGGTGACATTGTGAAGCTGACAGATGAGTTGTGGGGGTAAAGTAGGGTAATTAGGTATATGAGCATCTACTTCCTTGTTGGTTGAGGCAGCAACCTGCATGAGAAGTAGACAGTGAAGATAGTAAGGTAGTAGTGTTTAGTGGATGTGATTTATCTCATGTTCAACAATGAATGGGGTTGGATTTGTGTATCCTACACAATTCCATAAACATAGGATTATCCCAGGTTCTGTGAGGGAAAAGTGCATTCGTTACTTTCAGGCACATTTTGAATTAATTAGAATGTTGTTTTTAATCATAGGAAAAACAAATATATTAATATTACTGCTATTAACAATTATTATCTAATTTCAAACCTGTCAAATCATACACCACACAAGGAAGTAGCACTTCAAACATACCTAACAGAATTCTAGATGATTATAAACAAAGGGTAACATACAACTGAATACTAATATACAAGCTCCAATGGTTACAAAATGTTATTTGGCTGCTACCATTTCTAGTGAAATGACTAGGCCATGTACTTGATGGGAAAATACTATTGCTGAGTACTTCATCCTAATAATTATATTAAATCATCCTAATAATTATATTAAAGAAGCCTCATAAAAATGCAGTTTCTCAGTATGATGGTTCTGAACATCCATTGAAGTTATAGGTAAAAAGGAAAAACAAAATGAAATCCATTAAGTCTTGGATCATGAATTATTGGACAACACATCATTCATTCCCAACCAAATAAATGCAACCAGTAGGCATTTTCTTCTAATATCAAGAACAGTGTATCAACTTGAAGATTTCATCTTAATGATCCTATCAGTGCTGTGGGAGTGATTATAGTTTTCAAGTACTACATTTATAAAATAATCACTACATACTTACACAATGCTCTAACAAAACATCTTAACCAATATTCTGCTTATAAACCATGGCAAAAATTAAATCATAATGAATAATAAATGCCAACAGAACATAGCAATAGATATTGATTCATAAAACTCATAATGACCTGTTCACTGTGACCCTGAGGGAAGTAGACAACACGGCTCCCAACGGGAGGTAAAGACACAAGTGGTCCCGCACATGCATGCCAAAGCTCAGAATTCAAGCATTTCTTCTCCCCTACAAAAAATTTACCTCCCTAGTTATTTCAAATTACCATAGCAGAAGATAACAACAGCGAGAACAAAGCAACTATCGAAGTTTTTGTATTTCATTAATTTATTTTTAACAAAAAAGACTGCTCCAAGAAGTCAGCTGCAAGTGCATTGAATTCAAATATTGTAACCGGATAAATAACAGTCCATTCGATTTAAAGACTGTCCATAAATATGTTCAATAATTCATTTCAATATAAACCACATGCACACCGACATTGAATACTTATAGGCTGAACTTGGACACAGCAACTAAACTATCAGAAAATCAAACTAAAACCTCATAACCCACCAAAATAAAATATACTATAACCCATATATACTTAGAACTAAATACCTACAAGAAAAACACTAACCTTCCTGAGTCGGCTGCTGATTGAACCCAGACGAAGAAAGTCTCATTCTTCAAAGAAAAAAAAAACGAAGAGAAAGCTAAACAAAACTAGCGAAATTCAGATATTAAATCCAACCCCACCAGAAAAAGAACAACAGCGTAGCAAAAAGCAAACTACTAGTCAACTTGTTCACATTCATGAAATCCCACCCACCACCTCCCCCCACCCCCTCCAAAAGGAACAAAAGAGCTGCTTCTCAAATAAAATATCATCCAAAACCAGTACCACTACCACTACAAACCACCACTTTCCTTTGCCTCATAAGCTTCAGATCTTCTGGAACCGCCCCCTACAGTCTTCATTAAACCACCGCATTCCGCACATCAAACCCTAGCTACCAGAATCTAAAATAAAACCCCCAATCTCCTTAAAAACCCTAACCAACCGCCAGATCTCAGCTGGACACTTGCTTAACCAAACTTGAACACAGAGCTAAGAATCCAGTTAGGCTGACTGACCAGAAAATGACATTTGAATAAATATATTCAACTTTGATTTCTACGACAAGTTGAAACCAGTAGAAGGGATGTGAGAGAGAAAGAGAAAGAAAGTCTCGGAAAGTCGTTTGTTGGTCATACAAACGCTGCGATCAATCAATTAATACAGTGTTGTGATTTATGGGACAATTTTTGTGGGGATTTTTTTTTTTTGTTAATTTAAAAATGGGAAAATGAAATAAATAGGAAAGAGAAAAACTTGTAAATGTAAAATGTCAGGTATGTGGGGGCAAAACGCAGCGTGTGGGTGCAGAGAGAGAGTGTAGAATCTACCACTCTCTCATCTACCGTAGATCTTCTTTTTAGATTTTTCAGATCTATGTGGGTCCTACATTTATTTCTTTCTCATTTGCGTTCCTTCGTCACCATACCATATACGGCCTCTTTGCTTACTGAATGAGATGTATTGAAAAATCTAGAAGCTAACTTACCCATTTTCAGTCGGAGATATCTAACTTGTTTTCTTGGACGAAATTTGGAAAACGGGATGGTAAAATTTGTGTCCACGAGTAGTTTAGAGCATCTCCATGGTTTAGTGAATTGAGACAAATGTGGCATGGTAAATAGAGGATGTGAATAATGATGTGTCAAAAATAATATTTCTAGAGAAAAAAAAGTAAAAATCGTCCGCAGTGGTGATTGTCTATTCGAATTTTTCTAATTTATAATCCATTAGAATTAAGTTTCTATTTTCTTTTTAATTTATAATTTAAATAGAAATATGGTAATTACAATTTTAAAATATTAAAATTGATGATTGACATCTCAACTAGGACGTGGAAAATAGAAGCTCTACTCCACACCCTCTATTATTTTTTCTGCCACGTCACCTGCACATTGTAAATTCACATTGCCATTGGAGTGAATTTTTTAAATAAAAAATCCAGAATGTCCACGTGGATGTGCAAATCAATAAAATCACATTCCACTTGAGATCCAATGGTTTAGTGAATTGAGACAAATGTGGCATGGTAAATAGAGGGTGTGGATAATGATGTGTCAAAAATAATATTTCTGGAGAAAAAAGATTAAAAATCGTCCACAGTGGTTATTGTCTATTCGGATTTCCCTAATTTATAATCCATTAGAATTAAGTTTCTATTTCCTTTTTAATTTATAATTTAAATAAAAATATGGTAATTACAATTTTAAAATATTAAAATTGATGATTGACACCGTCAACTAGAACGTGGAAAATAGAAACTCTACTCCACACCCTCTATTATTTTTTCTGTCACGTCACCTGCACGTTGTAAATTCACATTGCCATTGGAGTGGATTTTTTAAATAAAAAATCCAAAATGTCCACGTGGATGTGCAAACCAATAAATTCACATTCCACTGGAAATGCTCTTAGTCCTTATTTAGACATAATAATATGAATCAATATCACTTTGAATTTTATAAAAATAAAATGATTTATTATTATTATTTTAATATAAATTTTATATGGTAAAAGAATCAGAAGTAATAGATAAAATCAATTAATGAATATAAATTAAATATAACATATCAGAATCTATCTATATATATAAAGCAGCAATTCTGAGCAGGCCCACCAAACTGACGTGGAGTGTGCTGAGAGTTGAGCTTTGAGTGGAAAAACAACGAAAATTGAAAGTTTTGAAATTCGAAGATATTGTACCAATCATATTATTACACGTGTCCCGGCTTAAAAAATGTCAAATTAATAATTTAAGATTTTATTTTTATAATTCACATGGTAAAAAATATATATAAAAAATACTTTTAAGTTACGATTAAATTTTATGCATTAAATTAATATTAAATACATCTTTTCATATATCGAAATATTTACATACATTTAATATTTAATATTGACCTTTTTGTTTTATGCATTAAATTAATATTAAATATTAAATAGATCTTTTCATATATCGAGATATTTAAATATATTTATATTGACCTTTTCGTTTATTGTGTATGTTATGAATAACCCTTTATATATATATATATATATATATTATATTCTTTTATATTTTTTAATGAATTTTCATAATTAAATCTTATATTTCAAATTAAATTATTATATGTGTTTAATTATCTTTCCAATTAATTAGTAACTTCTGATTTTGTCTTATTCTATTCATATTTCTCGCAACTAATTTATATATTTCAAATTAAAATATTACACGTGTTTGATTATCTTCCCGATTAATTCAAAACTTCTTATTTTGTCCTATTCTATTCATCTTTCTTTATCCGTTATCATTTTTATTTCCAATCTTTAATTTTAAATTGAAAATTAATGAAAAGTAACCATAGCATTTAAAAGGACTTTATGTTACTCGCTTTTAATCTTCTATTACATATTTCTCTCCATTATATTTTTCTCGATTTGGAAGATATAGAGATATAGACCGAGAGAAGCCTTTGTGCTTCTAGGGCCTCAAAATGTTCACATAGCGATGGGTATGTGCACTTTCATGGTTTTCACTTTTGTTACACAATTTTTATTTTAAAGGGAAATTTCAATTAATTTTGATTGGTGTTGTTTTAGTGAGAACCATGGTAAAGCAATTATTTGATTTGACATGTAGTATCGACATCTTACTTTCTATTTCTCCCTTCAAATTCAGCTTTAGATTTGGTTTGATTTTTCTTATCTCGGTTAAATTTCAATATTTGATTTTGGATTGGGCAACCTCTTTTGGTGCGAGATTATATTTTTACTTATGAAATAGAAAAACTCATGATGCGAGTCTTTGTTTGCGAAATTCTTCATAATTGTGTTTGGCTTTGATTTTGATACAGGATGTTTGGATTTGATTATCTTCTGGTATATATTTTTAAAATATTATAGTCGTGGATGTCAAACTTTGCCCACACCAGAGGCTACATTGATATAGGCAGAAGGTATGTACTTATGACTGCTTTAATTTTGATGTTGGTTAGGTTATTTTAATGAATAAATTTTGACTCTATTATATAACCTCTCTGATCAAAGTAGGATACATTACAAGTCATTTACAACTTGATTACTGCTAAGAGACTTAGAGCGTGTCATTAGCCTGAAATGGCCGATTCTGCTCATCTTCTTTTGAACTCTGTTGATATCATAGGAAACTCTCCCATCAACACTAGGCCTGATGAGAGGTATGTATGGTGTACAAATGCACATGTAAGCATGCCATTTTGTTATTTAATTAATTAATATTGCTATTGACATCAACACAAGGACCTCGCCATATGGTGAGATTTTGCGAAGAAATACAACCTATCTGATTTTTTTGTACATGTTAATGAATCATGTGCACTTATTATGTGATCAATTGATATTGGTGGAATCTATATATTAATATAAAGCAAAACTCTCAGCGGACCCCATCAATCTGATGTGGCGCTGAGAGTTCAGCTTTTGCTTGAAAAACAAGCAAAATGAGTACTTTTGAATTTCATTCCTATTTTACCAATTAGGGAATAACACGTGTCAACACTCCTTTCTTCTTTTACGAGTTATTCTAAGAATATTCTTAAAAAATACTATCATTTAAAAGAGCATTTATTAGATTAGAGATGAGAGTCTTTTCATTACTTTGTAACGTATTTCTAACCTCTTATATACGGTAGATATTGCCTAATACATCTATCACCATGAAATGATTGAAATCGGATTTTTTTTCATTTTCCCTCTTATTCAGGTTAGAAATATTAAGATTTTCATATGGTATTTGGATTTTTTTTTTATATACTATTGATTATTACTTTTAAATATTAATACTAATTTATTTTTATTTGATCCGTTTCTCTAATTTGGTTTTATGTTTCTAGGGATATATCTAATAGAAATATGATTCCAATTGAAATACTTTTAAAATCATCTCCCAAGAGTCTCGGCTTCTTCTCATATTTCTGGGTAAGATTTGATTTTTTAAAAAAAATTTATAATTATTTTTTGTTATAAAAGTGATAATTTTTTTTTTTGTTGAGACTAATTCTGGAATCTAAGGTGTAAGAAAATAATTGTTGATCGTAATATCTCCTTCTCTTAATTAGATTTTATTTATTTTCCTTTTATTTTTATACTATTCATATATCTGTGTATATGGCTTTAAACTAATAATTTGTTTGTGAATACATTAATATATACTTATGGTTGTAAATATAGAAAATGTAATATGAGAGGTTCAACTTGTATGCAATAAAGTGTTTAGGACACAAATATGGTCTGCTGCTGAATAGAGAATGACAAATGTACACGATCCGCTGGAGAATTGATCCCGTGGTGAAGAGATACGGTTAATTTACCATTTAACAGTCCGATAGATATGATTTTTTTTTATGTAATTGTATAAAACATTTTTTTTTTTTATTTATAATCATTTTTGTTTTTGTGTTTACTACATTTTAATATATCAATTAACTTTTGTATAACATGATGGTGGGGTGGATGATGGTATGAATATGTTGATCTAGAAAATCATAATGAGTTGGAATTTAGTATTTTGAAATAAATTTATTAGGAGTTTAGAGGAATGGAATATTTGCTTTTTTTTAAAAATATATATTTTTTTAATATAAATTTGAACCATTTATTTGATATATAGTTTTAATTAATTACTATTGAGTGATAATTTATTAAGATATTAAAGTCGAAAAAATCGTCAAATTTACAAATTTGGTAAAAGTTTTGAAATGGATTTAATATGTGATTGAAGGAAATATAAATAAGTTTTTATCTGTCTAGAAATTTAATTACAGATATTTATGATAAAATAAATTTTTAAAATTAAAACTAAATAGTAAAATTTCTCTGCCAATATATATAAATTTCAATCCGACAATTTAATCAATTAAAATTAATTTTATTTATATCTTATCCCCTCTTTTCCCTAAGTTATAAATGATAAAAAAAATTAGTATATATAACTTTTTTTTAGGTGTATAATTAATAGAATTTTAAAAAATAATTTTATAATAGTAGTTAGGGTGAGTAACTATAACATAATACATATTAAATATAAATTTATATTAATTGTAAAACTATTATTGAAAAATGGATTAAAAATATGAATCATAAATAATTTAGTGACCAAACTCACTAAAACATGTGAAAAAGTCATAGATTCCTAAGGGGAAAAGAAAATTTGAATTAATTTATTATAATAAATCTCGAAAGAAATGAAAAAATATTTTTTTAAAAATCCATTCATAATTTGATATTAATTTGATTGAAAAATGAAAAAAAAATGATAGTATATTTAATCAAATTAAATTAATATTAAATAATATTGTCCATATATAAAGATTCATATAAATTAAATAATATATTAATAATAAATTAATTATTCAATAAATTTTATTAAGTTTACCATTAAAATAATATTTTATTTATAGAGTATATAAAACTAATATAAAAACTAAAATGAATAATAAATTATATTTCGATTGAAATGTTTAAAAAATGAATAAGGTAATATAGAATATTAAAAGAAAAATTTTACTAAATCTATTGTATAAAATTTAAAAAAGAATAAAATATTTAAACAATTAAGCATTTAGTTAACATTTTAGTTAATTAATATTTTATTTAAAATATTAAATAAAGAAAATTATTTTTATTTTTTGTATTTAAATTAGTTAAATGGTAGAAATAGAATTAAAAATGTATGAAACTACAACGATTTTGAGAACTCAATATAATCAAATTTATATAAGCGGATAACGAAAATAATGCAGAAAAAATTGTGCCTTTAAAATCAAATAATTTTATTATATTAATTTACCATTTTCATGACTGACAAATTTTACTATATCAAAAATATTGAGAGCTGAATAAATCCAGTAAGTAAATATAGAAGTTTATGTACTAAGACATAGATAAAATATATGAATCATTTTATGATTTTAGATTTCGTTTATATATACACACAAAAGAATTTAGTTAATTTTAGAGTATTTTATTATCTATAAAACTAAATTGTCATTATATTAATTAAAAATAAAAATTATCATATATTGCGCAACGCGCGAATTTTCCCACTAGTTAACTGGATATAATAAAGGGAAGATATAGTCTCTAATCTTTGTACGCAATAACACATTTTTCGGTGTACCTGTAACAAGGAGAAAATAACACTTGAAAGTGAAAGACTTGATTTTTTTTATTGATTCAGAAGAGAAACATTCTCTTATATTATATTGTTGTTATATATACATCATATTGTCATTTAGCATTACAAGAAACATGTCAATTGACATGTGTACGATGGTGGAAGCCAATTACTTGACACTCATGTTTACAACACTTCCCTTTGAATTTCACTATTTTCGAATTTTTGACCGTCTCGTTAAAATCTTACCAAAAAAACTCAATGGAATAAACACATAGACGAAGGAAAAAGAGTACAGTCGAATCTAAACATTTTATACTTCCTCTGATGAGAACATTTGTAATCTCGATTTTCAAATTTTGGGGTTTAACATTTCGATTTTGTGAAATGATTTAAAATCGATAATATCATTATTGGTAAATCTTATGGATTTCATTGTCTAGATATATTGACAATCAGAGTTAATTTGTCTAGATTCTACAAACTATTGGGAGTGATAAACGAGACATCTGACTCGTATATTTAGATATGGCTACATCAGGACCAGACATATATTATTGCCTTCCTTGGTTGGGATGAATCTCTCTGGGGATCAAATCAAGTGTTTCAACAACCATTTGTGCCCTTAATGGATGAACATTATTCATATTGAATTTTTTCAGAAGTTTTCAGTATATGATAGTTAATAACCAAAATATTATTTGGTTTATGCTCAATTTCTAAACCAAGTTAATACTTTGATTTTAAACTCATTTTCTTATCCACCAGTTTGTTAGACTTCTTCTGGAGTTCAAAATGTATCAACATGAACTGCTACAATGGAAAAGTTAGATCTCGACTTCTTTAGGAAATACTTGGGCAGTGGTATTATTTAAATATCTGTCTTCTAATGGATATTCACTAAAATAACTTGCTCAGATTATTTTAGTCCATACAAGGATTTCTGTAACTATCTGAGTCTCGAGATTTTGTTAATGTGATTCTAGTAAGTTTAATCCTTCTGTGATTTCTGTAATGTAGAGGCCATATAAATATGCAGTAATAAAATCCATCAGCCACACTTCCGATTTTTCAGATATGGTACTGATCAAAACTTGGAATCAGAAATTTGAATAGGATGGTATCCACAACTGGGAATAAAATGTCATCATAATCAATTTCAGATCTTTGTGAAAATCAAGATCTACAAGTTAGATTTTTATATCACAACTTCATTTCTCTCCTTTCGTTCGAACGAATATATTTATAACTAATCTATTGGACACTTGGTGTTTTAGCTATGCCTGGATTGATTTTGGCCATTTTTCTCAATCATATCATTTTTTGCATTCTTCCATATTAAGTGACTCACAATTATAAACATCAATTGTCATTGTGTATTAGATCGTTAATGATCATTTATCTAATTCCACCTCTTTCTGAGAAGTTCAGATTATCTCTCAATATTTTCTCCTTTAGAGAGATTATTTTATAAATTTTAAACTTGTTCATGAAATATGGTTTTAGAACCCCTAAACCGATTTTTCTATTAAATTAGGTGGTCTCTACGCTTCTAGCGTGGGATTAAAGTTTCATTGTTATGGCCTTTTTAATTTTTTTACTTGAACAGTTACCCTTGTTGGTATACTATAAATTTCTATGCATGATATGGTTATTTTAGAAGTATCACTTGAATGCTTCTGTCATTTGATTAGCTATTATTTGTATTCCTAGTTTACAGAGTACATGAATCCATATTTATATGTACTAAATATATGAGTTTTCTATGTCAGTTCAAATTTCTCTTCTAGAGAAATATTTTCCTTTCAAAGTGATAGAAAATTAATCTCATGACGTTGACAATTAGCTAATCTAGCTGAAAGTAAATCCACTGTCAATGATTTCAAATATCTAATAATTGATGAAGAATCAAAACTCATATATATTCCTAAACGTCTCTGGGTCCTATTTTTGTTCTTTAAGTTAAAGTAATTGGTACATATATAACACACTCAAATGTTCTCAAATACGAGACGCTAGGTGGATGTCCAAATACTAACTGTGATGGGGGATATTGATTATAAGCTGTTGGGAAATTTCGAATCAGTACGACAACATGCAATATTGAATGTTCCAAAAAAACTGGCAATTTCTAGCGCTTTAATAAATTTCGCACAATTATCTGAAGGTTCTCAACTAATGATTCAACTAATGCATTTTGGGTACGAATATGCAAAACTGGATGTTCAATATCAATCCCAAATCTTGACTGTTTTATCGAATGTTTTCGATATAAATTTACCATCATTATCAAGTCTTATACTCTTAACAAGGTAATCTAAAAATGAGCTCGTAATCTGTGTTAGTAATTTCGAAAAAACAACTTAATTTAATAATAAGCACATATAAACTATCTCATAGATACGAAAATTAAAACCATAGCATAGTGAAAAGGGTCCTTTTAGTGGATAAATAGATTCACATATATACATTGAGTTCTTTATATAAAATCATGGATATTGAAATTCTACTTTGTAAACAAAATATTTATTATTGATATCCCTTTAAAGGAATATGAGATACAAATATTTGTGAAAAGTTTCTGACTTGTTACATATATTCCCATTATTAGTAGGATTTTACAATTCCTTAATGGAATCCTTTTTTAAATTCTCAAATGTTTCTATACATCTTTTAGATCTTAGGTGGATAAATAATCATAAAACATTTTGATATATGAGAACTTCTTGTTCTCGATAGCGAGTGCTTAGTTTTTCAATCTCAAGCTTTTAGCTTATTTATTTAAAATAAACACAGATGTTCAATACATTTCCATCTATAATATTGTTAATAATAATAAGTAAAGTTCTGGACTTACTTTGATATAAAACATTTTCTGTATTCAATTTAACATTATTCGGTAACAAAATCATTGCTTTTCTAGAGCTTTACCATATTAATGTTGCTCTATTGGAGCTCTCTATCAGATTATCACAGCTCTTCCGGAGCAATATATCAAATTATCATGATTCTTCTGAAGCAATCTCTCAGGTCTACTAGATCTGATATACCATTTACTTTCACTTGAATCCAATTACAATAAATGTCCTAATGTCCACATTATAGTATGTGACATAAAAATCAAAAAGAAATGTAGAAGAGAGAGATAAACAAAATATAAATTTGAGTAAAAATAGAAAATATAAACCTAATAGTCTTGATCTTGATCTTCAAGTCTTGATATTAGTCTTGTAATAATATAATGACTTTTAGATTTCCATATATAACGGAAAGAGTGAACATAACCTAATGACGTGTGTCGAGAGCGTAAAAAATATTTAATTCCTGCAATTAACTATAAATAGTAGTAAACATGGTCGAACCACAGAGAACGGATTAATCGATTTAAATTTGCTATGACCTAAAGACTAAATTGGGGGAGTTTTGAGATTGATTAAAGAACTAAAATACAAAATACCTAAAATAAAAAATCAATAGAGAAGACAATCCATTAAAGTCTGATCAATAAATTAACGTGTTATCATTGAATCTAAAAATAAAATATACTTATTGAGTAATTATAGTTATAGTCGTTGACATCGCGTCTAACAACCTAATCTTCCCTTAGTTTTTAGGCTGACCGGACAAGCGCCTTCTAATCAGCCCATAACCTATTAGTAACCCCGACAAGCGTCTGAAAAATTCAACTGTAGATTGTAGTAAGTATTAGGAAGACCTATGGTCATAGCTAACAATCAACAAAGCGTGTTCATTAACCTATGATCATAACTCCACATAACACGACATATCATACTATTTGCTACTTATGTTAACTTTATTAAACGTTTACATATTTAATTTTATTGACTAGCATGATATCAACCTAATTGATTAACTAACAAGCCTAATTAATCAATCAATCAAGTAAATATATTCAGCCTAAACCAAGTAATCATAGTGAAATCATGAATATTGTAGATATAATCAATGAAGCACTATTCTCACAACACAGAAAATAGACTAATCGACTTTACTAGATAAAAATAACTTAGGTAGCTATGATCATAGCTAACATCATCATTATTAATTCAACGTTCAAACCTAAAACACGGAGAATCTAAAATAAACCTCAGAACTCAAAAATAAAAGTGAGTTCCCTTACATCAGAAAGGAAATACTTATTTAAACCTAGAACTAGAAATTCAGGAAAGATCAAATTCTTTCCTGTAAAATCTAACTTGAACTTTAGAATTCAAAAGTTAAAATAAACAAGTCGTCTGTTAAGAAAGATTGATTCTTCAGTTGACTTTTACTTCTGGACTTTGACTTGGTAAATATCTCTACCGCACCCATAAATATTCCAAATTATAATTTAATTCTCAAACTGCACAAAAATACCAAATAAAGCAATTTAGTATAAAAACCATCAATTTAGTCCAATAATCATAATAGAAATTAGCTATAAATATTGCATATTTTGTGCATTGTCACCTTAACAAGACCATAATTCATTTATGGATATCTTGGGTTAATAGATTTTATGTCTAAAAAACATTGAATTCAACTCCCATAAGTTCTAGTTATTAATTCAATTCTTCGGTAATTCAATTTCTTTCATTATGTTTTCGTCATAAATATTCCATTTATGGGGAACCATTTGGATTAGTATAGGGATGCCCATAGTTTCTTCTAGAATTACGACCTTTTTCCTGACCATTTTCAGATCCTCGGCCATTTTCAAATCCTCGGTCATTTCCACGACCATTCCCACGTCCATTAACATAATTATTTCTACGCCTAAAATCATAACCACGACTACGTCCACGTCCACGACCCAAATTTTCATTATAATGTGCATTCACTTCTGGGGATGCATGAGTACTAACAGGGCATCTTTTACTAATTTTTTTTAACAAAAACTAGTTGTATTTTTTAGCAACATCTAGAGCGTTAACCAAATCATCATATTTATGGAATATTCTTTCTCGATATTACTATTGTAAATCCGTCTAGAAAGGATAGAACCAGTGAATGTTTTTTCACTAACATTTCATAATTAGTTTTCATTTTTCCACATATTTTTCAATTTTTTTTTATAATCGCATATGTAACAGAGTTATATTCACTCCCCTTTTTAAATCTTGGAATCTCAAATAGTTCCATTCATCTCAAGCTTCAGGCAATATGATTTCAGTTTGATAATTATATCTAGTATTCAATACCCACGATAGATTTACAGGATCTATGACATGCATATATTAATTTTTCAAGTCATTACTCAGGTGATTTCTGATAATAATTCACTTTCTCGAAAATAAATTTAACATTTAAATCACTTCCGATGAATTAAAATTAACAATTCATACAGTCTCGGGACATTATTTTAATTCTTTTAGAGAATCATTTCAATTCACATCTGGGAATTATCTTAACCACTCTAACTGGATTATCTCTATTGCTGGATATTAATTTTACCACTTTGGGGGCATTTTCTTAACCAATTCCTCTTTCCGGGATCTTGCGTTCCAATTCATAGAATATCACTTCTATTCTTCCCCCTTTATTCTTGTAACAAGAAAAAACTGTCAACCTTATCAGGGCCCTCGACTCTCAAGACATGAGCAAATTTTGTCCAGAATGTAAGCTACACAAGCTACCTAGGCACAAAACTAATCAGCGTAAAGTGAGTTACTTGATTAAACAGCTCTACTATCTGATTATTTGATTCAGAAAACATTTTCCCCAAGCACAAATGAATGTATTTTTTAAGACCAATTGATACATAACAGTCTGATCAGGTTTAGCAGGGAAGCTCTTACTTAACATTGTCCCGCTACCACTCGATTGCAAATAAAACTGGTAAAGGCACAATGACTAGTGTCGAGAAATGATAACAAGGCCCTATGTGCCCTAAAACTTGTAAAGTTGTAAATTAATTACACAATCATAAAAAAATCCATTCAAGTTCTAAACATTTACCGTATGCAATCAAGCTAAAGACACCTTATGACAATCATGTGGTAACAAAATCAATAACCAAACATTTGCAAAACAATATGTGCACGAATAATAAATAGTCACAAATTAACATCCAAAGTAACATAAGTTAAATAAGCACAAGTATCATACATACAAGTCAACAAAAGACGAAATAAATAAAAGGGTAGAAATACGCTTGAAATAAAAAAAAATACAAGGGCTTGACTAGTTGACCGAGTCATCCTTGTGGCAACCCTGATCATAAGGCATTTCGACCTCCTATTCCTACGACCTAGTAAGATCTTTGGTGGCACCCCAAGGCCCCTAATTATTCTTTATCATCTTCCATCTTGCTCTTTCGGCCTCCTCATCTACGCACACCACGAAAGATTCCTAAGCATCATATATAGCTTGCAGATTTCATTTTGACCTGTTGTGAGCTTCATTTTGATCAGAGGAGAATGTATGTAGAGAAACTTTTTAGAATGGTTTATCCCCAACAAACTAATTTAGATGAACATTCTGTACGATGTACTAAATGATGACCGAAGAATAACTCTACAAAGAGAGATCCATCAGGGTACAAATATGTCGAGAAACTATACTCGAAAAAAATATAAGACTTCTACTACGACATCCACCATTCTAAGTAGTTCATGTGGATCACAACAGCGTGATAAGTCATCAACCTCGATTGATACCACAATTGAGGAAGAGTTTTCATTCCACAATGATGTTCATATATTTTTCTAGTTCGTTGAGAGGTTTCAGAATGTATTAGGAGATGGTAATTGCGGTTTTAGAGTAGTTGCAGTTCATGTGTATAATGATCAGGATAAATGGCCGCAAGTTTGAGAAGACTTGTATTCAAAACTCGATAATAATTATGACATATATGAGCAGTGTTTAGAAAATTTCATCATAGATGTTTCCAAAATCATTGCAATGGTGGTATGGTCCTACACCAGATGGTAGTTATTGGATGAGTGTAGTGAATATTGGTTTTTTGATCTCCAATAGATATAATGCTGTTTTTGTGTCTATTTATGGAGTAAATAGTGTGACATTTCTGCCCTTACTTCTTCCAAATGGTGTTTCTCACCTATCTCTCAAGATTATCACTTGCCTCTAAAGAGATTCGATCACTTCATTGTAGTATGTTCATATACATATTTCTCTTACGGGTTATTACATGAACTTTATTATTGAACTTCTTATAATAATATTTTCTTATGCTTTTATATTTCCAGTTGCACTTATATGGTGACTTTCTGCTTCCACCTTTATATCCCAGATGGCATCGTCTCTGTACAAGACCTGCAGCTGAACTGGATGCACATTATAAAAATAGGTTTAATGCATGACACGCAAATATAAAATAGTTTCAATATAATTTTTTTTACGATATAATTTCAATTTAGAACTTTGGTAAATTGATGTTATGTTTTATATTAGTGTTAAAGTTGAACCGATTATGTTTATGAAAATTCGCCTATTTGAGTAGGCAAGGGAATTTTAGGGCAATGGTTGTTGTAAAAAGTTCAGATAGAGTAGATGCTGGACTTGTTTCTGGTAGGGCTGTTAACGAGTCGAGTCGAGCTCGAGCACCAGCATACTCGACTCGACTCATTTTAAATGTATTGAACTCGAACTCGAGCTCGAACTCGGTCGAGCTTCAATTTTAGTACTCGAACTCGAGCTCGAGCTCGACCGATAATCGAGTAACTCGAGCTCGACTTATTTTAAGCTCGTTTATCAAAATTTATACAAGTTTGTGAATAAATTCATCAATTCTTGGAAAATACAAATTTTGAAAAAAAAGTGAAACTTTCTTGAAACTTGAATATTTTTCATACATTAACGTAATAATAATTTAATTAAATAATAAAAAATATATATTCTCTAAAATATTCATAATTAAATAACTTAATTATAAAAATATAGTTGATAAACTTCACGGATTTACATTCAGTACATAAATAAAAGTCTTTCCAAGCCATTAATAAACTAACATAAATTGAAAATTCATGAGTTCACATCCAACACACCAAGTTCAAATTCTCTAAAATAATAAATAGAGTACTAAAAATTATTTTAATAATAGCAAGACATTTTTCTATTTTATGGAATGTTCTTGATAACAATTTCTCTCAATTGACCTATCTTTCTAATAGAATATTTTTCTCAATTTTAACTTGAGTCATTACAGTTGTACTTTTATAACAACACTCAAGTAAATCTCTATCACTTGAACAACAAAACGAAAAGTAATAAAAGGCATGCAAATATGTACAATGGTCACATGTTTCACTTAGCCAAGATAGTCCAAGCAAATCAAAACACTTTATACAGCTTGTTTCCATATTTGTGAACATTAGGTCTTTACATTTAATTTAGTGCCCACAAAAACCTAGATATGCCACCCCTTACAAAATAAACCAAACTACCATATCAAATTCAATACTCACATCATAATATTTAAATAATTATATTTGAGTGTATGTACTTGATTATACTCGTGAGTTTACGAGTCGAATAATACCGAACTCGGCTCGG
Source organism: Cardiospermum halicacabum (assembly GCA_031304145.1). Classification (NCBI taxonomy): domain Eukaryota; kingdom Viridiplantae; phylum Streptophyta; class Magnoliopsida; order Sapindales; family Sapindaceae; genus Cardiospermum; species Cardiospermum halicacabum. The sequence goes on along the minus strand of CM062398.1, from coordinate 7,202,151 downwards.
CTCGCTAGAAAAAAAAAAAGTCGACTTGAGCTCGACTCGAGCTCGAAAAATACGAGTCGAGTTCGAGTACGGTTCGAGTCAAGCACGAGTTGCTCGCGAGCAGCTTGACTCATTTACACCCCTAGTTTCTGGAACACCTATTTGAATTATGCTTTTGTCTTTTGTTTTGAGATATTAGTGAATAAACATAATATGTACAAGACCTGCAGCTGAACTGGATGCACTTTATAAAAATAGGTTTAATGCATGACACGCAAATATAAAATAGTTTCAATATAATTGTTTTTTAAGATATAATTTCAATTTAGAACTTTGGTAAATTGATGTTATGTTTAATATTAGTGTTAAAGTTGAACTGACTATGTTTATGAAAATTTGCCTATTTGAGTAGGTAAGGGAATTTTAGGGCAATAGTTGTTGTAAAAAGTTCGGATAGAGTAGATGCTGGACTTGTTTCTAGTACACCCATTTGAATTATGCTTTTGTCTTTTGTTTTTAGATATTAGTGAATACACTTACTCATAATTAGTTCATTTGTCAGGATTGTTTGTGAATACTAATTTCTTATATGTAGAATGCTATTTATGTTCTACAAAACATAATATAGTTCAAGAGTGTTATTCATGTTTTATTCTACAGAACATAATATAGCTAAAGAGTTCAGCAGGATTTTGTTGTGCAGGACAGTAGATGGGTGCCTATATATAAAAATATTATTATGAATAAAAGAAGCCAAGTCGCTGTAAAATCAATGTTTATTTCGGTGGTGTTTGAAGAATAACATTAATTTTACGCTGTGAACATCAACAACTGGAAGTTATAAATTGTGGATGTTTTAGTTTATAAATAATTCTTCCGACCCGAGCCTATAAAAATACCAAGTAAAAACCAGACTTTTACAGTACCATATGTTTATGGTTTGTAAGAATATGATGGAATGAAGAAAAGAATAACAGGGATCACTGAATTTGTAATCCTCTCTAGGAAATTTGACTCTACTCATCCGGGAAATGGTGTCTTCTGTTTCTTTCTTCATTCTTCTAGAATTCTTAATTGTGTGATTAGCTTTACAAACGGGAACACTATGACAACTATCTTGTTAGGATTTTGACGAAAATTTGGGTATATTTCGGTATCCATAATTGGTTGATAATTTGGAAAAGGCTCGAAGACTGTTTTGGAAGTATCATATTTGATTAAGAATGACATTTCCTAAGGTGGATTCTAATTAGGAAATAGATCTTGGAGAATCCTAAATAGGAAAAAGTTTTCTTAATGGTTTAGAATTACTTTGTGATTAAGTATTCTAATGCTATAAATATGGTGCTTGTATCTATTATTAGATATCTTGAGAGAACAATGTAGATCTAGTTGGTTAGGTTTGGGAGATGTCCCATGGGAGCCTGGGAACCATGGAGATCTTGAGTTCTAGGATAGAGTCTTGTTATCCAATGAGAGCCATATTGGGAGAGCTTATGTGTGAGACTATAACCAATGTAATTGGATTGGGGAGTGAGAGAGTGATATTCTGGTTGTAATTGTTGCTTTATTGTTACATAGTGAATTAGTCTCTCGTTGTCCTGACGGCTGTGGTTTTTTTTTTTCTCGTTTTGGGTTTCCACGTAAAAACCTTGTGTCTTATTTTCTATCTCTATTTCTTGCCTTATGTATGTTGTTTTACTTTTTGATTACCAATACTTGTCTCCGCTGCAATGGATTACCGATTTGGTCAACAAGTAGTATCAGAGCTAGCCGTGTTTTCCTAATATATCTATATTGTTGAAAATGTTATTGTATATACTCTTTGTGGAGAATGTGAAGGAGCACATCGTGCCAATGGAATAAGTGAATCCATTCCCACAATAAATTTGGAATATGTTTTCTTTGTTTTCAGCAATTTCACCGAGTCTCACTACATGAGGATCAATCTGATCATAAGTATCTCCCAAGCCAAATTGACCATGTTCACCCCCAAGCCCATGTCAATATCATTCTATCCTCTACAACAATATTTATAGAGAAGATATTAACAATTTAGCAATTGAAACTTAGTATAGTTGCAAATAAAGATCAAATAAACATGCCAACAACTGTAGCAGAATACTCGGCTCTTGCAACTATTTTAACCACTCCATCTAGAGAAACCACTCTCTTAAGATTAGGTTCAGTTGCATTTTCTAAGCATATTAAGGTATACTTAAATCTATATTCATTTTCATCCAATTGCATTTTTAAACACAAATACCAAATAGACGAATTGTAGCATCTTTTTATTTTTTCCAAAATCATTAAAGTTTGATGCCCATTTTAGTATCCACTACAATACCTGACAAATGCATGGATAGGCTCATCTTCTCTGGATAACTAAGCACTCCATGATTGGAGTTACCAAGCATATATATACTTCTCCACCACATTTTATGGCAACCAACGTGTGATGTAATATCTTAAACCTCAATAATTGCACAAGAGGCACTACCTTATAGTCAAACGAGTTGGAGAAAAGTGTGAAGAAACATGAGTATACCGCAATGCAATTTTGGAGAACTGTAAAGATGAAGGTAAACATTGAGGACATTGCACATCAGGAGTGTTATTAAATCCTTTCCCCCAAGTGTATAAATGTGCATCAGCTGATGTAAAGACGCAAGAAATACAATTAAGAATATGCCAAAATTAAATAAACCCTATAATTGCATTAAAACAATGACATTCATGAGTTCCACTGTCAAGTATGAATTTTGGCCACAATTTGACATTCTCATATAATTAGATTATCAACTACTCTTATGCCATTAACACATGCAAAAAAATAATGTTTTCCCTAAAAATGGTGAAGATTTACCAGATAAAGCAACACCGTGATCTCCCTAAGCACCGACGCTAACAATTTCCAAATCCTCCAAACCATTTGTGACATGAGGAAGACTAATTGATTCGATTCTCTGACTGAAATACCCAGTTAACCTCTCTTTCCAGACCCAAATCCATAAACTTGATTATCCAAACAATCTGTACAAAATCGACTTCATTTATTCCCAAAACATAAAATTCAATTACCAATTACCTTTCAACAAAATAAGCAAATAATGCATACCACAAGCTATCCGTCGAACATTGTTACTACTAAAGTAAGAAACTTTAACAAGAGAGGAAAGTGACTTGTAATCTCCATGTCCAAGTTGCCCAAATCCATAAACTTGATTATCCAAACAATCTGTACAAAATCGACTTCATTTATTCCCAAAACATAAACCAACCAAGATATTCAGGTCAAAATGTTCCCAATTACCTTTCAACAAAATAAGCAAATAATGCATACCACAAGCTATCCGTCGAACATTGTTACTACTAAAGTAAGAAACTTTAACAAGAGAGGAAAGTGACTTGTAATCTCCATGTCCAAGTTGCCCAAACGAACCATCACCATAAGTATAAACACACCTATAATCTGAAAAACCATAGATAAATAAGTAAGAAGTTTAAATGTAAAACATGAAGAATACGAACCTGTGACAAAACCAGAGCGACTCCGTCCAGCAACGGCATGAGAGACAAAGTGGTAATTGAAGAAAGTAACGAGCCTATTTGGGATTACTTCTACTTTTAACTTCTGAATGTAGAAGAAGAGAAACATAAGCCATTTTCAAGAAGTTAAATAATTTTTACTTCATCTGAAAGAGCTTTTGGAAGGTCAAAAATACTTCTGCCAGTTATCCAAACACCATCTGAAACGGTTTTCAAAAGTTAGAAGTCAAAAGTCAATTTATCTAAATAGGCCAAACATGTTTGAGGGAAAAGCTATTGATGATGTCACCATAACCTAGTTGACCAGAAGTGCCTCTTCCCTCCTGAAAACACTCTACCATCGGATGTCAAAACGCCATAACATGAGCACCGTCGCAAGCGAAGGCGGATATTGTGATAAAATATTGAATAAAAAACTTACTTTACAATGTTAATGAAGTAATTTTAATATTAATTTATAAAATAAAATTAAAAAATAATTCAAGTAATTAATTAAATTATTTTAAAATATTTTAATAATATTCTCATCAATTAAAGTAATTCTCACACGAGAAATAGCAATCATATTATTAAAATATTAATTTTTTAAAAATATTTTTAAAAAAATTTATAAATATACATTTTATAATTTTTCCATATATATTATAAAATTATTTAAAAATATCTAAAAGGATATTTTTGAGAGACGTAATTGGAGTTATCGTGTTAATAGGTGGCGTCGAAAAAGAATATTTGAAGGCCAAAATGGAAGCTTTGGGCGGTGGAAATGGCGGCTTTCTGGGTTGGGGCTTCCCACCGAGGAAACCCAAGCAATCCAAATCTCAAAGAAGAAATGTCAATTCCTCTGAATCTGTCGACGCCACCGGAGGAACTGGTTTCCATTTCCCACTCAAGCAAGCCCTGACGGCCGGTTCCCTCTCATTGACCGGCGATACATTGGCCCAGCTCATCGACCGCTGGAAAAGAACCAAGGCTTTGAAGCAAAACTCCGCCTCCTACTCCGGTGATTCTGAAGAGGTAAATAGCCTTGCTAGTGTATTCAAGATTTTACTAGTTTCAAATTGCTGTTACACATAGATAGTATGTAGAAGTAGAACAATAGCCACACTAATCTGAATCCAGTTTTATGTACTAGTGCAAGTGTATATGTGTGGGCTTGAAGCTGATTGAGTGGCTGTGACCAAGCTTTATCTTAGGATTCTTAAAATAGTAGCTATTATGATTTGCTTCTCTGTTCACCTGTACAAGTTTATTTATTTTTAGTGTGTGATGCTGAATGCTGATTGAGTTTGATTTTGAAAAAGACTGTTTAAATTTCTATCTCAGGATTCTTTGAGGTCCATTTTCATGGATCATGACTGGTTGCGTGCTTTGCGGATGATGTCTTATGGGTTTATTCTCTATGGACCTGGTTCACACGCATGGTACCAGTATCTTGAACATTGTATGCCCAAACAAACTGTTGGGAATATAATGATGAAGGTACGCATTGTGTTTGAGTTTTGCTTGTAGTATGTAGTATTTATTGCCTAAATTTATGTTTACTAATTACATATTGTTAGAAATTTAGGTTTTGTTGAACCAAATAGTGCTCGGTCCATGTGTGATTGCTGTTGTTTTTGCCTGGAACAATTTATGGCTTGGGAAGATTTCCGAGCTTCCAAACAAGTATAGAAAGGATGCTCTCTCTACACTGCTTTATGGTATCAATCACTTCAAAGCAGAATTAGTTATACTGTTATTGAGAATACCCGTGTCTCTGTTTTAAATATTTTTTTATATACTTTCTGCAGGATTTAGGTTCTGGGTGCCTGCCAGTGCTTTGAATTTTTGGTACATTCTCTTTCTTTTCTTTTTCTGCAAAATTTGTTCAGGTGGAAAGTTTTCTTGAAAAAGCCTTAAAGACTTGACTCTGGACTCTTGGTCGATACTATTTTGTCAATAAGTTTTTCCTTTGCTAATTGGTTAAAGTTTCATCGTAAAACATGACGTTAAGATCTGTCCCTAGAATGCATGGTCTTGCTGTTTTCTAAACTAATTAGAGACGACTTCATCATTGAGCACAACCTTAAGAATTACCTTCAGGGTCTTTGCTTATTTACTTATTGAATTAATGTGGGTAAAGCGGTGAATACTCCAATGTAAAACTAGACTTGCCTAATAATATAACTGCCTCCAAAAGCCTGGTTCGGGTTGTTTTTGAATGTTTTTTGGAAATTTGTGAAAGCTTACATGTACAACATGACCTGCTTGGAAATCTCATTGTGAAGCCTAAGGAGGAATGTTGTGTATCTAATATGAGATTGAGAGTGATTTTTCTGGAGGAATGAATGTATAAGTCCTCTTAATTGTGTTGAATATCAACCTGTAATTGAAGTATGTACTAAAAAACACTGCAGCACCTTTGGTGACAATAAGAAAAAGTAATTTACTAACATGTTTGAATCATGTTAGACAAGACAATATAAATTTGATATTTTTGTGTTATGAGTAAGCCAACATTCTGTGGCTTCTTTTTTCAAAAATATCATAATTAAAAATTGATTTATATTTTTAAATCACACTGTCAAAACTTATAAAACATCAATTTTAAGAGTCTCAGTTTTTTCCCGAAAAATAAACTGAAATTACTAATATGCTCTCTTCACAGGTAGTGAAGGTATCTAGTGAAGGGCCATCACCGCTAGTGAAAAAGGCATGCTGGTTATTTTAATTCAAATTTTTGAAATTCAATCTAAGATTTGTTTTTGAAAAATTTAATAAATTCATTTAAAAATGTAATTGGATGTTTAATTTGTCCATTATTTTGTACATTTTTACATCATTTTATTTTAATGTCTAATTAGCACTTTTAGCGATTTCATGCATCATTTTACTCCCAATTTTAGACATTTATTCAAAAATGTCTGTCTTATCTGGAAAAACAAATGGATCCCAAGTTTGTCCTCCCTTAGTCAAATGTAAGTGATGAAGTTTCAGTTGGATAGTTTTGTTCCCAAGTTTCCCTTGGATATATCATTTGAAAGTTATAAACATGAGTCGTGTTCTTTTCGTGGAGATGAGCTTAGAAATAGTTATTCTGACAACGTTTCAAACATAGATTGAAGTCACTGACCTAGTTGTTAGGTGTAACAAGGGGTAACTTTGATGACTTGTTGGAAGGGAGCTCACTTATGTGAAGGTTCGGGTCCTCTATGAGGCATGTGATGCTCCTCACACATGCGGTGCACTTAAATGCATGCAGGTAATAAGGGCTTATTTATTTGTTTTTAGAGAGGATTAGAGATTGAAGAGTTAGAAAAAGAAGTGTAGAGAGGAGGCACAAGATGACAATATGATTAGGTAGTAGAAGATTATGACATTCATTTTTGTTTTCTTCCATTAGAATGACCACTAAACAACATTTTTGAAGTTTCTGCTCAGGTCAATTATGTAGCCTATATAGAGTTTACTTCAGAAACTCAACTTAGTAATTTCTTTGTTAGCAGGTTCTTTTTTATCTTGTTCCTAATAATAAAGCTACATCATGGATTTATGATAACCCATACCAACTATATCATAATGACTATTTCTATGTGATTTGATAAGGTTTGATTTGGACATCTAAACTATTGATTTTATCTATTATTGCGTATTCTTTATATTCTCACAAGATTTCAATCATATTACAATGTGCCTTTTAGGTTAAGGATCCCTATGTGCCTTGAACATTTTCAGAAACTATGTTTCTGAGTAGTATCAGGGAATCCTTGACTGCAATGGTTTACTATCCTCATTCCATAACTGCAATTTGAATTTCTTTGTGAGATGTAGCATGTCTGTAAAACTGATTGTCTCTGAGCATCACCCTTTTGACATCTTTTTGTGATTGCTTGTTTCCATTTTTGATAACTTTTTTTTTATATCTGTGGCATATGAACAGGGTGGTACCCCTTCAAACTCGTGTGGCTTACATGTCAACGTGTTCTATATTTTGGAACTTCTATTTATCATCAACTATGAGCAAGTAGATAAATCTGTTACCAACTTTTATGAATTGATTTGGTCATATGGAGAAGAGAGGTACCCATATGCTATTTCTGGGCTGCTTAAATCTTATTATAGCTTTATGGCATTATAGTTGTAGCATGATGACCCTGTGTATCATCAGGTGCAGACAGCAACAAAACTGGCGGATGGGGAATTAATTCATGCAATTTAGTAGGCTTTGAGTAGGTAAGTGGTTATGTACAACAGATCTAAACAGAGTTATTTACTTGAAATTCAGAATTGTAGAGAACTGACGACACCTTGGATGATCTAATAATCCTTTTATGTAACTTATTGTTATTATTTATATACTATTAGGGTTTCTAGCATCCAAGATGTCCGTCTAGATAGGTGTTAATTTGGTATCCGTGGAGATGTTTTCCCGTATTTTGATATGCTCAATCTAGGTTGAATCCAATTATGCAACCGTTGTACAAAAGTGATACAAAAGTGATACACCTTGGATGATCTAATAAATGATTTAGGGAGATTTCCAAAAACCTACCGCAGGTTTGCGGTATTAGTCAAAAAATAACAGGTTTTTCAATTTTGGCCAAAAACCAACAATTGGATGGTTTTTATCCATCTTATTGGGATGAACAGTAACGAATGGTATTTTTGTAATTTTACAAATTTTAATTAATTTTTTTTAAAAAAATTTTCTTCTCTTTTTTCTTTTTTTCTTCTCTTCTCTTTTTCTTTTTTCTCTTCTGCTTCCTTTTTCTTTTTTCTCTTCTCTTTCCTTTTTTTTTTCTCTTCTTCTTCACAGATTTTTTTTCTTCCTCTCTCTCTCCTTCTTCCTTCTCTTCTCCTCTTCTTTTCTCTCTTCCTTTTTTCTTTTCTCCTCTTCTTCTTTCCCTATCCTTCTCCCTCTCTCTATCACTCTCGATCTCCAATTCACCATGACCGAAATTTGAATGAGGCATCTGGTCATAGTGAATTTGAGATGGGGAGTAATAGAGGGAGAAGGAGAGGGAAAGAAGAAAAGGAGAAAGGAAAAGAGGAGGGGAGGGGAGATAAAAATCTGTGAAGAAGAAGAGAAAGAAAAAGAAGAAAAGAGAAAAGAAAAAAAAGAATTTTTTTAATTAATTAAAATTTATAAAATTACGAAAATATCATCAGTTACTGTTCATCCCTGACGGATGAACAGTAATATGGATGGAAATCATCCAAATGTTGGTTTTTGTCAAAATTGAAAAAATTTTGTTTTTTGGTTAATATTTCAAACATGCGGTAGGTTTTTGAAAATCTCCCAATGATTTAAATGAAGGTTTATATATGTGTATATAAATAACAAACAAATCAAAAGTGGTGGTAAATTATTATTTCTAGGGAAAAAAATGCAATAAAGAGTGAGATATAAAAATTAAAAACAAACCAGATATGCAATAAACCATGAGAAATTAACTTTGTTTTTTCTACAAAATAATAGCATTTAATTTAAGTCTAAATATAAAATAAAAAAATAATTATATGAAGGTGTATATCAATTTATTTTTTAATATTCTTTTTAATATGACCATTTTATCTTTAAAATTTATTCAATTGTATTCCTAATAGTTTTATTTACATATTCATTAATGATTTATTTGAATTTATTTTTTTAATATAAATTATTTTATAAATATTTTTATAGTATGTAATTTAAAAATAAAAATTATTTATTCTACATCAATTTTCTTTTTATTTTACTAATAATTATTTATAATAAATATATTTAATAAAAATTAAATTTTTTATAAAAATGGTATCAAATTCTAAAATTATAGTATTTGCAATAATTTTAAATTTAAAATAAATATTTAATTACCTACGTGATTCAAGACTCTAAGTTGACTCTGTAATATGTGATTATATTATCTACCTATAAATTAAAATTAATATTTAATTATCTCTATAAACATAATATATATTTCTTTTCCAATGTTTCTTTGTCTTTAACCTAAAAAAAATATAAATAAATTTATTCAAAATAAATAGTTTTAATTTACCATAGAAAATAAATTTTACAAACTCAAAGAAAAAGTAAAGAGAATTTTAAGAAATATAATGACAACATATATTATTTATTATTGTTATTGAAATTTGCAAGTAATAAATTTATATAGTCATAATTAATGGTATAGAAATTTACAATCACAAATGCTATTCTATTAAAAAAAAAAAAAAGTCAAATCAGGTACACACAATAATATATAAAATACATGTTAAATTAAATGTTGAAGTACGATTTGTTGTTTTTTTTTACCTCATAATATAATTTATTAGCGTTAGTATTTTGAAACAATTTTTTTCTTTCAAGACTTTTGATTTAAAACCAATCATTCTATAGTTATCAACCAATTAAAAAATAAATAAAATATAGACAAACTAAAAAAAATGTAATTAAAGATTTTTAATTATATTTAATAAATAAAAATATTATTAAAATTAATCTAATTTAGTACAAATAGAAGCTTTTAATATTATTAATGATAGTTTAGTAATACTCGTAAACTGATAAGGGTAAAATAGGAGCTTTTTGATTAGTGATTCGTGGAAAACTACTTGAAGTAGCATTCTAGAAATCGTTAATTAAAAATTTAATCGCTAATAAAAAAGTTTCTCCCAAACGATTAAATTTTCAAATCGTTAATGAAAATTTTAACCGCTATTTAAAAATCTACCTATCAAACACACACTCAGACATTTAGAATTAGATTTCAGCGCAAAAATTTTATCTGAACGGTTTAGATATAATTCACTTAATTTCAAATATTTTTTGGAAAAAACAAATACTTTATAATAAGTCTTTAGACCTATTCAATATTAAATTGAAAAAACAAACGGACCCAATAAGTCTTTAGACCTATTCAATATTAAGTTGAAAAAACAAACGGACCCTTAGTAGTGTCCCAAAGCCAAACAAAAAAAATAAAAATTCAAGAATAAACAGGAAGTAATTTCTCCAAACTATTTATCACAAAAATTCAAAAATTAAAAAGAGTAGCGTTAGAGATGCTCAGTTCATCCAAAGCACCAAGCAGTAGGCTCTGGAACCTCTCGTAGTGTTTGGTTCCTCCAACAAATTTGAAACCTCTCGTAGGTTTGCCTTTCAGCCTTCCTCTCCAGTTTGTACCATTGTATTTTCCTCTACAATTTTCCAATTGCTTCCCCAAATTGAATTCTTCTTCTCCTGTTAGTCAAAGCCTGTAAAAACCACAAAATCAGCACCACTGAAAAACACAAATAAATGAAAAAAATACTCAATTTTCACTCATGGACTTCTAATGACTTGTCAAATTGATCTTTATCTTTTGTTTTGATTTTCTATTACTCCATCTGACTTATTTATATAGAGAAAACTAACTTAGCATGGGGATTAAGAAAGCAGTTAGTTTATAATATTACCCCTCATGAATCCATTATTAATAGTAGGGGCGGAATCGAGAATTCCATTTATGTGGTGGGGGCTAATGTATAATATTACATAAAACATCTAATATATAGAAAATAATATAATACACGAACATTACATAAAACATCTAATATATAAGGAAATAATATAATGCACAAATAAAAGTGATGAAATGTTGATAAAACTTGTGATGCAAAGAAACTACAGACGTGTTTAAACATTGTGCTTAAGGAATTTATTTGCACTCTCACCAGAGTAGTACTGTCAAAACGGGCTCCAAGATGACGAACTATTCGGTTCTGCCCGAAATCCGCACGGATATGGACAATAATAATGTTGTCCGTTTTGCATTGCGAGCTTTTTACCAGGTCTGTGAGGACCGAGGGCTTCTGAGAACCGAACCGGACTACCCGCAAACTACTCCCTTTAATTAAAAATGTTAAAAAATAAATTCAATAAATGAAAGAGAATAAAAATCATTCCACTTATTTTACTTAAAATATATTAAACTTTAAAATATAACTTTCACAAATAAATATAAGTGAATTAAACGGTTTTAAAAAATATTAAAAATATTTTTTTTTTACTAAAGCGGACATATTCAGGTCCGTCGCACGGGACTCGAACATATAAAAATAGTCCGTGATTTTAAACGGACATGTTCGGTCCGGTCCCCTAATAGTAAAAGCCCGTGTGGACCGGGTCGGACTGGACTGTCCGTTTTGACCGTACTAGCCTAGAGTATATCAACAAATATTCCTTTAGGATAGAAAGTCTTATAATTTCTATGTAGAAAAAAAATAAAGAATTTCACGTTTAGGTTTCTGTATTTAAAAGCAGAAAGAAAAGAAGAAGATGGAGTTGTAATGACCTTAATTGTATCAAACATCATGTCTTTTTATATTAAAAGACATGCATGTGAGATAAAGACAAGAGCAGATACTTATTACAAAAGTAACTGTTATTTCAAATTTAAATATACCGGTTAATGAATATTTTAGCTCTTTGATTAAATAATATTCTAATTAATTACTACCTAAATAATTAATTCCTTAATTAACTATTACCAAAATAATTATTTAACACTTCAATTAATTATTACTAAAAAAATTAATTAAACCTTAATTAATTAATCACCTTACAAAAACTAATTAATCAGACTCCTTAGCGGCTTGCGCGCATGTTGGGTTACATAGTCCATGCCCATATTATTTCAAATATTATAAATGAGGTGTAGCTATATAAACAAGCTACCAACCTTTTTATCTAATCAATGTGGGACAAAGTCTCTTCATCTTCTTACAATCTATCAACTAATTCCGATTAAAAATAATAAATTTGATTTAAAGAAATAGTTAAATTTAGTGAATTTGATTAATGGCTTGTAATTTATATTAATTACTTATCAGTGGTTACATTTGTATGATACTAATTTTAACATAGAAAAATCATTATAAATTTGATTTGATTTCATTTATAAAAACAAAAGGCAAGGAAGAAAAGCAATTATATATGTATTCAAAATTTTTATTCTTATTTCTTCTTTGTCGATTTTCTTCGTGTGTTAGGTCGTAAATTCTAACAAAGTGGCAGTAGAGCTTTATTGAAAATGGTATCAAGGAAAAATACTTTTTCCTCAAAACATCCTCAACTCACCAGGTTAAATTATGAAATTTGGCACTCCGAATGAAGGTCATTCTTGGTGCTCATGGAGTATGGGATATTGTTTAAAGAGGTTTTGTATAACCTAAGAAAGTCGACACGTTTGGAACTAATTCATAGAGATGCATAAGAGAAAAATACAAAGAAGGACCAAATGCGTACTTACAATCATTCAGCAAATTTTGGATGAAGAAATGTTTGAAAATTTGGCCAATGAAACTAGCTCCAAGCAGGTATGGGAAACTCTTCATAATTTTGTCATAGGAGTTGAAAAAGTGAAGAATGTGCGTCTTCAAACTCTAATGCTGAGTTTGAATCATCAAAAATGAAAGAAACAGAATCCATTTCAGATTGTTTCACCAAATTTTTGGCAGTAGGGAACCAAATGAAGAGGAATTGGAAGATGTTTGAGTTGTAGAGAAAATACATCACTATCTCAACTTAAAATTTAGTCATGTAGTGGTGGCTATTGAAGAGTTTAAAGATTTGGACATGTCTACTGATGAGTTGAGTGGATCATTACGAGAACAGGAAGAAAGAATGAACCAAGGAAAGAAAGAGATTGTAGATCATGCCTTGCAAAGAAAGAGATTGTAGATCATGCCTTGCAAGAAAAATTTTCACTAAATGACAAAGAACAGGATAGTGAAAATAGTAAAAGAGTCCAACAACATGGATGCGATTGAGGCCAAGGAAGAGGAAAATATAATTTTTCTACTGATAGAAGAGGTTAAAAACTTTTATAGAGACCGTGGAAGAGGAAAAACTAATTATGGAAGGATTGACAATTCAAAGATGGTTAAGACTCATCTTGAATTTTATTTATGCGGAAATTATGGACACTACTCTTGGAAATTTCAAACCAAGAGAGAAGAAGAGACGAGGCTTGTCATACATAATAAAGATAGTGAGGAACCTTCATTATTCCTTGTGCAAAATGAAGATCATACATGTGAAAGTAGTACATGATATTTAGACAATGGAGCAAGTAATTACATGACAGGTGATAAAAGTAAATTTGTGGAGCTTGACACTAATGTGAAGGGCATGTATGATTTGGTAACACTATAAGAAAGTGTTAAAATAGCTACAGAATTTAGCTACGAATTATTTTCATAGCAATATTATGACGATATTTTTATGGATTAACTACATAATTTGTTTAAATTCTAATTAAAATGTTATTGTAGTAATTTTGTAGCAATGCTAGCTAAAACATTTTGATACGTAGTAATTTTGTTGACGCTACAATGGCGAGAAATTTAATTACGCATATTGTAGCAATGTTGTAGCTATGATAGCTATAGAATGTAATATGTAGTAATTTCTTTACAGCCACAATGAAAGGTAATATAGCTGCAGATAGTTTGTAACAATTCTGTAGCAAAGCTAGCTACGGAATTTTGATATGTAGAAATTATTTTGGTACTATATGGTGGGAACTATAGCTACGGAAAATCCATAACAATGCAGTAGCGATTGTAGCTACAAATGTAATTTGTAGAAATGGAACAGGATGTAGCTACGGATACTGCATAACTATGCTAACTAATGATATTCCGTGGCAATTTTGCAGCAACTATTTCAACGAGGTAATTGTATTCTTAGTTATGAAGTTTTTTTAATTACTGATGATTTACCACAGATTTGATAAAATAATAGGAATTTTGTATTTTTTAATTTAGATGTACTAGATATTTATATATTAAATTTGTATTTATTGTTACGAATTTAGTTAATTAATTTTTCAACTTTTGTGATATTCAATATATCTTTTAACTTTATATTTATGTATATCATACTAATTTACTTTTAATATTTTTCTCTAAAATATTTTATATGTCAAAATCTGTTCTCTTTTATATTTGTTATTTACTTTTATTTAAAAAAATCCATTATTTAAATATTGGTAATTAAAAACCTATTATAATACCAATCGAGCCAATCGCTTAGTTTGTACTTAGCATGCTTCCCCAATGCTTATATCTAAAGAGGTTGTGGTTTCGAGTGCTGGGAAAAGCGAAACAATATCTAAGTGTGTGTAGGCTTTGAGCCCTTCACCGTGGGTACCCCATGGGCTCATACCAGTGTGACGGGACCGTAAGGTTTGGCTAGGACCCATGTTGGGGACGATTTACTAGAGACATTACATTTTATAATAAACAACATTAGCTACAGATTTATAGTTGTAGATATTCATTGCTATGGAATTTTTAAGAAAGGCGGAAAATATTATTGCTACAGACTGATTGTAGCTATTTCGTAACTGGTTTACTAGAGATAAATTTTTCGTAGCTATTATGATTTGCTACAGTATTTTAGTTACGACTTATTTTTAGTAGTGAATCTGTACCTAAGGCAGTGTTAAGTAAGAAATAGTTATGAAATCAACTATAGCAATTCTAACTTTTCCTTGTAGTGTTATGAATCAAAAGTAGAAATTAAATGAAAATTTACGATCTTATTTGAGTTAAAAAAATGGAGGCATAAAATCCTTCCCAATTTTTATTTTATTCTTAAAAATATTTTGAGTATTAGACAGATCCTGGAGAATGGTTTTCGAAGGAAGATCATTATGTTTGGCTAAAACATAAGGAAAGAAATCTTATTGGTAAGGTTTCTATGACAAGAAATTAAATGTTCTTGTTTAACATGAAGATTGGAAGAGTCACGTACTTAAATGTTTGCATGAAAGATCCATCATGGATATAACATGAGGTATGGGCATTTAAACTTTCAAAGGTTGAAAGACTTGCGGGCCAAGAAGATGGTGAAACGAATTACTAACTGGTTCATGTAGATATTTATGGACCAATTAAACTTGAGTCACTGGGGAAAAAAATTCTTATTTCATACTTTTGATTGATGATTATTCACAGAAAACTTGGGTTTATTTCTGGAAGCACAAAAGTGAAGCAGTTAAAGTTTTCAAAACGTTCAAAGCATGTGTTGAAAAATAGAGCAATCATGAAATCAAGTTTTTGAGAATGGATAAAGGTAGAGAATTCACATTTAATAAATTCAAAGCATTTTGTGACACACATGGAATTCGGTGTCCTATGATAGTCCCGAGATCACCACAATAAAATGAAGTCATGGAGAAAAAGAACAGAATAATCCTCAATATGGCAAGGACCATGTTGAAAACAAAATCAATGCCAAATGAATTGTGGGCTAAAGTAGTTGCATGTGGAGTTTATCTCTTTAATCGTTCACTAGTTAAAACTTTGAGGGACGTAACTTCTCAGGAAGCATGGAGTAGAATAAAGCCAGATGTATCACATTTAAGAGTCTTTGGATATATTGCTTTTGCTCAAGTTCTTGAATAAGAGAAGTCCAAACTTAATGATAGAAGTAGAAAACTTGTGTTTATTGGATATGATGTATAGCGTCTTGATTTTAGGGTTAAAAGATTCAGTAATTTCGAACCAAGTTTTGACTTTTCGACTATATGCATTTTCTTTTCTAATCTTTGAACCTTTTATGATAAATCGGAACAATGTTATACTTAATAATTATTGTGAGAATGCTAAGCTGTATGATTTTGGCTTATGTTCGTAACAGTATTGGAAACGAAGTCGAACGAAGGATAGAATGAAAGTACGCAACACTATAGGTGCTGACGACTGATAGCTTCCGCAAGTATATAGATATTCAAAATAGTACAATCAAGTGTCGATCCACAAGGACTAGACAAATTACCGAATTCCACTAATTAAAATTGCTAAGTAAACTATTTTGATCAATTGTTAAAATAAAATAAAACTTAATAAATAGATGTTCATGGTAAGGATTAGACTCAAATTAAAGTTCCTTTAAGGTTAAATTAATTCATGTTTTTCATTAAATCACTAAATCAAGTCATTCGATTCCTCTTTCAAGATAATCAAATTCTACAAAATTAAAACTTAGTTTTCTAACTTATATCTTGCTCACAAATTACAGTCAAAACAAAGTAATCTAAATTGAAGTTATTTATTTCTAAAGTTTCTCAATTAGTCCAATTAGAGAATTTGTAAGCATAAATATGCACTTTTCAATTTCAATTCATGCTATAGAGTATCAAACAAAGTAATCCCTAATCAAAGTTTAAACAAGAACAATAAGGATTTCCCTGAAAACATCCATGAACTAAAATTCAGAACTAAAAATTAACATCCATCCTTACAAATCAATAGATAACATCCATGATAAAGTAAAATAACCTAAAACTGAAAAACATAGTTCTAACAAATTGAAAAGAGGAGGAAAAAGAAGAAAAACTCTATAATTGGTGAAGAGGATCTCTTCTACTTGCTTCTTCAACGTCCAATTTCTCTTTTCTTCCTTTTAAACTCTTTTCTCCTTTCTAAGTCTCTAAAAACTTGATTCCAAAAACCGACCCCCCTCTTTAGAAACTGCTCCAGATTAAATATTAATTTTTTCAGGTGCAATACACGGACTGTGTAGTGGTACACGGTCAGACCGTGTATCGCTCTGGTAAAAACTACTTGTTCCATGTCAAATATACATAGACCGTGTACATGGACGCGATGTGATCGTGTACGGCTTCGGTTTCCTTCTTCTTGAACTCAACTCCACACTGACTGTGTCCTCGTACACTGACTGCCCGTGTTTTCTTCTGTTTTACCTCCTATCTCCTGCTTGTTCGGGTTTTAACTCCAACATCAGACATTCCTACAAGAAAAACCAACGAAACAATAGTACCAATATTGGAGCTAATTTTATATACTATACACAATGAAATTGTATAAAGTCACTTCAATTTAAGGAGAAAATTGTGTTAAGAAACAACACTGATCAAATTCCCTTATGCTAAGATGGTTGCTTGTCCGCAAGCAAGTAAAAAAATATATCAAAAAGGGAAATGAAGACAGACGAGCGAGCTTAGAATGGTAGATAGATGCATATAATGGGACAAATGGACAATCATGCTAGAATGAGAAAAAGAAAAATGTTAATGATGAAAATTTAGATACATAAGAGTAAAAATGATGAGGAATGATTCCTAAAACTAAATGTTCCCTAAACTTTACATGAATGACTTCATAAAAAACAAATTACTAACCCAAAGTAGAAGCTCATCACCTACTATCTCAACCAAGTTTAATTCAACGCTTGGTTTGTGGAGGCGATTCTTGACAACGGCTGCTGCTGCCACCAATCGAAAGTCTTCTACTTTTACCTATAACCTGCAAGTTGAAACAAGATTGTGTTAGCGAAAAGCAGAATATTTGAAAGCGGAAAAGGAGAAGAGATGAAGAGAGAAGAATCAACGGAATAGAATGTAGAGGGAGAAGAGCGAGAATGCTAGTATGTTAATGGAGAGGGTAGAGATGGTGGTGGTTGAATGATGATGGAAAGTAGAAGGGGTGGAGGGTTAGGGTTTACACGGTTGAAAGAGGGAAAAGTGAAGAAGAAAAGAAAATTTGAAGTTTTAAATCGGGGCTCCCGATACACGGTCCGTGTACTAATACAGGGTCAAACCGTGTACGCCTCTGACTTCCACGAACAATTTCTGAAAATTTTACATGGTCTGTGTTATTCTACATGGGTAGATCGTGTTAGCGTCTGTTGTATCTATTCATTTCGTGTAAATTCCACATGGTCTGTGTGCTCAAACATAGTCAAACCGTGTTCGCCTCTATATAATTAGACCTTTTTTTTTCGTGAAACACCTGCAAAAACTCAAATATAGAACTATACAAGTAAAATATGTACAAAAAATAAATATGCAAAATCAAAAACTGACATTAAGAAGTTTGAGAGCAAAGAGAAATAGAAGAGGTAACACCTAATGGGTGACTAGCAAAATATGGTTTCAACCGTTGGCCATTAACCTTGAATGTACTTGAAGTGTCAGTCCAAACTTCTACATCTCTATTTTTGAATACATGACTAATAGTAAAAGAACCAGACCATCGGGATTTTAACTTACCCAGAAAAAGTTTCAACCGCGGGTTGAAATGTAAAACCAAGTCACCTGCTTCAAAATTCTTCTTGTTGATATGTTTATCATGCCATAACTTTGTTTTCTCCTTATAAATCTTGGAACTTTCATAAGCTTCCAACCTTTAAACATCAAGCTCACGCAGCTGCATAGCTCGCTTTTCACCAACTGATTTCATATCAAAATTTAGAGCCTTGACGTCCCAATATGCTTTATGTTGAAGTTCAACTGGTAAATGGCATGATTTTCCAAAGATAATCCGATAAGGCATGGTGTCTAGTGGAGTTTTGAAAGCAGTTCGGTATGCCCATAAGGCATCATCAAGCTTAAGTGACCAGACCTTACTTGATTTGTCTACAGTCTTGGCTTAAATACTTTTAATCTGCCTGTTGGAGATTTCAACATGACCACTGGTTTGAGGATGATAAGGAGTAGCAACTCGATGATAAACGCCATACCTTTGTAAAAGTGTCTCCAAAGGTTTATTATAGAAATGTGTGCCATTGTCACTTATCAGAGCTCTCAGCATTCCAAATTTTGTGAAAACGTTCTTCTTCAAGAATCTAATTACCATATTGGCGTCATTCGTAACTATAGGGATTGCTTATATCCATTTAGAAACATAGTCGACTGCCACAAGAATGTATAGATTTTTATGAGACATAGGGAAAGGTCCCATAAAGGCTATTCCCCAAACATTGTAGGCTCCACTTCTAGAATTCCAACTTGCGGCATTTCGTCTCTTTTTGAAATATTTCCAAGGCGCTGGCAACTATCACAACAAGCAGCAAATACTTTACATCATTAAATAAGGTTGGCCAGAAAAAAATTGCTTGAAGAATCTTTGCAGCTGTTTTCTGAGGCCCAAAATGACCTTGAATTGTTGAATGACATTAAAACAATATACTTTGAACTTCATCTTCAAGAATACATCTTCTGAATATTCTATCACCACAATGTTTGAACAACAGGTATTCTTCCCAAATGTAGTATTTGGAATCTGAAATCAGCTTCTTCTTTTGTTGATAATATATGTCGGGAGAGAATGCTCCACAAACCAAGTAATTCACTAAATCTACATACTAGGGAATTGAACTGACTGCCAAAAGTTGTTCTCCAGGAATTGTGTCATCAATTGGTACCTCATTGTCAACATTTGTGATCCTAGACAAATGATCTACAACAACATTTTATGATCCAGCTTTATCCCTAATTTCATGGTCGAACTCCTGAATAAGTAACACCCAACGGATTAACCGAGGTTTCAAATCTTTCTTCTTAAGCAAATGCCTAAATAGTAGTATGATTAGTGAACACCACCACTTTAGAATTAATCAGGTTAGGCCTGAATTTTTCTAAAGCAAAGATTACTGCCAAAAACTCTTTTTCAGTTGTTGCATAGTTGATCTGAGCATCATCCAATATGCGACTCGCATAGTAAATGACATAGGGTTGTTGTCTTTCTGTTGTCCCAAAACTGCTCCAAAAACATGATTGCTGGCATCACACATCACTTCAAACGGTTGATTCCAATCAGGAGCTTGCATTATTGGAGCTGAAACCAATTATTCTTTCAACCTGCAATAAGCACTCAAACATTCCTCATTAAACACAAATGGTATATCTTTGACCAATAAACGAGTGAGAGGTTTTGCTATCTTTGAAAAATCTTTGATGAACCGCCGATAAAAATCAACATGTCCAAGAAAACTCCTCACACCTTTTACTGAAGCAGGTGGCGGCAATTTTTCAATCACCTCCACTTTTGCTTTGTCAACTTCAATACGTTTAGAAGACACTAGATGACCAAAAATAAATACAAAGTTAATAAAAAGAAAACTTACTGATATAGATTGAATCTCTAAAATTTCGATCATATATAGGAGCTTTCTATTTGCGAATCTTTAGATTTGTACTTGAGAGATGAATAAGATGAACCCTATGAGAGAGAAACATGAAACACATAAAGAGGTGAAGTAAAAAGTTTCGTATTTACCTATTTATTTATTTTTAATCAAATTTTATCCAAGCAAGTTTTGATTGATATATTATACTTTTTAGAGTAAATTAAAAAAAAAACACTTTTTAGAATGATCATGATTCGACTCTCATTCTCAAATATTTCTTGTAAAAGAACTCCCAGTCAACAAACGGATCTTCTTTAAATGATAATCGTTTAGGTTGAAAGGCAGAATTGTAATTGCATATGTCATATCTGAGTGAGGCAAATTTAAAATCTTAAGATTCATGAGTGTGTAACCTGTCCTTAATTAAGGGGAAAGTCTTCTAGAAGAAGTTTTGTTATGATACACGTAAAAGTAATTTTATCTCTCCCGCCAAATCGTATTGAGAGACCCAGAGAGAGGAGAGAGAAAGTATTTATATTCAAACTCAAATGAAATAAAGCATCCACGACTCGTCGAAGAAGAAACTGTCTGTCGTCGCCAGATCTATGACCAATAAAGGACGTTTGACGGTGTCAGTTTTGAGATTATTCACCGGTTAGTCGATAAATTTTTTATTAGTTTTGTCTTCTAAAGTTCTTAGTAGGAATCAAATTTAGTGAAGTCGATCGTCGTGCGGTCTTGTTGCATCTCTACTCGTCAATGATGTTTAGAGTTCACCTGTGTTTGACAAGTTCTAAAAGTACTTTCTTTTATGGTGGTTTGTTTTAAAAAAATGAGAGTTAGCTAGAGTGTGTTCGTATTCTCATGATCGCATGTGATAACTATCTTTAAATCGTGAGCCTATTTTAACATGTGTATCTTGTTGTCCTTCTGTTAATATGAGATGTAGTGTATAGTTTTGTTAAACCTGAGATTTCTTATATGATAGTTAGGGTTTTTATTTAGGGTGACGATTTTTGGAGTTTCTTAATTTGTTATATATCCATGGTTTATATCGTGGATTACTAATATTTTCTCTGGTCGTATTGGTTTTAGGGCATGCTAGTGATTCTTCAATAACGATCGAAGGAACATGATATCTAAAGTTAATTCTGTGAGTTGAAATTTTTGTTATATTAAAATACAATTCTTTATTGTATTAAGTAATATAATTCATCAGGATATTGCATGTTTGTATTTACCTTATACAAATCTTTAATAGAAATACGTGTTTGATGTACATTAATGTAGTACATGATTTGACATGTGTAGTAATATCTTGTGGGTGTTTATGGTTTTTACATTATTATATTAAGATTATTGTGTTTGTTATGGGTTACTTCATTGCTTTAGTCTTTTTCTTGGTAGAATACCGTAATATTTTTGATAAAGCAAGCTAACGGTGCATTTCAGTGCTGCACATGTGAATGACTGAGTTTTGAATTTTGTCAACCTTTTTAGTTATATAATTATATTCTCCTTTTGTTTTAGTTAAAATTTAGTTAGGTTTTCTTGCCCCGCAAGTAATATAATTCTGTCATTGTTTCTTTCTAACGTTGACAATTTGTTAGTTTTAAACCGTAATATATGTTTATTCACCATTTTCATTCAATAATTGGAAAGGTATTTATATTAAGTACTAATCCATTAGGTTTATTATTTTATTTTTAGGAATATTCTTAAACTATCTCTTGTTCATCAATGGAGCCACTGATCTCTATATTTGCTAGGAGCAATGGCGACTTATTATACTTAGGAGAACCAAAAAGAGATACCATGTCTCTTATTGTGTTGGTAAGGACTTTTCAATCAGTGGGTCTACTCCTAGAAGGTATTTTGAAGGTACCAAGTCGATCTGTGTACTTAGAGGTTACTTGGGATGAAATAATGTTGAGGATGACTAATGATTGAGAGGTTCTAATTATTATAAAATTATTTTACAATAAGGAAGCTTATAGGCTAGTGTTTCAGATTGGATATGCAGATGTTATTCCAGATTTCCCTCTAGACCTAAACAACCCACCACCAGAAGACATGGACAAACAAATTGAACCTTATACTCGATTCCTTACTCAGCATACAAGTCAACCTCAGAGAGTATGGGTGCTAACTCATTAGATGAAATCAGAATTAATCGGATAAAATTAATAAAATGAAATTTGGCTAGGATTTGGTTTAGTTTTCTGTATTTGGGAGAAAAATAAAAAAACGTGTGTTTCTTGATGATTTTAGAGTTCTGATTGTGAAACCTAGGTTGATGTGAAATTTTAGATAACCCCTCCCAGGTTTCTTTTAAATGAAAAATTTATCTCAATTTAAAAGTAATTACAAACTTAGTGGGAATTCTCGTAATTGTCCAAAATTACCTTCCGAATTAAAAGAATGTTTAAAATGTAAGGACTTACTCGAAAATTGGATGTCTCTAAAATGACTGTTTTACCCTTAATAGAAAATTACAAAAACTTGTCAGACAGAAAAATAAATTAGCCCTAACTTACAGACATGGCATGCTTGAACGAACAAATTATTTAGATATGGATTTTATAGAAATTTGAGCGGACGGTCCAAGAATGTTTCAAAAAACTAGTTTTTAATTAATGTAGTGGATGAAGATTTACAGTTAGAGCGTATTAAGAAAATAAGACACCGCTTTCAGAATTATGGGGGAGGGGGTTTGAAGATTAGAGTTTTGAGTAATATTTTGACAACAATTTAGTAAGTAATTTTTTAGATCATTTTTCTTTGATTTCCATGGTATTTATACGGTCTTTTGGGGACAAACTCATCACTTATACATCTAATGATAATAATGCTTATTATGACCATTAATTCCCCTCATAATTAATGGTCGTTACAACATTCGGGCATACTAATTTAATATCGGATTTATCCATATTCGGCCCAACTTTCAGGGTGGTATCTTAGTACTCTCCGAGCTTTGGTCGTTGTCGTACTCGTGGTCGATTCTTAGACTTCTTTTGATTTGATTCCATAGTAAATTTCGGTTTCGGGGGCTTTTCCTCACGAGTTCAAACTTCGAACGGTCCACCTGAGCTGCCTATCAAGATCTAGCTTCCTTTCCATTGTATATCCTCCAACTCTTGTGACAAATTTCCTTCACTACAACATTCGATTTTCTTCAGTCATGAAAAACCCTCTAGGTATTACCAAACCATTGAAGCATTTAGATGCTTACTTACCTATAGATCCTCCGAGCGTTACTAAACTATTGATGCCTTCGGGCGCTTACTTATAGAGCCTCCTTCCGCCCTTAGATCCTCCGAGTTTTACTAAGTTGTTGAAGCTTTCAGGCGCTTGACTTTTAAGCTATCTCTTCTTGGACTTCACTCTTTCATCACACTTGTAATTGGGTCTGAATCACAATTCTGTGCGCCTCTTCATGGATCTTAGAGTTTGACCTATTTGGGCAACCAAAAATTTGTATTCGAAAGAAAGAAATACGTTTTATTCAAAAATTGCTTTCCCTCTCTCTTAAAATGATATATGAAAAAATAAAAAATAAAAAAAGAAGAGTGATAGAAATTTCTTTGACTGTAACTATGTCGGAATCAGATGAAACATTTAATTGGTGATCTGAGCTCGCTATTTGCACATTCACATGTCGTTCTACCAACCGAATTGATCGACAATATCATAATTTAACTATTTTTTCATAAATATAAGGTGTTCAACTGACAATTAGAAATGTATATAATTTAAAAAATTTAAAAATAAAATCAAACCTGTTCTATATTGGGTTCGATGATGTAAGTTTGGTTCATCATATTCCATAATACTTTTCGATCAGGAATCAAATTAACCATACTAATGTCCCTCACCAACTAATGCTCATTTTAGGAGTTTTGCTCAATCCAATGGAGTTATGAAGACTGAAATATCATGAATGAATTGTTTCATTTTAGTTTATGGAAATTCCCCACATCAGTATTCTTTATTCATTTTAGGGCAAGAGCGTTGTGTTGGATAGGATTGCAGCCTAGTTGGTGGCACACTCAGAGTAGTGCAGTCGTGGCTATTACCTACTCGTTAGAGTGGCGCAAGAAAATACAAATAAAGAAGACGTGTCTTTAAAAAAAAAATATAATAAAATATAAGGCAAGAAAAAGGTCCGTCCATCCAATCCAATCCATCAAAATCCATCCATACATACGTGTAGAAACCAATAACAAGTTGATAGATTGTAGCGTTCGCAGCCGTCCGATGGAGGAGGAATTTGTTGGAGAGAAGAAATCAAACAGGAAGAGTGAATTATAGTGTTACAAGCGTCGCTTGATGGAGATGGACTTGCAAATCAAGGTCGCTCAGGCTGTTCACGTCCTCAATCACGACACCGAGTCATGCAACCGCGTGGCTGCCAATCAGTGGCTCGTCCACTTCCAGCAGACCGATGCTGCCTGGCAAGTCGCCACCTCCATTCTTACCTCCGATCACCATCCCTCCTTCTTCCCCGATTTCGAAGTCGAATTCTTCTCCGCTCAAATCCTCAAACGCAAGGTCTTCTTCTCTCCTAGGGTTATCATTCACACTCTTTTATTCTTGCTTTTGAGTTTGACTTATGATTCACTGTTGCATTCATTTCGAATGAAACACTTTTAATTGTTTACTTGGAAGTAACCCTCTTTCAATTTCAAGCTATGTTCTTACAATGCAGATCCAAAATGAAGGATATTTTTTGCAATCCACTGTTAAAGATGCTTTGTTAAATGCTTTGCTTTTGGCAGCGAAAAGATTTAGTTCGGGACCTCCACAGGTTCGTGCCTATTTGGATTTTGTTCTCGTATAATGTTCTGCTGCGCTGTGTTGTGTTTTTCTCCGCATGACTAATGCTTTGCTGTTAACAATGACAGCTTTTGACACAAATCTGTCTTGCACTCTCTGCCCTTATCCTTCGTGCTGTTGAGCATGGGAAACCTATTGAAAACCTTTTCTATAGTCTTCAAAATCTGCAGAGCCAGGAAAATGGAGATATTGCTGTACTTGAGATGCTTACTGTTCTTCCGGAAGAACTTATTGACAGTCAAGCTTCTGATTGTAATATAAGTATGGCCCACAGAAGCCAGTATGGCCAAGAGGTTTAGGATATTTCCCTTCTGTTTTAACAAGTATAATTTGCTTTGACTAGTCTTCTTTTATTAAACTCTTGTTGTATCATTAATCAGCTGCTTTCACATACACAAGTGGTTCTCGAGTTCCTCCTGCAGCAATCTGAGAAAACATTGGATGGTGGGGTGCAGCAGCATGACAGGAACCGGAAAATTCTAAGATGCTTAATAAGTTGGGTAAGCTGATCGTTAAAATGATGCCAACAATGCGCTTAGCATTGTATCTTCCTGTACTAGTTTCATATTGACTAGTGGTATTTGCTGTAATGGTTTTCAGTTGAGATTTCGTGCTTCTCTAGATCTCTTCTGTCTATTATAGAGACATACATGTCTGTTTCTTTCTTAATACTAATAGTAGGAAGGGCATAGCCTTGTGAATGTGCAATTAGTTTTGATTTTGGTGATGCTATGAGTTATCTCTTGCCATGTTTGCATACCGCTGCTATTGCAGTCCGTTGGTTTGAGGAGCTTTTGTATCTTACCACTTTCTAGATATAAATGCACTTTATTTTTATAGCATTTAAATTGTGATAACTTTCTAGTACTCAGGTTCGAGCAGGGTGCTTCTCAGAGATACCACAAGGATCATTGCCAGCACATCCACTTCTTAATTTTGTATTCAACTCATTACAGGTAAGTTTTGTTATTAATTTCAAAGTTTAGCTATAGTAATCTAAATAATTTTAATATATGTTTAGTTTTGTCCATGCTTATAACATTCTTGCATGTGCTATATTAGGTTTCATCATCATTTGATCTTGCTGTTGAAGTTCTTGTGGAACTTGTCAGTCGTCATGAGGTGTGTTTTTCATGAATTCTATCAGATCTTGCTGTTACTACTATGCATCACCTAATGGTTTACTTTCCTTGGTTATCCCTGTATGTCTCACATGTCTAATTCAACTATTTTAATGCCCGTTCGATCTTTACATTAGTCCAAATTAGCAAAAGAGAATCACGTGAGTACTTTGATAGATTAGTGTTTTTTATTTTATTTTATTTTTTGGAAGTTATAGAATAGTGATGCGTTCTCTAAATAAATTTTAGTGTCTGCTTTACCAATTTGGAATAAGTATTCTTGTGAAACTAGTGCTTGGACACAAATTTTTGCTTCAATGTGATTCAATACCTGCCTTTGCACTTTGTGTTGCACTTTCTGCATTTGCATTTTGGGTGTATTCAAGTTGAGCCCGAGCTTGTACAGGTTCAAGCTTGCGTCGAGGCTTGCCAAGTTTTTGGTACCCAAGCTCAGGCTCAGTTTGGATTTGGCTTGTTTAAATCTATAATAAAGTATATTAGATTAATATAATTATAAAAAGTACGCCAGAGGCTTGGTTTAATCCAAGGACTAGTCGAGATTTAGACAAGCTGAAACCAAACCATTTGCGAGTTGACTCGGCTCATTTCTAGTCCTAGTTTGCATATAACAGTAATGCAAAAATGTAGGCTGCCAAACTGAACAATGAGGTGATACTAATATCCTTTCCTTATACCAAATTATAACTGCTTTATAAAAATTGCACTGATTTGCTTAGACTCTTGTCATTGAGGAGAAAGTAGAAGTAAAGATTTCCTATATGTACTGTTATGCTGTTGTTTACTCTTGTTTATGAATTTCCTATTCTGTTATATTTATTGTAAAATTTGGCTGTTTTTATAGGGATTACCTCAGGTTTTGTTATGCAGAGTACCATTTCTTAAAGAATTACTTCTTCTTCCAGCCCTTACTGATGGAGATGAAAAAGTAATTGGGGGTCTTGCCAGCTTGATGTCAGAAATTGGGCAGGCTGTGAGTATTATTAGACTGTTTTTCTTGTATAAAGGTTATGCCAGCATGTTTATTTCCTATCCTGGTGCATTTGTTTATGAATCTTGTTGTATTATCATTATTGTGATATTATACTGACCGTAGTAATTGTCTGCAGGTGTAACGCTTAATAATACCTATAACTGAAACTTACAATTTCCAACAATGTTTCTCATTTGCTTTTTTAACTTTATTAGGCGCCATCTCTAATTGTGGAAGCTAGTGCTGAGGCACTTGCGCTCGCAGATGCCCTCTTGAGGTAGCTACGCAATTGTCTGTTTATGAAATCGGTATTTTGTGTGTCCTTTTGTTGTTGGTGTCGTGGGTGCTGCTATCATCTTTCATTGAGGAATTAGTATTTAGTTGAGTAACAAGAAGAGGAATTAGTATTTAGTTGAGTAACAAGAAGAGGTTATCTTCTTTTTGTTGTTTTGATGGTGAACTTAAGCTTCAGCAATAACTACAAAAAATCTCTCTTATGTGCTCTCTGATGCCTTCAGTCTGTAATTTTGCTTCAACTTAATAGTTTCCTTAGGCAAACCGCACCTCAAAAATGAGCTCCATTGAATGGTGAGCTCAATGCCTTGGTTAACAGTACACTAGCATCCCAGATTACAACATTGATTTCAAGTCCTTTACAGCTCACATTCACGTCCGCTTCTGCTTTAGGCAACACTCTTGTATCTTTAGCTATTCAATGCCTCACTAGGCTGCTCTCTCCATGTCTAGCTTGTAAAGGTGTGATAACCTGCTGTGATGCTAGTTGAAAGGTATTTTAACAGAGCCTATTATTTAGTAGTTATCTTACTAGGGGAGCTCATAACCTAACATATTGATTTAGATGGTCAGAGTGATGAAATTCAAGTTAAATAGCTTGCCTATTGGTACCTAACCTAACATATTGATTTAGATAGTCAGAGTGATGAAATATTTAGTGTAGCATGAGTCTCTTAGAGACTTAGCAAACAAAAGATCTAGAATCTACCGGCCTTAGTTTGTGTAATTTCTCAATCTTTTATGTTACACCACAAGTAATGCTATATTTTATCAATAACAATCTTATTGGTGCCTTCTCCTATTTGTCCGAAAATGATTTTGTAATCCATGATTGGTCTAATATGTTTATTACTTTTGCAGATGTGTAGCATATCCAAGTGAAGACTGGGAGATTGCCGACTCAACTCTGCAATTTTGGTTAGCATTTGTGGTTATAATGAGAAATAGTAATTTTAGATTTTCTCAAAAATAATTTTCTTGTATTTATGTTTTGAAGATTCACAATACAGTTTCAATTTTTCCCTAGGTCTACGCTTGCAAGCTATATACTTGCCCGTGATTTGCACACAACAGAAAAAAAGAAACTTGTGGAAGATGTGTTTTTTTCTGTATTTGCAGCTTTGCTTGATGCTGTATTATTGCGTGCTCAGGTACAGTTTATGAATGTTTTTCATTTTATTTTCTCCCCTTTTTAGAAGTAAATAAAATAAAATGATCATAGTAGCATTGAGGGTTAAATTCTGGGAAATTGTATAACGGCTTATTTTACTTAGCATAAGAGCTGCTAGCCTTAAGAGCGGGGATCTGTCCCAGATCTATGGTTTCAAGTTATTGGGAGTGTGGCATTCACTCAGGGCTTCTATAGTCTTTATATAAGTGAATAACTTTTATAGAGATCATAGTATCGTCGAAGTTAGGCTTCTCTTTATTCCTTCTTTTATATGACTTTAAATAATGTATTTTATATTAGAGTTTTCTTGAATTAATTTTTAGAAGTATCACCATTAATGTCCATAAAACTCAATGGAAGCTGCAATAGTGTGCAAAAGTTATTTAGATGAATGCAAGAGAAATTGAGGTAAGTTTTATGTTAGAAGTCCTTAGAAGGCATTCAAATTTGGAATTAATATAAATCATTGACAAATTAAGTAGACCTAAACTTCAATGAACTCCTTTAAAATTTTGATTAGATATCTAAATAGCTGTATGAGGTTCCTAAGAGTCATTGCTTGAATTCATCATCAGGATTAGTAGACTAATGTAAACTCTTATTGAACAAATCCTAATTTTTAATTTCTATCGAAGTCACGAAATGTCATTTTCGGGATGCCTAAAATAATGATATGGGGTAAGGGATGGAGGAGTCATGCATTGTCAATTTTAATGTGCTTTCAAGTTAGTTGAATGTCTCACAGGTAATAATAAGTTACTTGCTCGGGAAGGACAAATTCCTGCACTTAAGTTTGTTTTCTATACCTTCTTTTTGGAGGTGAACAATTCTGATAATTGCTATCAGATACACAACTCAAATCTAAAGCCGATTGATTACATTTAATTATGTTAGTATTAATGCTTATACACTTGTTGAGATATCTTTGCCTAAATTTGACACTTAATATTAAATATAGTAAAGCCTTACATTTGGCAGGTGGATGAATATTCATTTAGCGATGATAGTATATCTGAGTTGCCCGATGGCCTTCTCCATTTTCGAGTGAATCTAGTTGAACTTTTGGTAGACACATGCCAGCTTTTGCGGCCAGCTACGTATTTACAAAAGGTTATTGTTCTAGACCATTTTATAATGCGTATCCACAAAATTTGTTTTAAGTTGTCGAGCTATGCAAGACTTTCTAAAATATTTTTGTTGAATTGATAATGGTGCTATTATTAATATAGATATATTTTTAATCTATCAGTTGCGGGAACGAGGATAGGGCAATTGCTAATGTTTTTAGGTTTTACATGTGGTCACTTCTAATTTATTTCTACTCATTAGTAGCAAGCTATACTTGGATGATATGTATTTAATTGTTTGAGTTCCACAGAGAACAAGAAAGTGATAGTTTGATTGAGCATGATAATTTTTTTTTTTTTTTTCTTTGGTTAAAAGTACTCTCTCCTAAAATTGGTTTGCAAAATTTTTCCTTTCAGTTTGAGCTTGTGTATGAATCATTTTGATGAACTTTTAATTTTTTAAATTTTATTTTTGAGCTTTCTCAAATCTCTCTTTCAACACATCCAAGAGTATTGTCACAGGGAAAGGTCACAAACCTTTTTGAACTTACAATATTTGGAATCCATGTAGAACCCAATACATTCTTGTTTGCTTTAGAATGGTTGGGAGCTTTATATGGATGAGAATAATATGAAGTTTCAGTGGTGTTCGGGTAACAAACTTTTTTCACTAAATTAGTTTTTTTTTTTTTTTTTTTTTTTTTAAAGAATAATTTATTATTTCTTTATTTATATGAAAACCTAAATGAGTAAACAACTTCTCAAGGTCAAGAGAATAGGAGGTCTTCAAAAGAGGCCTAATTTTGATCATATCTCTGTAATTTTTTCTAGAATGAAAGCCTAACTTGGTGGGGTGTTTTATTTCTCCCCCTTTCGGCTCTAAGGAGATATTAACTGGATTGGTTCTAATTAGCACCAATTATCTTCCAAAGTTATTTATCCTAAATATATTAAAAAATAGTAGAAAATATCACCATATTTTGGTTACCTTCATCAATTAATTTATTTATATTAAATTGCAGCTTAGGGATTATCCTTTCTTACATAACTAAATTTTAGCAATCAAAGTATAAAGCCGGTAGATAATGATAAACTACTTTGAATTCTATGAGTCCTATAGCTGCGTTCTACTTTGACTATAGGGGGAATAGGAGAAAAATTCACTTCTAAATACCAACTTCTACGAAATATTATGAGTAACTAAGAAGAGAATGCAAATAATAAATGGCAAGGAAAGGAAATGGTCGGTCATTAAAGAATTGCTTTACTGTTTTGGTAGTCCAAGACTATAATGGATTGAGTTACTCAAATATTCAGCAAAAGTTTTACTAGTTACGGGTTATCAGCAATAACATTATCTCATTTATAGAACTTTTGGGTCATACATATCTTATTTTATAGAAGTAATTTAAATATATAGTCATAATCTTTATCTTCTGAGCTTAGTATTTGGAAATGAAATATGGTGGACTTAGCTTATCACTTTTCATCACCTTTTTTGTAATATTTATACATGTTTTCTGCTATAATTGTATAATTGGTTGACTTGGATTCTTTTAATGTAGATATCCTTTGGTAGTTGGACATCTGCAAGTCTTCCAATTCCTTGGAAAGAAGTGGAATCGAAATTGTTCGCTCTTAATGTGGTATTTTTTTTTAATTAAAAATTGTTTATATTTTTATTATTTTTTGTTTCTATTTTGATCCTTTATGTAAATGTAGTTATCTTGAACTATTTCTTGACACTAGCAAGTTTATTACCTGCAGTTATCTTGTCCTTTAAATTTGATAACCTGGAATTTTATTCATTGCGAAGTGTTTTTTCCTTCCACTTTTAGTTAGCAGCTTTTAATGCTCGGTTAACCTCTATTTTCCAACTTTTGCCCTACCTTCTCCCATGAGGTAATGCAGCTACGTTTATTTTCACATTTCAGCCTCTCACGAATTGAAAATACGCTACTGTATGATGGTTTGCAAATTCTTAGAAGTGGTAAAACATATTATTTAATTAAACTTTCTTTTTTTTTTCTTTAGGTCGCTGAAGTACTTCTTCAGGACTGCCAGACTTTCGACTTCTCATTGATTATGCGGTTGGTGAACGTGTTAACCACTCAGTATTCTAACAATCTCAAGGGATTTATGTGTATTGTATGTTATACATGTCTTCTCTTTACAGTTTTTGTTTGAAGAAACACATAAGTTTTAAAGTTTATGGAAAACATTGTTGGTCTAGTTTAATTATTCACGATGATACTGTCCATCCTAGGTTTATAGGTCCGTTGCAGAGGTAGTTGGTTCATATTCCAAGTGGATATCTACTTCTCAAACTAATGCCAGGCCCTTACTGTAAGCACTCTTCTGTTACTTTGTATTGCTCTTTCTTCCTGTCATCATTTTCTAGTCAATATATTTTCTTTATCCTCTTTGCAAATGTCACTTTTAGCAATTCATGGAAAAAAAATTATCAATGTGTTTACAAATTTACTCGTATTGTGATATAGTCTAATTAATGCAAATAAATTAATTAGGCTTATTTTTATCACTTTTTTATGACTTGTGTTAGTTTCATTTTAATCTAGGTGTGTTGTTTGCATCTTTCTATCTACATCTACCAATCTTTTCTGTTCTAATCTTTGCTATTTTCAGCTTGTTTCTAGCTGCAGGGATTTCAGAACCTCTTTCGTCAAATGCATGTGCTTCTGCCTTGCGCAAATTCTGTGAAGATGCTTCTCCCCTTATTGACGAGCCCGCTAATTTAGAAATTCTAATGTATATAGGAGAGGTACTACAGTTGTTTGATGCTGTTTTTTTGTTATAAATATGTTAGATTTGTTTCTATGCCTCCTATATTTGTGTTAGGATCCAATAAGTTGGATTTATTGGTTTTATTATTTAAGCGAGCAAGGTTCTCTACTGATATAGTTAAATAGGAAAAACTAGTTTTGATCCCAACTACTTTATATATTTACTAGCAGGTAACTGAAAACTGTTAAGTCTCATTTAGTTACTTTATAATTTTTTTTTTTGGCTAAATTTCAAATAAATTTTATGGTTATTTTGTAGAAGTATGAGTGGATGCTTTAACTTTGTTATCAATGCATGCTTCAAGCACTAATATCAAGGTCCTACGTTTGAGTTGGAAATGATTGGTTTTATTATTTGATTAAGCAAGATCCTCTAATGATACAATTAAATAGCTAAACTAGTTTTCTGTCCCAACAACTTTATATTTATACTAGCAGGTAACTGAAAAATGATAGGTATGGTCATTTAGTTACAACTCTATAATACTTTTTTGGACTAAACTTTTAATAAATTTTATGAGTATTTTTCAGAAGTATGAGTGGGTGCTATAACTTTGTTTTCCACGCATGCTGCAAGCACTTATATCATAGATTCTCCAGACCTATCAATATTACACATAAGTTGGAAATCTTGATATCCTAATTTCTAGTTGGGAGTGAGGTGAACTCTAAGTATGAGTTACAAAATTTTGAAGTTCTTGACCATGATGATTGTTCCTTGGCACTCTCAATCCATAGAAGTTAACCTTCATTTGATGTATAAGGAGTTTGTGCTGACTTTGGTTTAACTATCTTTGATGTGCAGTATATGATTATGGTAGATCCTTGTCTTCCATTGAGGGAGTAAGGGTATATTCGGATAGTTAGCATCTTGGCGAGGCTGTATGTGTTAGAGTAATAGATTTAGTGTTATATGTGGGTCAGGTTTGTTAGGTTCGTTATTGTTAGCAAGAGAATGTTACATAATTGAGTAGGATGATACTTTTGCTATTTTGGAAGGGCATCCGTCATTTTGTTATTTTCTTAGTAGTTTGGGCTGTATAAATAGAGTTGCTCAATAATACCTTTAGGCTATATTTTGTTAGCAATCTTGCAATACATTATGCAGTTTCTTATCTTAATTCGGTATTAGTTCATCAATTTTCTACTAAACGTAACATACTAATTATTGCTCTCTTAGAAACTTACCCCTTAAATAAGATCACCTAATTATAGAATCAAGACTGCAACACTCATAAGTCACTTATACTATGTTGCGTTCTTTAAATCTGCTACCTTCATATGTCACTTTTCCTATCATTCTTTGATTTGAACGAGTGTTGATTTCTTAGGCTTTGGAGAAAAGGCATTTACCTTTGGAAGATGAGGAGGAAGTTGTTTGT
Organism: Cardiospermum halicacabum; assembly: GCA_031304145.1. Taxonomy (NCBI): domain Eukaryota; kingdom Viridiplantae; phylum Streptophyta; class Magnoliopsida; order Sapindales; family Sapindaceae; genus Cardiospermum; species Cardiospermum halicacabum. Next base: position 7,168,069 of record CM062398.1, on the reverse strand, counting down.
GCTATCAGCACGATCCTTGGTTCTATTTCTAGTAAAGAGTTGAGAAATAATTTGTTAGCTAGATTGCTTTCTACCAGCTATGAAGCTATTGGAAAACTGGTAAGTCATGTTTCTGTTTGCATTATTTTTTCCCTTATAGTTCCTCACTGGATTGCTTTCATGATTTGCTAGATTGACGGAGATAAATATTGTTCTGTATTACAAAATCCAGCTTCTTATACACAAATCTTGAGCTCTGCAACCCGAGGTCTTTACAGGTATGTTACCCGTAGTACCAATCCGGAGTTGTATGGGTGTATGTGACCTCTTTAGCAATTTAAATCATTTCGTGCTTTATATTTTTCAGTGCCTAACATTGGGTGTCTAATTTTTAAAATTTCAGAATGGGAACTGTGTTCAGTCATCTCACAGCTCCTTTGACGGTCGATCCAGCCACAGATAATCCTATATATGCTCTGCTGATAGTTTTTTGGCCCATCTTAGAGAAACTTTTTCAATCCAAACACATGGAGAATGGTAATTTATCCATGGCAGCTTGTCGGGCTCTTTCACTTGCAATTCAGTCATCAGGTATTAGATTGTCATTTTCCCATTAGAGGTTCATGACAGATCATGAATCCTTCTGATCACTTGTCTCCAATTCCTGAAGTTTTGTAATTTGCAGGCCAACACTTCTTACCACTCCTGCCCCAAGTTCTAGATTGTTTATCGACCAATTTTATCTCATTCCATAATCATGAATGCTATATCAAGACAGGTCAGTGTTGATCTTCCCTAATTAAAGAGCAATGAATTAGTTCTACTTTACATGATTCTCTTCTTTGAGTATATTTAATGTGTGGAATGATGACTATTATGATGAAACACTCAATTCTCCATGCTTTATAGACTTTTTATCTATAGAACTCTTGTAATGAGTTTGATACCTAGCAGTAGAGTTTTACATAAACTCTTTCTAATTGTCAGCATATAATCTCTAGCTAAACTAACTGATTAACCATTAGATAAATGTAACACTAATCTCTAATTAAAACCAGTAAAATTATGGAGTGAAAAAGACAAACACAACCAATACTAACAACTTTATGCTCTTGCAACTTTAGAGAAGTGTCCTCTACTGAGTGCTTTTGTAGTTCATGTAGTAACCTTGTGTTGTACAAGGTAAGTTTGTTCCTGAGAAGCATAATCATTGGATGATAGTTTTCCAGCAGGCAACAATGATATACTTGGCCAATATAGTTGCAAGAATTGAATCACTGGTCTTAAGTGGAAAACACTTTTCCAATTGACTTCTCTCTCTCTCTCTCTTTTTTTTTTTTTTTTTTTTTTTTTTTTTTTTTTTTTTTCCACAGTAGGATACAATATGCTACAAGCAACTTTAAATTATTCTTTAGCTATATATTTTTTGAAGTTGTTAGAACTTATAGAAAACAAAATAAGTGAGAAGAAATGTTATTTTGGTTTTCTTTTTTCTTGCTTGATTCACTAATATATCATACAATTTGCTAGTTCAATAGAATAATACAGCCGCAAGAAGTGTTACTGATAGCATATTGTGATTCAAGGAAGCTTTTAATTACAACAGTAATGGAGGATTTTCGAGATTCTGGCCATCTCCAGCGTTTGTCTCGCAAATTCACACACATCCAAGTGATTTTCTGACCTTGCTGCCCTGTAGCTTATTTATGTGCAGTACTAACATAGGCTCCTGGCTCACTCAACTGCCAACCCAACGAAAATAAATAACTGAAATATTCTGAGTCCAAACTTTTCTGCTTCTTGCTTACTGACTTGCCTGTCCCTTCTATTATGGACCTTCTTGCCATACGTGACAGATTGAAGCAATTAATGGTGCACGTCTTACACGAGCAAGGATGGAGTTCCCACGACCTTTCTTTGAAAAATAGCTAACTTCTTTCTGATATTAGAACGCTTCTATTGATTCTGCAAACCACCGATGCTCTGCTTCAAACTTGAAAAGAAAATCTGCACAAAGGAAAAAAAGAAAAAAGAAAAAAAGATCAATAGCTTTAGGGTATAGCCAACAGAGGACGCATCTGTTGTCTATATCAGATGCCTATAACTAATCCTGACCCCCATCGCCAATATGTTGAGAGAAACAAGCCAAGCAGTGTAACTATGTATTGGAATCTATTTTTTCCAGATTAGATTAGCCTAAGAGACCTCAATTTCTTTCCAAATGGAAAAGATTCCAAACCTTATTAATAAAATAAATACCATCACCACCAATCCTATTGATTCTATCATGATTATCATTAAGATTAAAACTTTTACCAATTTCCAAACATTATCAATGCCATCACTAAAAGCACTAGGAATATTCTAGGAATTTCTTCTCTCTATGTCAGCAACAGCGGATTTCTTGATGTCAGTATCAATAAATTGCGAGAGATGGAGAGGGAGGAGTGAAGAATTGTAGTTAGATGAGTGTTATCTTTATATGCAGTATTATTTGTATCTCTTTTATGATTTATAGATTTATGTAGTTCTTGGAATATTATCCCTAACTAATTAGAGTTTGATACTAGTACCTCAAGCTCCTAATTTGACAAGTATCTAATTATCCTGCTAATAATTTATAAGATAAATCAAATAAAGGACTAACAACACCATACATAGACTAGGTGAAGGGAACTATCTCCAATCCTCATTGTCCATGAGGATATTCATGAGTGGGAAGGAGAGTTGAGTACTTATATAGTGATTGTCAGCCATCAGCCATCAGCCAACAGAAATTCTACAAAATATTAAAAATTGGGTCTCAAAGAGCAACATGTTTATGTCATGGCTTATCAACTCTTCCACTACATAAGAAACCCAGGCTCATATACTCCAGAAAACAGCTGTTCAGATCTGAGATGCAGTGAGAGAAAGGTACTTGAATGAAAATAATGAGGGGATCTTCAACACTGATCAGAGATGACCTGCCGGCAAGGCTAGATATCAGTTACTCAACGTTATAACTCTGTTGGCATGACTCTGACAGTAGTTGAATGTTTTCGAGTCAGCTAAATGGAAATGTGCAATAGATGGAGCGAAATACAGAGATTCTCAAAGAGAAATGTGCATTCAAATATCTGCACAGCTCAAGGAATCCAATGATATTCGTGACAAAGTACCATACACCTGACCTATCACTAAGAGTGAGATGTGTGTTTGCGGATATCAAAGAAGAAGTAGGAGATGTGTCATGATGAGAGGTTGCGCCAGATTGATTGGTGGCTGGTAGAGTTTAGGAGACCAAAGTTCAGTCTTGACAACTTGTGGACAACTAGAAGCACAATCACACCCATACAGAGAAGAACAACATTAGTGTGACTATTTTAAATCAACAGAATCAAGATCTGGAGGACCAATCAGCAAGGAGATGCTAGAAATGATTCAAATCAAGGCAGAGCTGTTTAGCTACAACAGTTATTGTTTCTGTACCGATTACACAGAAAGTTAAATTCACTCATCCACGGGTAGTTAAAGGTAATTCTGGTACAGTGTGGATTGTTGATTCAGGAGCAATAGATCATATGACAAATTATTAGAGTTTGTTTCTAAACATGAACCTATTGACTTGAGCTTGAAAACATAAGATGGATCTGTTTCCAAGTGACTGGAATTGGCCAGGTGATAATTTGAGAATTGTTGACATTGGATGTTGTTTTGTTAGTCTCTTTCTAAACTGTTAACCTGCTGGAATGGCGACCGGCAGTGCAGAGATTCATGATGGTCTATAACTACTTAGAATGAAGCCTTTTGGTGTCGAGAACATTCAAGAGATGGTGAGATTAAGATTTCATATAGTTTCCAAAAGTAAAGATGCTACTAGGTCATACAAATATGAGGCATTTGGAAAAGTTGTTTGCCCATTCAGGCATTGATGGAATTATAGCATGAAATGTGCTTGGTATCGAAACAGATAAGGAATACCTATAATTCATGGCCTTACAAACAAGACCCCTTTACTTTAATCCATACATATGTTTGGGAAACTATTGGAGCTATTAATATCAATGACTCTTGGTGTTTCATTTATTGCTGATGACAGAGTAACATATTTGATGAAAGAAAAACCTGAGCTGGTCTGGATTTTCAAAAATTTCCATCATATGGTCAAAGCACACTAACAAAGTGATGTTGGATTAGATTCATCTGAACATAGGAGAGATTATTTCTATAGCATCCTTAATTTAACAATACTCTAAATTGGGAAAGACTAATTTAGCAAATCTCGTGTTGGTACCCTATATCAAGTGACGTTTCAGAAATGAAAAGTCGCTATTTACTAGAGGTTGTTGGAACCAGTGAGACCGTTCTTGCAGCTGCCTATTTAGTAATATACTCATATCCATATTGCTGTGGAAGTGTTTGGATGTACAACATTTGATTATTTCGGCTCTGAGTTTAGGGAGTAAACTTGAGCATAAGCTGTGAAATGCATCTCCACTGGGATATAAAGATTACTTGTCTTGCAAGCAATAAGTTAGTCTCTGGGGTCACTTCAATCGAAGAAAAACTATCTATCAAAAATAGGTGCATGCAGAGCCAATACAGACAAAACCAACACATAGCCAACCTTAGATATTTTTGGTCTGTTGAAACCAACGATTGAGAGTGAGTTGTCTAACACAGATTTGGTATCCATTTAGTATGATTTCTTCGAATATATCTTTAGCACAAGATCTCATAGAAGTAGATCTTTTAAGGAAAATTGTTTATCATTTAGCCATCAATTACAAGGTGTTTTCATCTTTCGAATTAAAAAGTAGAAATGTGATGAAAACATGAAAAGTACAAACATCTGTTTAAAAAAAAAAAAAATAAATAAAAGAATTGAGTGTATAATAGTAAGAACAGAAATCGAGGTGGAAGAAGAGGATGCAATCATTTATTTACCCTTAAGTCCTGTGGAAAGTAGTCAAAAAGTGCAAATGGATAGCGGAGAATCGGTGTAGTGTAGGATACAATACAGTAAGTTGGATTCATATTTCTTAATCAATTACGATTCTTACTTTAGAATTTATACTTTATTAATTATCAAATTATATTTCTTACTTTGTTTGTTTCCTAATTTTATATATTTTTAAAACCATTCTAGAGTTAGCTAAGTCCCTAAGGGATTCTTATTTCAATTATCAAATCAATCCTCGATCAATAAAATTTAGGTAGTTTATTTATCTTTTATTACTTCAATTGTGATAGATCCTTTCCTTTCATCAGTTGGAGTAAGGTCTGCCCTTATCTGACGACTAAATATTGTGCGAGTGGTTCCACTTCATCAACATAAATGTCACATCAATTACTAAGAATATGATATTAGATATTGTGAAGTTTAGAGAACCACATAGATAATTAAGTTTGAATCATATATTGTATTATACATAAAGGTCTATTTATAATATAATCCTAGGGGCAGAAAAAGAGTAAATAAAAAATTAAACCTAATTTATATAAAATGAGGATTCTAACATTCATCTTCAAGTTGGAGTATAAGGTTCAAGTTGGAGTATAAGGTCATTTGTGCCGAGCTTGTTATTGATGATGTAAAAACATTTATTGGTTGATCATTCGAGTTAACAAAATTGGTGATATCATCTGATAGCAGACATTCTTTTCTTTGACGAAAGAAAATTGGGAAAAACAGAGGTCACTAACTTCATAGCATCTGTCTCATTTCTAGGTTTCCAACCTTTATACCATCGGAAGCCATAATTTTCTATTGTTGATTTGAATTTTGATGTCAAGTATGATGGAGGCCGCCGGAGTTGAACCATGGTGACTTTGCTAAGGGTTTAGTAGTGGTGCTAAGATAAAATTAGCATCTCTTTATTGGGAGTAAACACAATAAGAGTAAGTGACAATCGGAAAGAAACACGGTTGCAAAGGATTTAGAGATCGAGATAATCATAAAGAAACACGGTTGCGAATGATTTGATTTAGAGAATAGGACAACGGGATAGAAATACGGTTGTGAAATATTAGTCACGGATTTATCACCGGAAAATAGACAAAAAGAAACACGATTGTGAAAGATTTATTACCAGAAAGTAGTGGATTAATGGGTGTATACAACCTATTATTTTTTAACCAAGTTTTCATACCATGTGAAGTTTAGAGAATGAAGATAACTAGGCTTGAATCCTTGTGTGTTGTATAAAATATACAAATCTATTTATAATACAACCATCTTACCTGGGGCAGAAAATGAATAAAAATAAAATCTATTACATAAAGTAAGGATTCTAACACTCTTCCTCGAGTGGGAACATATAGAGGTCATATGCACCAATAATGATGCAAAATACGATCTCGTATAGTTGTGTATACGGTGTATATCCCGTACAACATTTTTTCCGTATGAGAATGGTGGTGAAATGTGTGTAGTATTTTTTCACCGTACGTGTCCGGTCTTCTTACTGTATAATGTCATATCCCTTATATAAGGTAGTATATGCAGTGATATGATTAATACAACTTGTTGAAAATGAGAAGACTAGAGACGGATGCTAACTTTGAGAAAAAGTTAAAGAAGAAAGTAGAAGAAAAGTGTTAGACCTAGGATTCCTAGTATCTATTATAGAAAGAGAAATAAAAGGGAATCAGATATTGATAAAGATAATGATTTGGTCAATCCATCTTCATCAATTATCGAGAATCAGGGAGTGAATATTCACAATCAATCACCACCAATCAAGGCTAGTTATCACAGTTAATCAGCACTAATCAAGGGGCTGATTTATATGTTATTATACTTTCCTATTTGTAGTTTTCTCTATTTAAATAAGCTTCCAGGTTTGTGGAGAGGCATCCAAGAATTTGATAAAGAATTGTGTGAGCCCTAGGCTAGGAGAGTGTGGGATTCTTGAACTTCCCTCAATTTGTAATTCGTTTTCGAGTTACAGTCTATCATATTGCTATCTATTTCTATCTATTTCTCACTATCTACTGTGTAATCTTCACCGGTTCTAACAAAATAATGAGTGTTGGGCTACTTGCCAATGAAGTTGGAGAAGAAGAGAAGAAATAGAAAAAGAGAAAAAGAGAAAAAGAGAGAGAGAGATGAGCAAGTTAGGAAGAAAAGAAGAGCAATCAAGGAAGAAATGAAAGTAAAAGTAGAGGGATTAACCGGTGATTTTAATGTGGTGCTTTACTATTTTATTTATTTATATATTTATATTTTTTTAAAGAGGCTTTACTGGTATAATTGGAGCATGATACCTTAAAATATATACTATTGAATAATATAGAATACACTATTGAAGTTTAAAATTTTAAAAATTTTGGTGATGAATGTGTGGACCAACTTTAAACCATTCATTATTAAATTATTATTATTTTTTTAAAAATAAATTTTTTAGGTACTAAATATAATTTCCATATCGCCCGTATTGATACGACCGCTTATTAAAAATTAACATGGCCATGCAAAAACTGATTGTACGTATGCTGAAGCCGTACATTGGCACCAAGCTTGTTACAAATATAACATATTTGAGAACATCTTAGAGATCGGGTTAAAACACTTAGTAGTTGATTGGAGATGCATTTGGTGTTGTTGAGGTAAGAAAATAGGAGAAAACAGAGGTCATTGGCTTTATAGTATGTCTCATTACTAGGGTTCCCAATCTTTGTACTATCATCGGAAGCCACAATCTTCTATGATCGGCGAGAATCTTGAAGTCGAGTACGATGAAGGCTACCGAAGTTGAACCACGGTGACTTCGCTAGGGTTTTAATGGCAGCAGGAAGTTAAATTTAGGGTTTTCTGGTTAGAAGTGACACAATAAGTGAAACACAGTTGTGAAGGAGGAGTTAGAGAATGAGACAACCGGAAAGGAACACAGTTGCAAAGGATTTGGATAATTAGGCAACTCGAAAGAAACACAATTATGAAGGATTTATCATAAATTTATCACAAAAAATAGTGGATTAATTGGTTATATATAACCCAAATTATTTTTGAATCAGGTTCTATCTTCGAATCTAAGGCCCAGTACCATGTGAAGTAGAAAACATTTTTTATAATTAGGTATCAATCATATATGTATATAAAATATAACGTTCTATTTATAATAGAACACTAAGGCAAACCAACGATAAATAAAAAAACCTAATGTAGATATATGAACTTGGTTGCGCGATAAAATTATCACTTCTGTTATATTTTTAGCAAACAAATAGTGATCTGCATCAACCAGAAAATTTATAATGTCTCTTGGATGTAAGCAGTACAGAAAGGACTTTGTCATTTGATTTTCTCTTCTACTGTTTTAGCTATATATTGTTCTTTTGTTTTTCTAATGTTTTTCGGTCATAAAAATGTATTTCAGCTTCCATTGTAATTGAAGAGTTTGGTCACAAAGAGGAATATGGACCTTTGCTTGTGACCACTTTTGAAAGATTTACACAAGCAGCATCAGTGGTGGCTCTTAATTCATCATATATATGTGACCAAGAACCTGACTTAGTGGAAGCCTACTCAAATTTTGCATGCTCTTTTGTTCGTAGCTCTCGTAAGGTCTAGTACCTTTCATTTTTGATTCATCGTTTTGTCTTTGTAATTATTATTATTGTTATTGTTAATGCTCTCTTCGGGTAACCATTCTGTTGACTTGCTTTTATTTATTGTAAATATTAAAGGAGGTATTGGCGTCATCTGGTGCCCTTCTTGAAGTTTCCTTCCAAAAGGCAGCCATTTGCTCCACTGCCATGCATAGGGGGGCAGCTCTAGCAGCAATGTCATATCTGTCTTGTAAGTGAGAATATTTTAACACCTACCATGTTTCCCTCTCTAGTGTCATTGCGGTTGGAATGGAACCGTGATTATTTCTTTTGTTCCATCTTCCCTAGTCGTAATAAGCCATTGTGTAAAATTCTGCAATTTCAAATGATTATAACTGAATACCATTATATACAAATAGGCCCGACATAAATATGCTTTTATGTATGCATGCTGTATGTAGCCTCTCTATTGCATGCATATTTGTGTATATAGGAATGATTGTTGTTTATATTGTTTATGTACCCTTGATGTCCTCTCTATTGCATGCATATTTGTGTATACAGGAATGATTGTTGTTTATATTGTTTATGTACCCTTGATGTCGGCACTTACATAGCACTTGAGCCAATAAAATTGTTGTGCCTGAATGTATTATGACCAATCCATGTCATAGTGGCTGAATAAAATGCTGTAATGCTTATATAGTTTGTCTACACTTTCTTTGTAGTTTATTATAAGATTTCTATTCTACCTTTTTTTTAGGGATGTTATCATCTATTTAATCTCTATCCTCATTTTACCAAATTTATCATGGAAATTGATTATTGACATTTTCCCCCTTTAATGATTCAAGGTTTCTTAGAGGAACTCCTTGTTGATCTGTTGGGGTCCCTGGCATGCATTCAGGAAGGGTCATTTAGTGCCATGGCAATTCAGGTCATATCACATAGTGGTGAGGGACTTGTATCTAATGTGGTGTATGCTTTACTTGGTGTTTCTGCAATGTCACGGGTAAGTACACTTAACTAAACTTTAAATTTTCGACTTGGTTTGCTTTCTGCAATAGATATGATCATAAATTTCAAAATGAAGCATTATGGTTATATAAAATTAAGGGTTATTTCCAAAAAACCCCCACTTTTTCAAACGTTTCACTTTTAACTCCCGGTTTTGAAAAGTTTGGAAAACCACCCCCAAAATCAAAACCACTCGTGGTTTTGGTATTTTTTTTGAGTGGTTTTGGTGTTATATGAGTATTTTTGATTTTAGGAATTTTCGAATCTCCAAATTAAAGCATATAGAATTTCAAAACCACTCATAAAATACCAAAACCACTCAAAAAAATACCAAAACCACTAGTGGTTTTGATTTTGGGGTGGTTTTCCAAACTTTTAAAAACCGGGAGTTCAAAGTGAAACGTTTGAAAAAGTGGGAGTTTTTTTGGAAATAACCCATAAAATTAATCTACCATCAAAAAGTCATTGAATTTTCTTATGAAAATAGTTAATACCCTTACTTTCTCAAAATATAACCATACCACTTATCTTTTTTTCAGTAACCTTTACTTTCTTAAAATATAACTCTTATCATTTTTTTTTTCAATACCTTTATCTTAAAGTTTGTAGAAGAACTAGACGAACTAGACGTTCTATTGGCTTTAGTAGTGTTCCTGCAATTTTTTTTTTTTTTTTTTTTTTTGACTAATCAATATAAGGATCTTAAAAATTCAACATTATGTTTTAATAAAGTTTCCCATAACTTCATTATGTAATGTTCTCATCAAATTATTGTTTTTATTATTATAATATAGTTCTATTGTGAGGATGGTTGTTTTAAATTAGGTTAAACATTAAAATGCAGTTATTGTTTATACATTAAATATTAACTAGGTAATGCCATTGATAAAGTGAAAATATATAAAGTAAACTATAAAATGCGACTCGGGTGTATTGAGATTAATGATTGAGAGTCTATACATTTGAGCCTACTTTTTGTACCTACCTTATGTTGCAATAATTGATTGCATCGAAAAATTGATGCGATTAATAATTATAAAATCACTGTTCAATATGTATCGTCACGTAGACAATAAAAGTAGTAAGTGGCTCCATAGCATTGTTGGTGTATTAAGTATTAACTGAAAGTCTGACCAGCATTTAGGATTTTGGCTGATACTTAGATTCTTCATATCAAGGGAGCGACAATTTGTGTTGGCTGTTAATCCCCCATGTCCTTCTTCCTGTATTTGGAATTTGGATTGGCTGATACGAGATGGTTTAATCTCGTATAAGGTAGAGAAGGGGAAAAAAAAAAAAGAATGATTGTTCATTTATAGCTTCATTTTGAATATATTGAGATCCAAGACTAATATATTGAAATGTTAATGAGCGAATACTCTTTTGCCTATAAGTTTTGAAATTATTCATTTTCAATTTATCAGTAGAGACTAATAGCACTATGCCCTAATATATAATGATATTGCATCCAACTATATGTAAAACCTTTCAAAGAACTTTTTATATTTATGTTAGGAGGGTGTTTGATAATGGAGTTTCACTATTTCTAAAATTTTTAGAGATTTTCTGAGAAGAGAGGATAACAAATGCTGCTTTATTTGTAGGTTCACAAGTGTGCAACTATTCTGCAACAGTTGGCTGCGATTTGCACTTTCTGTGAAAGAACAAGAGCAAAAGCTATCCTTTCTTTGGAATCTTTGCGTGGATGGCTAATTTCAGCGGTCTTTCTCTGTCCATAATTTTTTTTTAGTTCATTTGTTTATTTGTAGAATTATCTGAATAGGTATTATCTTGTACCAGGTCCAGGTTCTTCCAACCGAATATCTAAAACCAGGAGAAGCAGAAAGTCTTGTGCCCATTTGGTTAGAAGCCTTGGCTGCTGCGGCTACAGATTCTCTTGAGGGTAAGAGCTGCAATGGAGGAAAGAGTCAATATGGGCATATGCAAGGGAAAGGAGGACGAATTCTGAAGCGTATTATAAGAGAATTCGCAGACAGCCATCGTAATGTCCCGAATCTAACTTGATTTGCTACTTTTTTGGTCAACTTTATTTATTTGCGGGGGCAACATTGTTGTAAATTGATGGCAAGTAGGCCGTTTAAGCTGCATCCTGTGCTGATCTCTGTATAGTAGTATAATCTTCCCAATTTTGTCAGAAACCCCAAATGTGTAGGCTAGGTTATTTATTTGCTCCAAAATATCTCCAAATGTGGTGGGAGATTTTGTTGAGAACAATGTTGTACTGTGAAGTTCAGCTATAATTATTGCTTCTTCTCAGTCTCTACTAGCCTTAATTTTATATTTATACTAATAATAGGATTGAGCACTTGAGCATCTCCAATGTGCATCTCCAATGATTTAGTGAATTGAGGCAAATGTGGCATGGTAAATAGAGGGTGTGAATAATGACGTGTCAAAAATAATATTTCTGAAGAAAAAAAAGTAATCGTCCACAATGGTTATTGTCTATTCGGATTTCCCGAATTTATAATCTATTAGAATTAAGTTTCTATTTCCTTTTTAATTTATAATTTAAATAGAAATGTGGTAATTACAATTTTAAAATATTAAAATTGATGATTGACACCGTCAACTAGGACGTGGAAAATAGAAGCTCTACTCCACACCCTCTATTATTTTTTCTACCATGTCACCTGCGCATTGTAAATTCACATTGCCATTGGAGTGAATTTTTTAAATAAAAAATCCAGAATGTCAACGTGGATGTGCAAATCAATAAATTCACATTCCACTGGAGATGCTCTTAGACCATCTACATTGCAGATTTTTTTTCCTTCTGTTATTATTATTATTATTATTATTATTATTATTATTATTATTATTATTTTTATTATTATTATTACATTAGTTTATTTTTAGTTTTTCTGTCCCACTTATTTTGTTTTTTTTAAAATTATTCTCTTTTATATTATCTTTTATTTTTATTATTTATTAATGTGTAGATTTTAATTATATTTGATAAAATTAATGATGGATAGATAATTACATTTGAAATATTTGATTGCATGGAAAAAAATATAAATAATTTTTAATTGAATAATACAAGAGATAATAATATTTATATTAAAAAAGATAAAATTACAAAATAATATTTAAAATATTTAATTTACTCATTCTTCCAGGTGAGAAATGCGGAATGTCCAAATCCACCATTTTTTACTTGTTATATATAGATCCACCATTTTTAACTTGTAATATGTAGTATGATTCAATTTGATAGATGTGTAACACCATTATGAATTTCATTGTTATTTATGAATTTCATTGTTGTTTTCAATTTGACGGTAGAATGAAACAATGAAAGGTGTGTTGCTGCTCAATATTCTATGTTCTATTGATGTTAATATCTTGACTTCAAGCTATTTAGGTAATAACATTGTTTATTGTTCACTATCACATTATGTAGTATATGTAAACATTTCATCATTCACCAATGGATTTTTTATTCCATAAATGTGTGTAGGTTGCTAAAGGAACATGTTTGACGAATTCCAAATGCTCGCTCAATATTTTTCTTAGCAAACTTCTTATGTCTTACAAAATTAATAGGTTATGAATCCTGCGACAGTGTTCTAGATTTACCAAAAGTAGCAAATTCTGAATAAATACAATCTATAAAGTAATATCCCATATTATATATGTTTTTATCTACAGTAAAATTCACCGGTGTGGACCTACCTTCCAAAATGCCATTAAAGATAAGGGATCGTTCTAACTCATTAATGTCATTTGATTCTAAAAAAAAAATGTCATATCCATGTATTATATGAAACTACAGCTTCCACTATGATGGTCTTATTCCACCAATTTCGAAATTAGTCTTTCCATGCTTTCGGATAATTTTTCCATAACATACCTAAAAGCTATGTTGTTCCGCTACAAAAAGAAGACGTTAAACATCTTGAACATTCAGTCTTCCCAAATATACAACACTAGAAAGACTGTTTACACCTCATACAAAATTTATTAAGCATTTCCTTGCAATTATTGAGCCTATATGAACATACTCATCAAAGGAATCACAGACTTTCCCATAAGCTAATATTCAGACAGCTGCAATATATTTTTGAAGGGATGATAAGTCATGCTTGCCCAATATGTCTGTCTTTTGGTGAAATAATGGTAATAACTTTCTAAAACTCCAACAATATGAAGGAACAAATGTGGTCGCATTAGATATCTTTGACAAAAATCATCTGCAGGACACACGAGTACAGGTGCAAAGTAGTCATTGTATAGTCTAATATGTCATTTCTCACGGTTTCTCTTAATAGTAACTTGTTTCCTAGAAGCCGAGAAGATGACTTAGGATTTTCATCGTTGTCATTGAAGATTCTCACACCTCGAGAAGGAAATGCATCTCCTCATTTGTGTTGTCGAGTTACTCATCAAATACTATTGCAATAAGCAAATCATTATATGAATTACCAGAGAAGATGAGGTTAAAGACATTATCTCTTAAATTTGTGCCAATTAAAAAAAAAAGAACCTAACTAGAGTGAAAGGTTTAAGTTGAAGTAATCCCCAACTCTTGTATCTTATTTATTAAAAGGTGTCACGGGTTGAACAATTTATGTAATTATTATATGTTGACTACTTTTCTAGAAATTAATTACTAGGAAGAAATGTGAAAGAATTCAACCTCACTTTGTTAAAAGAAATAAATTTGAATTAATCTAGACCGTTAATATTTTAGGAGTTTATGCTTCATACTATTTATTATATTAATGTATGCATTTATTGTATTAATTATATTCATGAATCTGTTTCATATAACAAGTAGTATAAATAACTACTTATACTCTCATTTTAATCGCAAAAAATACAAAGAGGTTGAATATTTCAAATTCTTTTATAAATCCTTTATTTGGCTAAGAGAGTGGCATTAGAGCGTAGTTTCAATCCTAAGATGACTACTAGCAATGGTCTCTTTAGTTTTCAATTACCTCATGTTACTAAAGAAAACTATGAGAGTTAGTGTCTTCGTATGAAAGCAAAGCTTGGATCTCAAGACGTGTAATTGCGATAAGGACTACACACCACTAGAAAATGAAGAAGCTTTGCCACAAAACAAGAAGGAAGTTTTGGTAAAGACAAGGAAGAATGACCAACAAGCTCTTACCCTCACATCAAGGGGTAGATGAATCAATGTTTTTGAAGGTAGTCGATGCTACCAACACAAAGCAACTATGGGTGATTTTGAGAAATTCTCTCTAAGGAGTTGACAGAGTGGAGAAGATGCGCCTCCAAATATTGCGAGGTGATTTTGAGGCTTTGCGGATGAAGGACTTTGAATCTGCTTTGGATTATTGTTTAGGGGTGAAAGCAATTATGAGCCAGTTGAAAAGGTACGGTGATGATTCCAAGATGTTCGTGTGGTCGAGAATTCTTTGCTCCTTAACAGAGAAGTTTGATTACGTTGCATGTGTCATCGAAGAGTCCAAATACCTTGCAACCATGTCCGTTGAAGAGTTAGATGGGTCCTTGCAATCCCATGAAGACAAGACCAAAAGAAGAAACGAAGAGCTTTTAGATCAAGCTCTTAAAACTAAAGTCTCCTTAATAAATAATGACAAAAATAAAAAAAAATCGAGGAAGAGGTAGAGGAAATGGCCGTGGTTATAGTCAGCAAGGAAAAGAAAGTCAAGGTGACGGAAACTAAGAAGATAGATACCTTCTTAAGAGGTCGTGGAAGCGGTTGAGGAAGATGAATTAATGGTGGAAGACTTAATAAGTCTAATAGAGAGTGTTACAATTGTCACGAGTATGACCATTTCTCTTAGGAGTGTACCAATAAGGAGGAGGAGAGAGCAAACCTAGTTGACGTAAAGCAAAGTAAATAAGAGGAAACCATGCTTTTAGCAGTTAGGGAGGATAATGACGAAGAAAACAGTTCTTGGTACATAGACAATTGTGCAAGCAATCATATGATGGGTAATAAAGCCAAGTTCGTGAAGCTTGCCAAGAAAAAGAGGAATATTACATCAGTGATGAATCAATAGTCAAGATTTATGGAATTGGGACCATTCTAGTCTATTACGAGATGAGAGTGATAGACTTATCGAAAAAGTCTACTATGTGCCAGACTTGAAAATCTTGAGTTTAGGTCAATTTCAAAAAAGGGTATAAAATCCTCTTGAAGGATTTGTCTCTTTGGCTTGAGACCAAAATACCAATTTGATTTGCAAGGTGTCTATAACAAAGAATAGAATGTTCAAGTTGAACCTCAAAACTTTAAATGTTAAGTGCTTAAAGGTGAGCGTTGACGATGAAGTTTGGTGTTGGCACATGAGACTTGGTCATCTAAATTTTGATGCACTCAAGTCTTTGGGAGGATATAAGATGGTTAACGGGATGCCTTGTATCAACCATCTAAACCAGCTGTGTGATGCTTGTCTTATAAGAAAGCATTCCATAAATAGTTTCCCGAAAGAAACCTTCTCGAGATCAAGCAAGCCAATCCAACTGGTAAATACTGATGTGTGTGGACCCATCACTCTATGTTCATTCAGCAACATGATGTATTTTGTACTTTTCATTAATGAATTTAGTCGAAAGACTTGGGTCTACTTCTTGAAACAATAATCGAATGCATTTGGTGCATTCAAGATCTTAAAAGCACTTGTTGAGAATGAAAGTGGTTGTGAGATCAAATCCCTAAAATCAGATCGAGGAGGAGAATTCACTTTCATAGAGTTCAACGAGTTTTGTGAGACACATGGAATTTTTCATCCATGAAAGGTTCTAAGATCACCACAATAGAATGGCGTTATCGAGAGAAATAATAGAACTATTCTAAACATGGCAAGAAGCATGTTAAAAGCCAAGAACATGACAAAGGAGTTCTAGGAAAAAACTGTCTCTTGTACAATTTACTTATCAGAAAGATCTCATTCCTGGAGTGTCAAGGAGATGACTTCTTAAGAAGGCTGGAGTGGGAAGAAACCTAGTATTTCTCACTTAAGAGTATTCGAGAGTATTGCTTATGCTCATGTCCCACAACAATAAATATCAAAGTTAGATGATCGAATTGTGAAACATGTTTTTGTTAGTTATGATGCAAATTCGAAAGACTTTAAGTTATACAATCCATCTACTGGGAAAATATTATTGAGCAGAGATGTCAAGTTTGATGAAGAAATTTTATGGAGCTGGGAGGAGCACAGAGAAGAGACTTATGATTTATTTCCATATTTTAAAGAAAAAGTTCCCTAAACTATGGTGCCTATTCAGAAAGCTGATGAGTCTGGAATTTACCGATATTTTGATATATTTTATAAGCTTCATTTAAAAGAAATTGAGCTGAAAAGATAGATAATTGAGTTGATTTCTAGTAATTCTAAATTATTTTATTGAGACAGGGACTTGGACAAAAATCGAAGAAAATTGGCAGAAAAGAACAAATCCAGAACAGAAGGACTTAGTAGGAAATTTTCCAAGTTTAGAATCTAGCGAAGCTCAAAGTATGCATAAGGTAGTGCCATCAAACCTCGCCAAAGTACAGAATGAATATGGCAATAGTAGGAAGCAAAAACGGAAATCGCCTGCAACATAGGAAAATATGGTGAAGGCATAGTCTAGTGTCAACTACCATCCCCTCAAACAAACACAACTTAACGAAGAAATAAGAGCAACGTCTGCCGCCATCACCTCAACGAGCACATCTAGACAATACGCCTGACGATGGAATGAAGGCTTGCTTGTAGTTACTGGCGACAGACAGAATTGATAGTGGAACATCTCGCCTCAAGGGGATTTCAACCTAGGCAATAGTTTTGGCAAAAAATTCTCTTTACCGCCAAAACTGAGATGAGGAAACAGGCGATAGTTGACATTGATATTTGAAAATTTGCCATTTTGTGTGTTCTTTGTCTTTTCAAAACTACAAAATTGCACTGGGTTCAAACTCGATAAATAGACGCCCAGTTAATGCAATTAGAGTCTTTTGATAGTCTCTAGATAGTATTATGAACTTTTGAACTTGAGAGTCTTAGACATATTAAATGAGCAACAGTTTCAATTCAGTGATTTTTCTTTCAAGATCTAGTACTTTATTTAGTTGTTGTGGTAATTAGCAAGAGGTTGAAAAAGATCAAGCTGTGACAGAGCTTGTTTTCTCTCTCTTTGGTGAGTTCCTTGCTTAAATAATATGATTATGATGAATTAGAACTTAGTTGTTAAACCCGATCTGATCATGAGTAACTAGTAGACCTGGTAATCTGTTGAGATCAATTGCAATGTTAAATCTATGTGTGTAGTTCCAGTTCATTAAGCCTCAATTCTCTGATTTTTCATGAGCATATTGAATTGTGAGAACGAGAGTTAAGCAATTATGTTATAAAATCTTCTCCAGACTAGAGATAACGTTTAGATACTAGATCTAGAATAGAGGATCAAGCTATTGATCTAGAGATAGACAATAGTTAGATTCATTTTTCTTCAGATCAGTCTCAACAGTTGATAACTCTATAGTACAGAGATATATGCAAGTTATTAGGTAGGATTGGTTAAATCAAATCAAAAGATCATTAACTAATTAATTATGATGATCTAGAATGAAGAATTGAGTTATGTTGTTGAATTATACATATAAATATGAAGGCAAGCAATTGAGATCAACAGATCCATTGGTATTTCAATTGAATCAATTTTTCTAGTACTAGATTCTCATGTTTTCATCACTAAACTGTCACCATAATGTCCAAATTCTATGATATGATTCAATTTTAGTCTCATACAATTTTAACAAATTCTTTTAATAGATCATTCTAAATCTTAATTGAATTCTTTCTTTCCAAAATACGCAATTCCTGTGGAGATGATATATTAAAACTACAATTAGATATTAATTCGAGAGGTGTAACAAATCCTCTCATCAGAAGGCGATGCCACCACCTTTTTCAGCCCCTACAACAAAACCTTCATCAGATGAGTGCACGTATCTATTGGTTGCTTCTATTGGTTACTTCTATATCAAATGTCCTATGATTTAGGACAAAATCATGCTTACCATTAGGAAGCTTTTATTCAAGATTTACGACAAAACCAAAAAGTTGAATATTGTAAAGCTTTTGTAGTTTATTTAGAAATTTGGAAGAAAATTTGAATATTGATTTTTTGTACCGTTAATATGTGTTATGCTCATGATATATTTGGTTATGTTTATACTTTTTATATTGAATTGGATTTTAAATTGCTTTTCTCTTATTTCCTTTGTGGTTTTTACTAAGTGTAGTTTAATATCACAGTATTCTAAATTATGATTTGCATTCCTCTACTACTATTATATAAGACTTGTTAATTTTTGTTAGGGTATAAAATAAGCTCATATAAATTATTGACTTATTATAGGAATTGAACTTGATTCTTCATAATCTTGTGTATAAGAATAGAGCTTACAATAACACCCAGATAATATAATATAAGCTTGCTTGGTGCACAAGTTTTATCCACACCAAATTTACAGTATTGTCTATGAAGAAGTTTTTGGGCTGAGATTCCTTTCACTTTAAGCAGTTGTAGACTCGTGGTTGAACACTGGGCGATGAAGATACAAGATCATGGATGACACTAGTGGATTTTCTATGCGTTCTGAAGTTGTATCAATTTATATGTAAAAAGTATGATTCAACAGGAGGTTTTATTATGTTTGCATAATTTTTTTTACTCAAGTTGATAGTGTCAGTGATAGGTTGTTATTTGTGTGGTTAAGGGTTGATAGGCCAGGAGTATATTTAGTAAAACCCAATCCATTTTGCATCTGACCCAACCCACTCACTAACTCTAGGTATAAAATCTCTTTTTTCTTTTATTTGATAGTACTATAGATATTTGTTCTCCTTATCTGTTTAGTGATTTCTAGAAACTAGGGTTCCTCTTTGAATCTCCGATAGGGTTTTGTGCTCTGCTCTTCTCTGTAATAGCATCACCACCCTAATGTAACCGGGCCTCTAAACCCAACCCCGTGGAGTACACCTAGCCACCAAGTGGAACCACGCACATTGCTTGCATTTTCTTTTTGGTTTTGTTTCTAAACCTTGCATACTCGAGCGTTTAATTTGTTGTATCAATTATTGCTAAGATTCCATTGGAATAGTTATAATGTTGAAATCTCCCCTAAAATTTATTAATATCCACCCACAAATTGATTATCTATTTTGTTCTGGATTGTTATAAACATAATGATCTAAAGAATTTATTTTTAAATTCTATAGTGTTGATAAATATATTAAATAATTTAATATTAACACTAATTATTTAGTATTTATGTCATGCATCACTATTGCGTGAAAGAAATATATTAAATAAATTAATACTACCAATAATTCCTAAAAATAGAGCCTACCTTTTATTCATAAAATGTGAAATTTGGGAGAAAATTTTGGAGAACTATAACAAAAAATAAAAACTTTGTTATTTTATTTATAACAATGTATTCATATTCTAAGTCACAATTTTAAAGGAGGAAATAAAATTATAACATAAGTAAAAAATAAAATTAAACTAAAATTCTAATAGATGAACCAATAAAATTATATTATAAGAAAATATAAATATACTTTTTTTTTTAAAATAATACAAATAAGATTTAAAACCTTGGACAAAATTAAATAAAAAATTAATAAAATAAATATATTAATAATTAAATTAATTTAAATATTTATATTTTAAAATAAATAAAAGGATATTTTTAAAATAAAATGTTATACGAAAAAATTCTTATATGAAAATAGCCATGCCTATATTATATATATATATAATTATATTATTATATAATTTACACTTAGTTTCTTTTCTCAAAAAAAATTCTAAAAATAATTTAACAAAAGATCAATTTTTCTTCATAAAAATAAAATTAGAGAGTTCTTTTTGAATTATTTTTAAATAATAGATATAAAATTAAAAATTTTTATAAATAATAATAATAATAATAATAGTAATGATAATAATATAATGTACATATGATCGATACTTAAGCCATATATATATATTAATGGTTTAAATTGATATTTAGAATTTCATTCGAATAAATTATTTTTTAAAAGAATTGTAAATGATGGGCACCTAATTGCATGTGCCAACTGTCCACCTTAAACACGTTACACAATAAGTTTTTAACTTTGGGAAAAAATGGAGGAAAGTAAAATGGGACACCGGCTTCTTTCCATAATCAATATATTAAAATGTGCAGCGCAATGTGAGACATGGAGGCTTGAGATACGATTTCAGATGAAAAAGACAACATTCGGGTCCCTTTGACCCCACACACAGATCCGAATACTACGTGAATCACATTAAACTAATTATTCATAAAATAAAATAATAAAAATTCATAATCAAGCTGAAAATTTAAAAACGCTTGATTTTCTGAATTTTAATTTGAAGAAAAAAATTGATAAATTTGAAATTCATTTTAGAAATTTGAAATTCAGATCTGTACGAGTATTATAGGTGAAGATTTGTTCGAATGTTCAACAATGATGATGTATTGCGGAGACAAATAAGTGAAAGTTCGTGTTTTGAAGAATGGTGATGGATCGGATTCATTGGTTGTGACGAAACCAGATTATATGAAGGAAGAGAGGACACGGGATCAGAAATGTCAGAGAGTTCAGAGAAGGAAGGAGAAGTTAGAGAGCTTTGCGCTAATGGCGCCTGCATGAAAACATCTGAAGTGGAGGCCAAATTGGACCAAGGAAACATCGATGAGGCTGAATCTTCTCTTCGTGAGGGTTTGTCACTCAATTACGAGGTTGCTTTTTGATTTTATTTGATAATTTCATTGTTGCCGATCTCTGGTTTAATATTTTGATTGGATTTGATTGATGTATTTATGTTTTCTTTGTATGGATTAATGAATCTTAATATAGGTTAGAAAAGGGAAAAAGTGATATTGAATTGAATTGAATCTCTTTGAAAGTGTATTGAATCGTATACATTATAATACAGTGTTGATGACCATTTATCTATATAAGGAACTTCCTTCAATTCTTCACTTTGTAAAGTGACTTTTGGTGTCAGCATTTGTTGAATATGAATTTTCATTTCTTTTTGTTCAATGCGAGCCTAACGTAAGCTAAGGCTGTAATGATTCTATATTTTTGTTGTTTCTTTATCGCTTTATCTCTCAATGGATTTATTTGTTTGGTAGTGCATAAACTTTTGGTGTACTGGACATGTTGACTTCATTTACTTATGATTTCTTGTCCCACAAAAGGCACGTGTTCTGTGCAAATTGTGAATATCTGAGATCACTCTTTCTCTTAATTTTATTGGTGAATAGAATGCTTTGATGTGCAAATGAATTCTATATTTGCTTACTTACGAGATCCATTATTCCATCAAAATAATGCATGGTGACTGCCCGGATGGCATTGATGTAGAATTCTTGCTTGATTGTGATATGCTTCAGGCGAGTTTTGTACATGTTAAGCTACACTGCTTCTGGCTGATACAATGCTTTTATAACTTTTCGCTGAAATATTCAGGAAGCAAGAGCTCTTCTTGGAAGGCTAGAGTACCAAAGAGGCAATCTCGAAGGCGCCCTTCGGGTATTTGATGGCATTGATCTCCAAGCTGCCATACAGCGGTTGCTACCTTCGATTTCTGAAAGACCAACTGCGAAAAAGGGTCGGACTAAAAGTGATTTACCACAAGTTTCACAGCATGGTGTTAGCCTGGTGCTGGAGGCAATATACTTAAAGTCCAAGTCCTTGCAAAAGCTCGGGAGATTAACTGGTATGGAGATTTTCCAGTGAATGGTTGTCCATCTTTTGGTTTCCTTCATTATTTGATGATTCTTTGGGACTTTGTAGAGGCTGCCAATGAATGTAAAGGGGTGCTTGACTCTGTGGAGAAGATATTCCATCAGGGCATATCAGAAGTGCTGGTGGATAATAGACTGCAGGAGACAGTTAGCCAAGCTGTAGAGCTCCTTCCTGAACTCTGGACACAGGCTGGCTCTGATGAGGAAGCAATTTCTGCTTACAGGCGAGCTCTGCTGAGTCAATGGAATCTTGATAATGACTGCTGTGCACGGATTCAAAAAGGATTTGCTGTGTTTTTGCTGCATAGTGGAGTTGAGGCTGGTCCGCCTACTTTGGCTTCTCCGGTTGAAGGTGCATTTATACCTAAAAACAATTTGGAAGAAGCAATTTTATTGTTGATGATTGTTATGCGGAAGTATAACCTTGGTAAGATTAAGTGGGACCCTTCAGTGATGGAGCACATTTCTTTTGCACTCACTATGTGCAGTCAAACTTCTACTTTAGCAAAGCAGTTTGAAGAGGTAATGCCTGGGGTTTTCCCGCGTGTTGATCGTTGGAATAATCTAGCTCTTTGCTACTGCGGAGCAGGCCAAAACAGTGTTGCCTTGAATTTGTTGAGGAAGTCACTGCACAAACATGAGCAACCTGATGACCTTAAAGCACTATTATTGGCTTCTAAGATCTGTAGTGAGGATCCACTTGTTGCTTATGAGGGAATTGAGTATGCACAGAGGGTTATTAGTAAGGCTCAGGGAAAGGACGAGCATTTAAAGGGTGTTGGCCACCGCATGTTAGGTCTGTGTTCGGGGATGCAAGTTAAGGTTGCACGATCTGATTCAGAAAGGTCTCATTTTCAGTCTGAAGCATTGAAAACATTGAATGGAGCAATTTCACTTGAAGTCAACAACCCAGATCTGCTTTTTGATTTGGGTGTTCAATATGCAGAGCAACGGAATTTAATTACTGCTTTACGTTGTGCAAAACAATTCATTGATGTAACAGGTGGCTCCTTAGTAAAAGGTTGGAGATTACTTGCACTTGTATTGTCAGCTCAGCAGCGATTTGCGGAAGCTGAACTAGTGACTGATGCTGCTTTAGACGAGACCACAAAATGGGAACAAGGACCTCTTCTTAGGCTGAAAGCAAAACTTAAGATTTCACAGTCAAAGCCTATGGATGCTATTGAAATTTACAGATCTCTCCTTGCAATTATTCAGGCGCATAGAAAAATGATGGGTTCTTTCAAAACCAATTCACAGGTTTGTCTCTGCATGCCTTTTCCTTCGAATATATATATATACATATATAAATAATGATATTTCTCTTTCTGGTCATCATCACCATCATTTTGTATGTAACTTAATTAGAGACATATACAAGCTACTTAATTCAGTTATTAGATAAGATATTGTAATAATTTATGGTTACCATTATCTTTAATTTTCTAATATATTCAACTTACTGTTAAATGATAGCAATTGAACTGTTAGAAATTTTTTAATATGATGAGAAAACTTCCATGATATTTAATGACATTGCTTATTCAGTTTGAATCCAGCTGTCTGATCTGATTATTTTTCACATCTAAAGTGGATTTCCTTTATGTGATTATCATAACATGTGCTTTTGTAGAAAATTGTCCAGTTATTGTGAACTGGTTCTCTCAAACTTGTGTTATTATATGTACTGTAGGTGAAAATGTGCAAGGAACTTTGATTGTTGCTTCTAATGATGTTTATACTTCTCTGTATTATCTTTTTTATGTGATTACTTTTAATCAAAATGGCTTTTAGTTTTTTGAAATTGTAGGTCTTTTAATACTTATTCCTTGGTGGTTTCTTGACATTAAAAGTTTGTGTGTATAACAATGTACACATGAATGTATAGAGTAACTTTAAGAGAAACATTAAAAGTTTGTGTGTATAACAATGACATTAAGAGAAACTTTTGTAATTTAATTTCAAGATATTTGCAGTCAGTTTGTGTGCTGGTGTTATATTCTAATTTTGATTTGAAAGTAAAGGTTTTGGCATATATAATTGTTATCTGATTTATAATCAGCCTCTTATGGTTAATAGGTCGTGGCTGATAAAGACAATGAGTTTGAAGTTTGGCATGGTCTTGCAAATCTGTACTCTAAGCTTTCACATTGGAAGGATGTAGAGATATGTTTGGAGAAAGCCAGAGAGCTGAAGGAGTACTCGGCAGAGATGATGCATACAGAAGGCAAGAACTGAAACTTAATATAGCATATTAATTATCCTTTTCTTTTCCTTTTTCTTTTATATAATTTTTTTTGTTTGTTTATATATATATATTTGATAGTGAAATCTCCTAAATGTACTTGGGTTTGAGTTGGTTTCATTAGCTGCTTCACTCTTAAGTAAACGTGTATAGAGAATAGACAAATGACAAGATTGAAGTAGCCAACGCATGCCATTCTTATGCCTGTACATCTTGTCATATTAGTGGGAATATTTCTTGTAGCTTACACTGTATTTTCCTGTCATTGAGCAGTTCAATTTTGGTGTTTTATTTGTTTGGAGTCGATCTTTGGTGTAGCGGAAGATTGTTTTGAAATGGAACTAGAAAACTAATAGAGATAATTTAGGTATTAAACTTGAAGTTTAATGAATGAAGATAATGAGTTGAGTGAATTACAATAAAAGCGGTGGAATCCTTTTAGTAGCAGTGACCAACCCTAGAATAGTTTAGAGAACTAATAAAAAACTAGGAAACAAAATCCAATAAAACTATAGAAACAAATTATGTATGAAAACTAATTACTCACTATATGAAACTATCTTAACTATTGTAGGAATGTAACATCATGCTTTATGCTGCCAAGTATCATGTTTACTTGGTGCTTGAATTTTTATTTTACTTCTATAAATTTATTTTTATTTCTTTTATAATTTAATAATACTAGAGGCTTACCCTTTTTTACTTTTTCAGCCATGATAATGGAATGAAAAGTATGAATGATTTTTCAAATTTCGCTTATATAAAAAAAAAAAGTTCACTCTCTAATATTATCTATCCCATTATTTTCTTTATTGTTGCATTATTATTATTATTATTATTATTATTATTATTATTATTATTATTTTATTATTATTATTATTATTTTTTTCAAGTGATCATATTAAAAACACTTCTCACCACTTTGCTTGTGTGGACCTTGAGATAAGTCCTTTGTACAACAAGTTACTATCAATTTATGTTAACTAAATAGCAAAACTAAGCATAACTACATGGAAAAAAAAAAATAGACTTGTAATGTTCTGGTGTAATGCTACCAGGTATTATGCATGAAGGACGCGGACAAGTACATGATGCTTTATCTTGTTATATTAATGCTCTTTTAGTAGAACCAACTAATGTGCCTTCCAAAGTAAGAATTGGTGCTCTGCTCTTCAAGATGGGCAAAAATGCCTTGCCTGTAGCTAGAAGCCTCCTCTCAGATGCATTATCTATCGAACCTACCAACCGTTCGGCTTTCTATTACATGGGTGTAGTGCATAGGGATTCTGGTCGTTTAGCGGATGCTGCAGACTACTTCCAGGCAGCTTCCATGCTGGAAGAATCTGATCCAGTTGAAAGCTTTCAGCTCTAGTTAACTCTTCTATTCTTCTAAAGGTTTAACTTTTTTTTTTTTTATCTTTTCTATTCTCTGCGAATATTTGTTTACCTTCTTGCTGTCTTGTTAAATAAAATTTGTCCTTATTTATATCTACCATTTGATTTGTGCAGTGAAATTTGCACCACTGTGCCAGTATCGAGTAATATACTCTGATCGGAGAACATGCTTGGGATAGCTTCAATCCTTTACTCAATTTTTTTCAAGAATTCTTTTTTCCCAAATAGTTTTTCTATTATTTTTTATTATTAATTTTTCGTATGTAACTTATGACGAAGGTGGTTGAGAAAAGATTTTGAATGAAATAAGAGGACATGTCTGGGAAAATTTTAGATGAAGAGATGACAAAGAACTCAGTCTGTTGAAAGGAGAAGGAAGTAGATTATAGTTACTAAAAGTTCATTGTAGATTGATTGAAATACTAGAATGCTTAGAAGGATTGTCACATGCTATGTATTTATCTAATCCGCAATCCTTTACTCAGCCATGTAAATGTGCCTTTTATTTTCAAACCTTTTTGGAAACAAGAGCAGGAAAATATTTATATGATTATATACATTATCTTTTTGTCCTTCAATCCTTGCTGACATCCACTTTTAAATTTGTGACCGATGATATTGCCACTTTAAGTTGCTATGAATCTCCCTCCCATTTTTATTAAAAAAAAACTCTCATAAATGTATAGTTTAGGGTAGGAAAATGACTAAAAAGGATTAATATAATTTTTTCTTATTGATATCGGAAAATCGTGGTAGATGATATTAAAAAATGGTGAAAAAGTTATTATGGACTTTTCATCTATGCGGTCAAGGTTCCTATTTTGTAACTCACTTGTTTAGATAGATGATACACACCTATTAAAAATGGATATATTGACACTTCTAATTATTGTAACTCAAGATGACGACACCATTGTTTTTCCTCTAGGTGTCACCCTTGTAGAGTCAGAGAATGATAGTATCGGAGATTCTTCATTAGTACAAGGTCAGAGAATGATAGTATTGGAGATTCTTCATTAAAAACCTATGATAACACGTTTTTACCTAGAAAAATATTTGCATCATATCAAATTGGCATGATTCTATATAAGCAAAGCACTTGCAAAAATAGGATGGGTATCAGCCTTTACTGCTAACTATAACAAACAATTTATACCTATGTAGGTGTAGAAAGCTATGACAAATGCCGATATGCTATAAACTTTATAATAAGTTTATGTTTATTTATTTTAAGCTAGTTCTTACCTATAATGTCAACTGGATGCAAGATATTTCGTGACCAAAAAAGTAATTTATTCTTTTGAAAAAGTGAACTCAATTTTATGATATCGATAATGTTAGGAAAAAATGGCTAACTATAATACCACTTGTTGAAAAAATCGGTGATCCATTACAGCGGAGACGAGTATTGGTAACCACAAAGTAAAACAACATACACAAGGCAAGAAATAGAGATAGAAAATAAGACACAAATTTTTTACGTGAAAATCCAAAACGGAAAAAAAAAAACTCGGCCGTCAAGACGACGAGAGACTAATTCACTATGTAACAATAAAACAACAATTACAACCAAAATACCCCTTTCTCACTTTTCAATCTAATTACATTGGTCACAGTCTCACACACAAGCTTTCCCAATATGGCTCTCACAGGATAACAAAACTTGATCCCAGAACTCAAGATTTCCATGGTCTTCATGATTCCCAGGCCCCCATGGGGCACATCCCAAACCTATCCAACTAGATCTACATTGTTCTATCATGATATCTAATAATAGATACAAGCACCATATTTATAGCATTAGGTTACTTAATCACAAAGTAATCCTAAACCATTAAGAAACCCTTTTCCTATTTAGGATTCTTAAGGATCTCTTTCCTAATTAGAATCCCACTTTAGGAAATATCATTCCTAATCAAATATGACACTTCCAAAACAGTCTTCGAATCTTTTCCAAATTACAAACCAATTCTGGATACCGAAATATACCTGAATTCTCGTCACAATCCTAACAAACCACCCTTTGACGAGAATTCCCTTTGTCCCTTTCCGACGACCACAACTCAAAACAGAGTCATCATACCCCACCAGAAAAAGTATACCCACTCAGGTACAATCCATCCCAAGATAAACCACTCATGAACCATCAACCTAAGATTTTATTTCTCGGCACATGTCGAAACACTTGTTGGATAAACCATGGTGCAGCTTCCTTCATAAGCTTTCAGAAAACTCCTCAGCTATCGACATACTTTCCACCACACCCACATCCATGCTGATCAGATGCCCGTGCAATCGTGGACACGCTAGAATTATTTCAGCTTTCATCATGACAACCTTGGTAGTTCAAAACATGTCATAAGGATACCTATCCCAGCGTACTGTTGGAGCCTTTGCCGATCCGCTCCTTCCAGTCCTTCCTTATTCGAGTTCACTAGCCAATTGATCAAAATTTTTAGCCCACAAAAATTTTAAAACACTACTAGTCAAACCCTCAATTTTATTTTGACTATTTGACCATATTTGAATCTTTGACCACATCTTTATATCTTTACTTGTGTTAACAGAAAAACACAAAAGTCTCAAAGCCACATTACCACCACAATCATACATGTCGTAGATCACCACCGTCATCGCTCGAGAATTACCGCCGAAACTTTTTCATCTCTACTACAAACGCAGACTAGATCTTGACAACACTTGTGATTTTTTTTCAACTTTAATTTTTTTTCTCACCAACTAGCTCCAAACTCAATCAGAGAAGCAAATCCAATTTTTTAGAACTTCTTGAGACTCCGGGAGATTTACTCATCCTTCAAAACCTTTCGCTTTCATCTTACCTAAACCCATGTTTACTTTGACCAAACCAAAACTCACGGACCACACTAGCGCTAGCTCACAAATCAAGGGCTCTGATACTAGTTGTTGGGAAAACACGACTAGCTCTTATACCACTTGTTGAACAAATTGGTGATCCATTGCAGCGGAGAGGAGTATTGGTAACCACAAAGTAAAACAACATACACAAGGTAAGAAATAGAGATAGAAAATAAGACACAAAATTTTTACGTGGAAACCCAAAACGGGAAAAAATCACGGCCGTCAGGACGACGAGAGACTAATTCACTATGTAACAATAAAACAACAATTACAACTAGAATACCCCTCTCTCACTCTCCAATTCAATTACATTGGTCACAGTCTCACACACAAGCTCTCCCAATATGGCTCTCACATGATAACAAGACTTGATCCCAGAACTCAAGATTTCCATGGTCTTCATGATTCCCAGGCCCCCATGGAGCACCTCCCAAACCTATCCAACTAGATCTACATTGTTCTATCAGGATATCTAATAATAGATACAAGCACCATATTTATAGCATTAGGTTACTTAATCACAAAGTAATCCTAAACCATTAAGAAACCATTTTTCTATTTAGGATTCTCAAGGATCTCTTTCCTAATTAGAATCCCTTTTTAGGAAATATCATTCCTAATCAAATATGACACTTCCAAAACAGTCTTCGAGTCTTTTCCAAATTATAAACCAATTCTGGATACCGAAATATACCTGAATTCTTGTCACAATCCTAACAGATATTTTATCCGGATGACTATAAATCTTGTAGAATGCATTAACAATATCGTAAAGAAAATACGCCATTTTCAAATAACAGCACACATTATGTCAACATATTATTGCCTCTCTGTGGGTGAACGTATATGCTTAAGCAATAGCAAGACATCATGGTAAATACATAAATTAAGATTAATGGAAAACCAGAACCAAGCATGAAATATTCGTATATCAATAACCTCTAGGAGGACCCAAGACTCACTAATAGTCTAGTATTTACCTCAAAAATTAAAGCGGGGTATACAAAAGTTTAAAATTGACATCTCAACTTAACATATTCTTGTCGTATATTTAAAATTCATAGATACTTATGTGTTCTTGCTTCCCGGTCATTGCTTCACAAAATCTAGATTGGACTAGATATGTCTCCGATGTATACTGGATGAAAATTTGGAAAGTGCTCATATCACTAGCAAAGAACATTAGTCTGGATACTATAATGCAACAATTATCCTGGATATAAGAATGGAACAACATGAAAAAGGTTGTCCGAAAAATCAAGAATTCAAAAGTGACGAATATGTGGAAGGATAGTCAATCCAAAATATGTGGTCTCGGCTAGCATCTCAAGTTCATTCTAGAGTAGGAGCAACATGATTAATTTATTTATACAGAAATGGAAATAAAAATAAGTTAATTAAACTTATTAATTCTTTATTTTAGAAACATTTAATTCCAGTGTACGAACTATTCCAAGTGTCGGAATTAACTGTCTGAATAAGTACCAGATAATGACTCTCCAAACAAGCCCATCTAATACACTAAAAGCCTCATGAGTACTCATTGCTTCACCCATAGCTACAGTATGTAAAGTAACGAAAATTGAGTCCCATTGTCCACGACCGAACCATCATCCCTTCACACAATCCAACCACATCTTTCTCTCCTTTCGATTTAAAAGAAGCGTCAACATTTAGCTTTAACAAACTAGTAACTAGCCACTTCCAAACCAACAGGTGCACCACCAACGGACTGTTGACAATGACACAAAACAACCCTTTATAACTTGCCGTTCCTATAATTCTGATGAATAGCATAGAACACAACATCCACCCAAACTTTCTTGTTACGTCTGAACCAAATTTCCTACAATAAAAATGCAGCTCATACTTGCTTTTCCTTGACAATGACAACCTAATTCCAACTCTGCATGCATAAAACAAAATCAAAGCTTCTTGGCCAACTAAAGAGGTAGGAAATACTTAATCATAAAAGCAACCTCTACAACGCTCTTGAAAAATAACAAATCGTTAACACCCACTAACTCACCATTAGAATAAAAAGAGTTCGAGGGCTTAGCGTAAATAATGAATAATACCGAGATAGAGAGTTTCCTCGCCATAGACCCCTTATCCCCATTATGATAAAAATGGTACAATACTGGTGTCACCACCTTCCCAAATTTTAAATACATTTACATAATTTTCTTTTGGTTTTAAATGTTAAAACTTAGGTAGCAGGAGGTTCAAGTCTAGTATCTCCCTAAAATGTAGAGGTTGCACATGTCCTTATAAATATATTTCAATTCATGCATTGGATTTTGTTGGAATAACACTGTTAGCTTATAGAGGTCATGGGAGCTGTTAAAATGGAATGCAACATCTTAAGCTAACACTTACACAATCCAGGAAGAGATCCACCATATTAGTCCAACTAACTTCTCTGAGAAACATCAAAATCACTATTCATCACTCATTTAGTGGATGCAAACAATTACATAACTATAAGACGAAATCTCCCCCATATAACTTAAAATCACCAAGCTCTACTTTGTTAATTGGAATCATGACCATCTCAAGGTCCATAAATCTGGTCATCCTGACTCTGTTGATAGCCTAGGCTGTCAAACTCTTCCTTCCATGGTGTTGAACACATTATCTTTGAGACTTGGTTGATAGTTGTTCTCACTATACACATCGTAGTAGTACTTCCCACCGTTTAAATACCTCGTGTCACTCATTCCTTGCCCTTCATTCTCATATTCATAGTTATTGCTGTTCTGATAATTCTCTGTGAATCTGGTGTCACTCATCCCCTGCCTCTCATTCACATACACCTCTGTATTGTAGCTTTGTGAGTACCAATCATTATTGTTGTTTTGAGCATTGAGTTCTTCCATCAAATCACTTTGAGTACTGTCATCTGATTCATCACTGCTCTGTTCTGGTGAAGATTCTGGACTCAATGGTGCCACTGTTGGTGCTGCAGAGATTGTTGATTCTTTGGTATGACTAAACATTCTAGATTCCACTTGGATTGAAGAAACCAGCACTAGGAAAGATAGAAAACAGAGGCATTTTGCTCCCAAAGCCATGTTGTCAGATTTGGCAATGTGTATCAGCTAGTGAGGTGAGATCTTCTTATAGAGCTATGTGAAATTTAGCCGATGATTGAGGAAAGAAAGTGAAAGGGTTGCTTTAGTTGAGAATGTCTAATTTGGACTAAAGTATGGAGTCAAAAAGGAGACATCAATCTCTTTTGTGAGAGGCAAGCAATGTGCAATTGATTGTGGATGTCTAGCAGTTGGGGTTAGTTATTATTAGTATTAGACATTGAAAGTCATCATCGTCATCAAACTGTCATAATATTCTTTTAGTTATTAAATACGTAGTAAAAAGAAAGGGTGGGGAGTCTGAAGTGAAATGACAAATTGTTGATGAAGGAAGACTTGTCTGTTGTTATAATATGGGGTTTGGTTGTGTGTGAATGAAGGAATTTTGGTGGTCCCGTGATGATCGGAAAACAAAAGAAAACTGCATTTGGTTAGATTTCAAGTTGCTCAAATTCTTTCTTAATTTGAAATTTCGAATCTTTAATTAAATATTTAATTTTTAAAATTTAATTTTTTTTTTTATAAAATATAAACTTTTTAAACTTTAATTGTAAGTAAATAAACCACTCAAATTTTATTTAACTTTATACTTTTTTTTTTTAAAGTTGAAATTTTAAAAAATAAATTAAATTGTATATTTTTTTTAAGTTGAAATTTTAAAAAATAAATCAAATTGATCTATATTACTTTAAAACGCACTTGACGACCTCATTAGCCTGTGAAATGCGTTTTTAAGGGTATATTTATCAATTTAGTTAATTTTTTAAAAAATTTTAAAAGTAAATTTGAATGATATGTTAATTTAATTTAAAGTTTTAAATGATTAAAAATGAAATTATCCCTTTAAATTTTAATAAATTGAAAAAATTAATATTAGGCATCGGTATTATATTGTATTTTAGTTTTTAGTTTTATTTTTAATATGTAATTTTTTTTTAAATATATATATATATATATATTTTAAAATACACATTTATTTAAATATAATAATTTAAAAGTATGTTATTATTAGTTTAAAAATTAAAAAAGAAAAGATTAAAAATCCTAAAAAAAAACGGAGAACATCCTACTAAGATTAAAATATTAATTAATTATTATTTAAACTACTATATGATATTTACACATTTCAATATTTTTAAATATAAAATTAAGCAGAAAGAATCGGTAGATGAGCCCAAAACAATATCCAAGCCCACCACCCCTCTCTTTCCTCTCCAAGATCGAATTCGGGTGGATTAGGATGACTGCGACAAAACACCAGTCTCAATTTATGTTTAAATACTCTAATATGTTTTCGATAATATATGGTACGCAACCGATAAGTAAAAGTCCACAGGCAGTAGAAAGTCTATTTTATGGATGGACGAAAATAAGTATTTTTATTTGATGAAATATTTGCTTTTCTTTAATGGAAATGAATATTAAATGTATGGTTTATTTATGAATATTAAATGATTACTAAACGCTTGAAAAATTAACTATTAAAATAATATATTTTATATTAAAAAATACTGATCATTATTTATATATCTGAATAAATAAATAGTTATATAATATATATATAGGATCCAGAATTTCTAAAATGGAGATATTTTATCTAATGTATTTAGATTTCGATATATTCTTAACTCATTCTATATTTATAAATTTTTTGATTTTTTTTCTTATACTTAAATTATTAAATAAAATTATCAACTTATCATATCAAAATAAAAAATATTCAATAAATTTAACCAAATTTATTATTTCTTAAAACACTTAAGTAAGAACTTGTTAAATTTGGAAAGTTAAAAAAACTCCTATATAAAAAGAACAAACTAGTATAACTGTTAAAATAAATATATTTTAACTTTTTTTTTTTTAATCTCTTTCACTCCATTATTCTCTCACTTCAACTTCCCAAAATAAACAAAATAAGTACTAATATAATACAATCTTAAAAAATGATAAACTAAAATTCAACGTAATATAATTTTAAAATATAAATATTTTAAATATTTAATGAAAAATACGGGACATTTTGTCCCCCATTCTATATGGTAGATTTGCCACGGTATACATTTATATTTTTATCTTAAAATATAAAATTGAAGGTATAAATTAATAAATAATTTAATTCTGCAACATTCAACATTCGCTATATGGAATCATTAGATTTTTAATTTGATTTCGAGCATTTCGAACAATTAAATTGACAAGTTACATGTCGAGGTTTTTTAAAAGAAAAATAAAAAATAAATTAATTAATTAATAATAGTTAAAAGTGTCGGATAGATACAGACATGTATGAACTGGCGTGTCAAATACGTATGTCCAAAATTTTCTTTTATTATTTATTTATTTAGTGGACAAGGTTTGGACAAGGTGTCAGGCAAATGTCGGCAATTAAAGTGTCTAGAACGTGTCTGACACGAGATACTCTCATCTCTAAAAGTGCCCGTGCATCATAGTTGATTATCAATATGTGGACACCCGTGAAATTAGTAAATTCGCGCTTATTGTAACGTCTCAAATTCGGTCTAGTAATTATGTTTGATTTAGTACAGTGTTACATCTGATTTAATACAGTTCTTTAGGGTTAAAAAAATAGGAATTATGAATAGAAATGAATATTTTTGAATTTGACCAAATAAAGATTAGATTGACTAATTCAACAATTTTTTTTTTATATTTTATATATTTTTCTATTTTTAGACCAATTTCAGTATGATTTTTTAAATCGATCTGTTTTGATTGTTTTTTAGTCTAATGATTTATAAATGAACTCTTAACCTTTAAATGATCTTTTTTAACCATAGGCCTTTGTTTGGACCAAAATCGTTGACCTTTCACCGAAGGTTTGACTTTTTGATCAAATATCATATTTTGATCAAAATATGATTTCGAGAGCCCAAATGTTTAATGATGGTTTTGACCTAAAAAAAACTTAGAAGCATAAGATTACAATTGCATTTTCAATGGAAAATTATAAATTTATATAAAAATAAATTGAATTTATATCTAAATAATATTTTTGTCGTTGAAAATGAGTTTAGAAATATAGAATTGATGTTGAAAATTTATGAAAATATTTTCAAAATTAAAACCGAGGAAAAAATGGAATCAATAGCAAATAATAATCATGTTAGGTGTTTTTCGTAGTGGACTTCAGTTTAAAAAAGGAATTTTTAATCCCAAGCCCATCCATTTGTTATAAGAACTCCACCATTTTTTCTTCCCCATTTATCATGTTCTTCTCATTTCCATTCTTTTCTCTCTATCTCTCCAATAACACCAAACCATAAACTTAGATTTTGGATCCAATATAACCCGCACAAATCACTTAAAAAATGGTTGCGACAACCTTCTAGGACCACCATTATTGCTATTTGGAGGTTCTTAAAGCTCTTCTTCTTTATTTTAAACTTTTGAAAACTCTTTAGTGGTGGATTTTGAAATTGATGATTACATGTTTGATTAATTGTACTTTTGTGATCCTTAGTAATAGACAAATGCTTTTAAGTTAATTTTAGAGGTCAAATATATCTTAAATCCCTTTTTTGCTCTCTTTACATAGCTTTTAAATTATGAAAGTTAGTGTATTATGTTGATTTTTATCTATGCTTTGTTCTTAAGACATGGGTAAGTGTAATTTTGATTATTTGAACTCAAATAAAATTTTAAGATTTTTTTTTATTTGATAAAAAGTGTGTTCAACAATCAAATCCCGTCACCTTTGAAACATGATTTGAAAAATGATGATTTTGAAGAAATTTTGGATTTCTTTTGTGCTTAAAATGTACCTAGGATGTTAAACACATGTTAGAGTAATTTACTTAGAGTTTTTGGCATGTATTTGATCAAATAAAATGAGTTTTGAAGCAATAGATTTTGTATAGTATGTTTTGTATCCAAATCCCATTAGATTGTTTTAATTGCTCTATAAAATTGGTATGTGAGAGTCCATGCTAAATGTATAAGTGTTAATTGAGTGTCTAATGTATTGTTGGATACACATATAGGCATTCATGGATGGATAAAATTATTGGAAAGGGTTATAAACGCTTGGTTGGTAAATAGATTGAAAAAGGTTTGTAAATCCTCTACCTATTTTCATGAGTGTTTAAATATGTAACGATATTTTAACTTACATATGAGACCATCAAATGTGCACTATTGCCTTGTTAGGGTGTTTGAGCATATATGATGCTTTTAGTATCATGCTAAGTGCTGCTTTTGGAACTATAAAGCTTGGATGGACTAAGTCCACATTGTTTGTAAATGTGAAAGGAGTTAGGATAGAGACTTAAATACTACATCGCATTCTTGTTTAATGATATGAATTAGATGAATATTTGAATACATGACTATATATATATATATATATATATATGTTGCTTTTGTGAATATATGAAAACGTATATGTTGTCTTTGTGGTTATATGAAAGTTTATATGTTACCTTATGGCTGTATGATTATTGAATGTCAATATTTTCTAAATACCTCTAAAAAGTCAAATGTGCCATTAAAGTATTTTAAAGAAAGGAAAAAGACGTGATTTTGTGCATGAATAATAAAAAAGACAAATTGCCCCTAACCTAACTTGTTATAGGGAATGTATTAGTAATTCCATAGGAAACCTGCAATATCTTAATATATGTTTATATTTGTAAAATTTGGCTAAGCGACCTACTTGAAAGAATCAGGGTGATGACTCTTTTATGAATGTGACGATATTATTGGCCTTCAAGTCTATATGTATAGGGGATCCATCGATGTGGTAATTCGTCCCACAAAGGGGTTGAACCTAATTGTGCAAAATATTGATATGACATACGGTACGGTCGTAATTCAATATGTGATACAGACATATCAATACGGTTGATACGGATCGTTGATACAGAAATTACTTAGAATAATAAAAATAAAAAAATAATTAATAATAAATTTATTAAACCTTGAAATTACTTTTGATAAAGTGACTAGGCGAATGAAACATGTCCCCATTAACATTAATTAACATAATATATGTGTATATACATATATATATATATAAAAGTATATACATGACATTTGAAATAGAAAGTAGTTGGATGATATATGTGTCCCTTGATCTAACCCTAATTAACATTCTCATTCTAATATGTGTACCCATTGGTTCAGCATGTATAATGTCTCAATTAACATTCTCATATCATTAACAATTTTTTTACCGTATACTAGTATATATAGACGTATATACATTATATGACCAAATATAGCCTGTTTAACATATTAATAAGGTAGTCAAAAATACTTCATCTTATTTATAGCCGTTTGGCAACACATTACTGATACGGCATATAAACCTTATATATGGTCATTTCACACTATATTTTGCATCAATGGTTCAACCGGTTTCCACAGATTGTGTTTTCGGACCTATGCATAAGTTTTTATTCTTGTATGTTGGCTTCATTCATATATGTCATGTTTTCATTATATAAGTTAGAATTAATGACAATTACTTAAAATTGTTGTATTGTGTTCATTGAACTTAATTGGTTGTATGTTTTTAACTTGATTTGTTATATGTTTGAACTTGATTTTACTTGTTGACTCATGAATGAATTTCAAGATTTTGAACTTAGATGGATTTTTTCTTTTGCACTAAGTTCATGGTTTGTAAAAGTTTAAGAAACTTTATGTTTCTAAATGCACTTGCAATGACATAACACCACCATTTTTACCTTTTTGGAATATTTGTTCTTGTAATCATATGATTGATTAGTTTTGGTTTTAGTTTGTTCCCCTATGATAAAATGCCCCAAAAAATTATCGAAAAACTTTTGCCAAGTTACCCAGCTCTGAGCTCGGTAACTAGCTCAACAAAAGCTCGGTAAGTGCTTTTGGAGTGAATTGTTATTGAGTTACCAAGCTTCTAGCTCGACAAGTAGCTCATTAGTGCTTTTGGGGTGATTTTTAATCAAGTTACCTAACTATAAGCTTAGTAACAGCTTGGCAACTTAAAAATTTTCTAACTTTTCATTCTTCATTCTCCTTCGTCTAAACTCTGATTTGGGTGTCATTTGCGGCTACGCATTTGCTGAATATCAGGAATAAATAATATATTTGAGATAAGCTTAATATCTGATGGAGTTTGTAGTGAAACAATTTCTTTTTCTTTGTCATTCAAAAGTCTTCCATCTCCAAGCTTAACTTTGAAAGAATATAATCTATCCA
This sequence comes from Cardiospermum halicacabum, assembly GCA_031304145.1. Lineage (NCBI taxonomy): Eukaryota > Viridiplantae > Streptophyta > Magnoliopsida > Sapindales > Sapindaceae > Cardiospermum > Cardiospermum halicacabum. The sequence continues at coordinate 7,129,938 of CM062398.1, read as the reverse complement.
AAGTCTTAAAGTTGCTGAAGTTTACTGTCATATGTTGAGTACATTCACTATCAATCATCCAATTATCTAAATTTTGAGTTATAGCATAATCTTTTTGAATTGCAGTAGCCACAAAAAGTGTTTCATCTTAAACTGCAGGTAGAACAGAGTCTTTTGTGACTTGTAAAACTTGAGCGTAATTTTATTTACTTGTATCTACAGGACACACTTTTCAATATGTCCAAGTTGTTTGTAAGTAGTGCATTAAGCATCAGGTCTCAAAAAATAAAAATTTTCAGTGTGGTTAGTTTTCTTACCGTGAGGACAAGGTGGAAAGTTTTTCCAATTTCTTCTTTCATTGTTATAGGTTGGCTTCTTTGTCTGTGTTTTCACTATTTCAGTCACAATAAGTGCATTCTCAATTAAATCTTTCTCTTCTCTAAAATCTTTTCTTTGTTCGACAACTTGTAATGCACTCACAAGTTTTGTGAGGGTGAGTTGGAATAAATACCATGAGTCTTCAAGTGAGCAGATTTATCTTCAAATTTGTCTGGTAAAGTTACCATTACCTTCTCAGCAACTCTTATCTGGTAAGGCCACTCCTAATAACCTTATTTGATTAACAATTTTCATAATTATATCTATGTAGTCTTTCACATTCTCAGTTCCCTTCATCTTAAGAAGTTCAAACTCCTTTCTCAAGTTGAAAATCAGCATTTGTTTTATTTTTTCACTTTCTTGAAATTCCAACTTTAATCTATCCCAGACTTCTTTAGCTTTTTTGCAAGCCATGATTTGTATGAGCACAGATTCATTGATAGCTAAATGAAGGGTGCTTAGAGCTCTGGATTTTCGGAAAACCTTCTCTTCATAGACTCTTATTTGATAAAGAGATTTTTTTGGCAGTTCATGTAAAGTATTTGATTCCACAGCTTCTTATAGTAATAGACCTCTTAGATACACTTCCATCTTCAGTGACCATGCATGATAATTTCTCACGTGAAGAGAGGAGGAGAAAAGGCGAATATGACTATTTGAGCAAGACATTGCCGAAAAAGATTTTAATCATGTTTAGGATTTTGTTTTTGGTTTTGTTTTTTTTTTTTTTTTTAATTTTCACAAGTCCCTCAAAGATCTAATTTACTCTAATACCACTGTTGTGATTTCAAGCGTATGAAATAAGATGTTCTAATATACAAGAAACTCTATTTTAATTTTTCATTCTCATAGAGTTTATATAGATACAAAATATGAAATATTACTTTATTTGATATAAAAAGATTCAAAATCTAAATACAATAAAAGAAAATCCTAAAGAGATATATTCTGATAACTTAGTATAAAAAAATATTAAAATAAAGGCACAGTGTTGCAACAGATTTGACACCATCATCCAACAATTATAGATGACGATTCATAACCAAAATCTGTTCACAAATGATTTAAGGGTCCCATATTCATTATTTAGGTGGGGGGGGGGGGTTGGTTATGCGAACATGTACTGCAAAACCAAAAGTTTATAAATTAAATATACCTTATTTATTTCTTGTTACAAGTTTAATAGGCAATACACACGATAAGTAGTGGGTATCAATTATATCAATATAGTGGCATTTAATATTACATAGCTCATATAAAAATTGGTAACTAAGTCCACAGTTAAAACTATTCAAGCAATTATCTAGAGCTTTTAAATTAATACTACTGCTAAGTATTCTAGGTATGAATATGTGGAACATGATGTTCAATATTAATCTCGATGCATGAATTAATATTTCAATGCGCTTAATATAAATTCCATAACATTGTTTAAACTAATAGATTTCAGTTGATAATCTAAGTATTGTGCTCTTAATTTAATAATTTGGACAAGTAACTTAGCAAACACCATACTATGTGTTCATAGTAAACTATCATATGACTAACCATCTTGCATATGAATCAATCAACACTATAAAATATGGAAATGGTCCACTTGGTAGATGAATTAATCCATCTATATCCCTTTGAATTCTTATTAACAAGAAAAACGAAGCAAATATGGTTGATGTTTTTGGCGATGGTTAGATTGGTCCTATTGAGATATCAAATCTGGACACTTTTGATTTCAAGATCCTAATAGAAAGATTAATCACCTGATTGGTAATGGAAATGTTGACTATAAGTGGAGTTTTGAATGTATTTTTCTTATTTTATAATGTAAATAGAATGGAATGTAATTTTAATTTTTGGATTGTAAATATTTGTAAATAATTATAAATATATTAAATTTTTGTTTGACTGGTGTTATATTTTTATTTAACCAAGGTTATGGATTTGAATAAAGAGATAAATATATTTGGAGATATATGTTTACTTAATAGTGCTACAACTCATACGATTCTAAGAGAACCATAATATTATATGGAATTAAACCCAATTCAAGTTAGGTTGAATATCATATCAGGTCCAATAGATTTGATAGAAAACTCTGGAAAAGCTTTATCTTATTACCAAATAATACCAAATTGAATATAAAAATGTGTTATATTCACATAAATCCAGAAGAAATTTACTCAGTTTAAGACATATAAGAATAAATGGTTATCATATTGAAACATTTAATGAAAAGGGTATGAGTATTTATTTATTATTTCGAATAAATTAACCCAAAAGCTTATGGTTAAAAAGCTGCCTATTTCACCATCTGGATTGTATTATACAACTACTAGGCATATTGAAACACATCCTATTGAAAATTAGAAGTTCTTAGATCCTAAAATGATTCGACTTTAGCATGAAGGGTTTGTGGTATCTGAGATCCACAATGATGCGTAGAATAATTGTGAATTTAGAAAGGCATCCATTGAGAAATTATAAAATTTCATTAAATGATAGATACTTATGTATTAGATGTTCCCAAGGAAAATTGATAACAACACTTTCATTTACAAAAGTAGAATTTGAATCTCCATTATTTTTTTAGAGAATTGAAAGAGACATATATGGACCCATTCATCCACCTAGTGGGCCTTTTTGCTATTTGATAATTTTGATTGACGCATTCGCGAGATGATCCAATGTATACTTATTATTAGCTTGAAATATTTCTTTCACTTGCTAGCATAAATCACTCAACTTTGTGCTAATTTTTCAAAGTACGCTATCAAAAGTCTAAGACTTATTAATGCTGGTGAATTTACATCTAGAGCATTTAATAAATATGGTCAAGTATTAAAGATTGATATCGAACATCCCGTTTTGCATTTTTAAACCCAAAATGGATAAGCAAAATCATTAATTAAGCTCTTTTAAATAATCAAATGAACATTATTCATGCGCTCGAAATTGTTAATTTCTATATGAGGACATGTGCTATCTTACATGCAACTACATTGATTTGTATTTGTCCCACTATTTATACCCAATAATTCCCATTATAGTTAGTATTTGGGTATCCTCCTAACATAACACATTTGCGAACATTTAAGTGTGTTGTATTTTACTTATTACCCTAACTTAGAGAATGAAAATGGGACCCAAAAACTTTTAGGAATATAGGTTGATTTTGATTCTCTATCAATTATTAGATATTGGAACCACTAATAGGGGACTTGTTTACAGCTAGATTCGGTGACTACTAATTTAACAAAACAAATTTTCTATACTTGGAAAAGAAAAGATTTCTTAAGAAGAGAACCTTGAATTAGCATGGAAAGTTCCTACTTTGGCGCATATGGATCCACGTACACAATAATGTGAACTAGAAGTTCAAAGGATCCTATATTTACAAATGTGATTTAGGCCTTATATAGAAGAGAAACTTGAATTAGCATGGAAAGTTCACACTTTGGCGTATATGGATCCACGTACTCCATAATGTGAACTAGAAGTTCAAAAGATCCTATATTTACAATGATAGCTAAACAATTGCTCGATGCATTTAGTTATACTCTAGAGAACAAAGTCTTATATAGAATCCGTTAAGGTATCAGCAAGGTTGGTTGTTTTAGAAAGAAATCTCAAAAGACAATAGTTAATGAAATTCCTATCCCATACCTAAAGTGCGGAAGACCACCTAGTTAAAAAAAGATGTAGTTCCAGGAAAAAGAAAGAAAGTTGATATGGATCTGAAACTAGAGCTGGCAAAACGGGTTCGCGGGTCGTGTTGACCCTAACACGAACACGAATCCGTTTAGCTTAACACGACACGAACACGATACGATTATTAAACGGGTTGTGAACATCCAACACGAACACGACACGATTAGGAATGAGTTGACACGGACACGACACGATAACACGATTAATAAATGAGTTATTATTCAATCCGACACGTCGATACGAAATTGACACGTTAACCCGATTATTAAACGGGTTGACACAAAATTATTTAATAAAAATTAATTTTATTTAATAAAAAGTCATAAATAAAATATCAAAATTTAAAATTACATATATATCCTCAATAAACGGGTCCACCCGTGACACGATTATGCCAACACGAACACGATACGATTATTAAACGGGTTAAATGGTTCGACACGTTTACCGACACGACACGATTATACTCAACCCTAACCCTTAATAATCGGTTTCGTTTCGTGTCAACCCGTCGTGTCACCACCCATATTTCCACCTCTATCTGAAACCACAAACATACGATGAAATCCCGAAAGTGGTTAAGGTCTCTTAAAATAATATCCCTAATGGAGGAATTAGTAAAGAAATACTATAATAAAAAAATGAATAAATTTCTATAAATTTCACTTAAGAAATATGAAACATAAATGAAATGATTATTGATTATCTATTTCCGACACGGTAATGGTAGATGATTTATATGATGATCATGAACCATGAAGTATGGAAGAATATAGAAACATACATGATTGGAAAAAATGGGAAGAAACAACTAGACAAAGTTGAATTCTCTGAAACGAAATATATTTGGATCCATAACTCAAATACTAGAACATGTTCAACTAGTAGGTTACAAATGAATTTTCGTCCAAACACGAAAAGAAAAAACGAAATAACATATTTGGTCGCTAAGGATTTCTCACGAACACTTGAAATTGATTATGATAAAACTTATTTCTTAGTAACGAATACCAATATGTTTTGATTTCTAATTAGTCTTATTATATTCGAGAAATAGGAAATGTGTCTCATGGATGTAGCTACTGCATATCCGTATGGATCATCCTTGATTGTGATATTTATATGAAAATCCTAGAAGAATTGAAATTATCTAAATCACATTAATCAACATCTTGAAGCTTGAATCCATAAATTTACAGAAATCCCTGTATGGATTAAAACAATCTAGGACAATGTGATCATCTCAATGAATATTCGATAAAAGAATAATACTGGGATACTACAATATGTCGATGTATCTTCGTTAAAAAATCAGGATCAGGTTTTGTTTTTGTAGCAGTATGTGTTGATGATATGAATATAATTGCAACTTTTGAAGTGATCAAATAAACTGCTGAATATTTGGAAAAAGAGTTTTGAGATGAAAGATTTTGGGAAAAGAAATATTGTTTTGGCCTGAAAATTTAACATAAACCAAATGGTATATTGGCTTATCAATCTACATACCTTGAAAAACTTCTAAAAAAAAATTCCATATGAACAATGCTTATCCATTAAGTACACCAATAGTTGTTAGAACACTTGGTCCCAAAAAGATCCAGTCTGACTAAAAGATAATGGTAAAAAGATACTCGATCCTAAAATTCTATATCTAAATACAGTTAGCACATTGTTATTTTTGGCCTAATTTACGAGATTTGTTGTGAATTTGCTTGCAAGATATAGTTCAGCATCAATCCAAAAGCACTGGAATGGAATTAAACAGATTTTACGTTACCTAAATCGTATTAAAGATTTGTAATTATTTTACACAAATTAAGAAAATTTTTAAATTTGTTTAGTTATTTTGCTGGTGGATGCCTTTTCGATCCATATAAATGACATTCTCAAATTAATTATATATTTACGTATAATGATAGTGCGATCTCCTAAAGATCTAGGAAATAAACTATTGTAGCTACATCCTCAAATCAACCTATCCGAAAAGCTGCTACTACTACCCTATGTTGTTCCTATCGAAAATCTCCGGCTATTTACATATTTTCGGTTTATCTCATATTTTCTTACTCTTGGTATTTAGAATTGATTGGATAGAAAAATTAATAAATTAATAATTATATATATAATTTGTATGTGAAATCTATGTATGAAAGGCATGTTATTCCAAACAGACGATGAGTATAAATCAGACTTAAATGAAATCTTAATTAGAAAGGTTGATGGTAGTGTTGGTGTAAAAATAGACGGGTGAGTTTTCACAAGAACCAAAGACTGGGCTCAATTATTGGAAGGGGTGGGCCTGATTCAACGGGGACCAGTTTTATCTTAGAAAATCAGATTTTAGTTTACACAGCACCATCAATTATTGAATTTTCAAAGGACCCACCATAACAGAGACAAACATACAATCAACAAAGACACATATGTCCTTTTTCAAGTGTACTAACAAAACATATATATCACTTGTTCAAAATGTTTCTTTACCTCATTAATTATTATCCTGCCTCTCACACACATATTGGATATTTACCTTTCTTGCCAGAGACAATGACATTGACACTGTACATAGATGAGCCATTTTCATTCACAAACACTGAATTATTTGACAAAAATATCATGCCCTGACTGTGTTTGAATTTAGGCAGTTCATGGGGAGCTTTCAGCATTATTGGTCTTGATTTAACATGAAAGCAGGACTTATTTATTATAAAAAGTGAAAGGGTTTGCACTTATCAACTTTTAATTAAATAAAATATATTTATAAATTTAAATTATATTTTTTAATGTAAACATTTATTCATAATTTGTAGCACTCACCAGTCCTATAATACTGCACTATCTCTTAAAATAATTTTTAATATATTCGTTAATTTTAATTAGTAGGAAACGACTCATGTGTCTCTCTTTAAATATATTTAAATTATAAAAAACTCAAAATTAAAAATATCGCAATTTAAAATTAAACCTTTGATAAATTATAATTTATTAAGAGCATCTCTCATATTGGATATGAATTCCTTTTTTAGATTGATGCAGGTATAAAATTCTATTTTTTCTTCTCTATGCTATTGAAAAACTGACGTGTCAAGAAAAAAACTTCATACTATGAACTCGATTCTCTAGTTTTAAACACTCTATCTAACATCTTAATCAATATAGACCAGTTATTAACCGTTATTTTTAGATGTTTTAACTTTGCAAATATTATTTTAATATTATTTTTAAAAAATTAAAAGCAATCGATAACTAACATTGGAGATGATGATTATTTATACGGTATAAATTGTATGCCACCTATATAGTAATTGGTTATTCACATTCATATCTTACTAAATCAATCCATTTTAACATTGAAGATGCTCTAAAAATTCCATTGATAAACCCTAACACTTTCATTACATTTTATATTCAGATTCACTACTAAATCCAATTTCGTCATAATCGGGTATTTATATTTGTGGGTATCTCAATGAATGATATTTATATAAAATGGTTGAATGTTTAGAAATAATTTTCTTTTGTGGTGCTTAGGATGCTCATTAACATCACTTACGTCGTCAAAAGTTATTTTATTTCAATTTTGGATTATATAGATATCTTTTAGGATTTGAGTTTTGAAAGTTAAAAATAATTTTTTTTCGATTCTTCATTATATATAATATCGAGAAGCAATAATAATAATCATAATATTATTATTTACTTTTTCTGCTAGTAGCATTGAGAAAACAAAAAGTTGGATTCCAAGTAATTAGACCGGGATGCAAATGGGTATTCTGGTTACTAGTAAGCCAAAGCTCTGCTTTCCAGCTTATACTACTGGAAAGTAGATTGAAACAATCAATGCTTCTCGGTGTGGTATATGAGGAAGCTATCGGCAAAACTCGCTTTCAGATTTAGTCCATTAGGAAGCATATTGTTAAAATGTATGGTTTTAGGTGTTGACTACAGGAAAGTTACTGGGTTTTTTTTTTCTTTAAAATATGTTTTATTATTTGTTGAAATTTTCATATTATGTTTCGATTTGGGTAATTTTTAACATTTTATTTATTATATTATGTCAAGAATGAGATTGAAAAAATGTTGGTGAGGTTTAAGGTCGATTGGGTTGAAAGTGGCTACAAGAGTGCTAAAACTATTGTCATTTCTTAATTCCAGTATTATATACTTTGAAGTAGTAGGAAAACTATTTTCAAAGTTGAATATTGATAGCGCGAATTTCAAATCAACCATATATTTTTTAGCAACAACTTCAATAAGAGATAGGTACGAAGTTCCAGAGGATGAAAGCTTACAATTTCCAATGGAGGATAAGAGTAAACTCATTTATTTTGTTGATACAATCCCAAAAGAGATGAGAACAAATGCATAGGTTGATAGAGGCACCTCTATGTGGATAGTGGCAGACCAAATCTTGATACAGTCATTCCTATTGGGAATATACCTATTAATAATTACAAAGATTTGATTAAACCTACTGCTTTTGATATGGCTATACAGTTGGCAAATAATGGGGGAGCGAGTGATATGTAGTCAGAACATGATTCCGGTGAAGATATTGGTTTAAACGATATTGATAAAACTCCAGATGTTAGATCTGAAAATAATGAAGGATATGTCTTGGTGATTGAATAAATGATCCCACTTGAGAACTACTGATAAGTCCAGAATTACTTATATTTTAGTATGTTTTATGAGCTTTATTATGAAGAAAATTGAGCCTTAAAGATAGATATTTGAGTAAGTTTCAAGTAATTCTGGACTATTTTGTGAGACAAAGGCTTAGATGAGAAAATAGAGGAATTGGAGCTAAAAGGAGAAATTTCATGCAAAAAGAGGGATTTAACGAGGAAATTGTCCAAGTCTAAAAGTTTGGTGATAAGAAAAGTTTTGAAAAAGCATCGCCTTCAGCCTCTCCAAATAGAATCAGTAGATGGCGATAGTAGCTTGGCACTAAAATTGTGTCGCTTGGATATAAAAAAATATAGTGGCGATGACTGGATAACTGAAGGACCTATCACCTAGGGAAAAAACATTATTAGGCAATAACATGTTGGCGATAGATAGCAAAAGAGTAAAGTATCGACTAGCACTGGCAAAGGCCACTGGCTATAGAAGAAGGTTGTGCCCTAGCATTTGTGATAGGTACTAGCGATGATTAATTAGTATCACCTACCCTATATATTGATAAGGCGATGGATCTTGGCGATAGGAAGACTGAACAACTGAAGTACCGCTAAGTACAAGGCGAGTGAATAGGCGATGGAATGTGCTAATATATTTGAGTATTGCCACTCTGTATTTCTTTGTCTTTAAATTCATAAAATTACCAATAGGTTCAAACTCTATAAATAGGCACCCAATTTATTCAATTAGAGTCTTTAGATAATTTTTAGTCAGTGATTGAATTTCCTTGATATTGCAAGTCTTTTGACCTGTTATTAAAAAATTTACATTTCAGTGATAATCTTCTTCCAATTCTAGAACTTCGTTGAGTTTGATCTCAGAGTTTTAGCAGAAGTTGAGAAGAGAATGTTGTGACAAAATCTATCTTTATTCTTCCTTGGTAAGTCATTCATTGTATAATATAACTATGGAGTATTTGAGGTTATTTGATGATTTTAACATAGTGATCTGTTGTGATAAGTTGTTATTGCTTGATTTGGATATATGAATTCTGTTCATTCATGTTTTGATTCATCTAATTTTCTGGAGTTTGTAATGATGTGAAGACGAGAGTCAAACAACTTTGTTATGACATCTTTTCTAGACCAGAGATGACATTTTTAGATGTCAGTCTTAAGAACAGAGGATCAAAACATTGCTTTAGAGATAGACCATGTCAGATTCGTTTGTCTACATATTGAACTTCATCAGCTTACAATCTTGTACTACAGAGATATATACAGTTCGATAGTTAAGATCAATTGAATCGAATCGAGAGATCTTTAATTGATCATATCTGATGATCTAAGAGATTGTGTTGAAATCTTAATGCAATTTATACATATGAACATGAAAATAGATAAATGAGAACAACAAAACAACCTATACCTATTATTGAATCAATTATCTTAAAAGTTTATAGCATTCGTACTTTCTTTCACTGACTATCAAACTTATATGAAATTCTATGATTCTTTAGGATTCTTTTATCTTAATAGTTTTTACAAATAGTTCATCTTAAATCTTTATCCATTCTTTCTTCTATAAATGTAATCCCTATGGAGACGATATCTTAAATTCTACAATTTAGACGTTAATTCGAGAAGTGTTAAAATTTATTCATCAACTACCGGGTTGCAAAGGTTATGTGACACCGAACCGCTGCTTCAATGGGACTTGAGACGTGGGCCCACACTTGATGGAGGAAATTCTAGCACATAATTCAAACACAAAAGTAGAATTTCTATCAACGTCTAATTGTAAATTTAAAGATATCGTCTCCATAGGGATTGTTTATTTTTGGAAAGAAAGAATTCAATTGAGATCTAAATTGAATTGTAAAAAGAATTCATCAGCAGACAAAATAGTAAAGATCGTTTGCTCATTTACAGCAACATTAGTTTCTTCGGTGGGAAAATCACTTCCATCACTTAGCTGCAACTCATTGCCTAGAAGAATACTAGACCCTTCCCAACTTCTTGAGTAAAAATTGGCTTGTCAGCAGCTTGAGCATAAAAAGTTAATAATCTGCTCTGCTCTTCAATTACTGTAGTGTCTATATCTTCATCACAGGATGAAGTATCAGATTCCTCCACTTCAACTGGTTTTGGCTCTTTTGCAATTGTTTTTCCACTTTCAAACTGCTGCTTATCTATATCCATGATGTTACTCACTGTAGTTTCCATAGCCAAATCAAACTGATTGCTGAGGCGTCTCCTGAGTTGAGCCTCATCAGTAGCAACATCTCTCTCTAGGGGTGTGAATGGGTCGGGTTCGGGTCAAACCCGGACCGATCCAAAAAAACCCGAATCCAAAACCCTTCAATTTTCTAAACCAAACCAAACTCGATTATTTTTCGGGTCAAAGTCGGGTCGCGGCGGGTCAAGGTCGGGTCGATCCGGATTTTGGGTTTCCTTTATATTAAGGTTGAAAATAATGATCCGAAAAAATCTAAACCCGAAACCCTTAATTTTTCTAGACTGGACTGAACCCGATTAGTTTTCGAGTCGAGGTCGGTTCAAGGCCGGATCAGTCCGAATTTTTGGGTTCGGTCTTTTTGCACACCCCTATCTCTCCATATGATTGTGTTTAACCATCATTGAATTCAGATAAATACAGTTGATCGAAATCCAGTTGCTCAGTTCCAAACGTATTGATACATGCATACTTATTGTTCATGTTTTACTGTATTCCATGGGATCTCTCGATTTGGCACTATGTGCTTCATTTAGTTGTACTGCTACATAATATTTTATGATATAGATTTCTCTTAAAAAAAATTTAAAAATTTTAGAATATATATATATATATATTATATAATTGGAATTTACGTATATTTACTTTTTTGCATTTAAATGTAATTATCATTTATATCTATTTATATATATATATATATATATCTATATATATATATATAAAATTGTTCCAAAACATGTTTAGATGTTTCGTTTAAAAATTTTCTATTCTTTTTTTTAAATTAGATTATTTTCAAAATTATTTACTCATATATATTAATAACATATTATAAATTAAATTTTTTTTCAAGTTATTTACTCATATGTCATTAATTAGTATTTTATTATATGAATATATCAATTAAAGAGTTTTTTTTTATTACATCTCTTTAAATATCTTAGTATTATTATTATTTAATATATAAATATATATTATTTTTAAAAAAATCATATATATAATTATAAAAAAATTTTAAAAATATAATTAATTAATATTTAAATGTATTATTATTTTAAAAAAATAAATCATATATATAATTATAGAGGGAACTTGAAAAGATGTTATAAATTAATATTTAAAAAAATGTATTATTATTTTAAGAAGATGAATCATATATATAATTATAAAGAGAATTAAAAATTAAAATAAAAAATTAAAAATATTGCAATATGTATATTTAATTTATTATTATTTTTTGTTAACAAAAAAAAACCCGGTATATATAATTACAGTGAAATGTAGAGTTATCGATGAAGCATTTTTAAATAATGATTTCATTAATTCAATAAAATTTGAGACTCTATATTTTCCCGAACTTGTAAATTAAAATATTGCAAACATGTATTATAATTATTAATTGATATTTAAATATATTATTATTATTTTTAAAAAAAAAAGAATCATATGTATAATTATATAGGGAACCTGAAAAACTAAAATCTTGCAACATGTAATATAATATTTCAATGTATTATTATTTTAAGAAAATGAAACATACATAATTATAAAGTGTTATGAAACCCTAATAACATTGTATTTACAGATTAACAAATCACAAGTTCCAGATTACCAAAACATCACAAAGATCATCAAACTACACAGAAGAATACAACTGAAGCAGCCACGATGAAAAGTGTCAAAAGCGAGCTTATATAGGTAAGGTTTCAAATGGGTCGGGTCAGCTCTAGAGAGAAGGCACGGATCTTCAAGTGTTTGTGGGCTTCAGCTTATAACAATTACAACATGACCAACATTAAAGTCCAGTCCAAACAGCATGTATCTCATGAAAACATATAACAAACTTCCCCTGTTTTCATATATACATGTAATAAAATGCAAATCATTACATACTCATAATTTGGTGGTATACAAACTACATCATTTTCGTTAATAATGAACTACGAGGGGCTCCAACGATCATCGTCCATCATAACCCAGCTGATCAGGTCTGGTTGATATGGGGGTAGCTTCTGCAAAACAAAAGCTCCCTACCCACTATAGCCTTGGTACCCATATCAGCTGGGTTGTTTTCTGTAGGTACCTGTTCAACCTGCACATCACCATTTAAAACATGTAAACGAATAAAATGGTATTTAACACCTATATGTTTGGTCCTGTCATGATATATAGGATTTCTACTGATATTATAGGCACCCTGACTATCAGTATATACAATAGGCTTACAATCAAGAACATTCAACTCAGAAAGAAGTCCTTGTACCCACATAACCTCTTTTGTACACTCAGTAAGTGATATTTACTCAGATTCTGTAATAGAAAGTGCAATGTCAAATTGTAACCTGGATTTCCAAGATACACAATTTCCACAAATAATTACAATATAGAAGGATATTGATCTCCTAAATTCAGGGTCTTTAGCAAAATCTGCATTAGAAAAATCACAAATATTTACATTATAAAAAAATTTACTAAATTCTAAATCAACATCCATAGTGCCTTTTAAGTATCTCAGAAGGCTCTTTACAGCTTTCCAGTGTTTCATAGTAGAATTCATCATATACCTACTCAGGACACTGATAGCATATGCAATATCTGATCTTGTAAAGACCATGATATACATTATACTACCAATGGCTTCTGCATAAGAAATTAAAGTAAGAATTTCATCATCAGATTCCGATTTACAATCCAGATTGTGCCCAACATTCAAGGGCAAAGAATTCGGTTTGGTATCAACCATTTCAAAGGTCTATAGGACCTTAATAATATAATTTCTCTAATTAACAGCGAGATGATTTTTGCTCATTTTCCTATGAATATCCATTCCTAGAATCTTGATGCAATGACAAGATCTTTCATATCAAATTCACTGCCAAGTTATTCTTTCACAAATTTCAGCATATCTTTATTAAGAGACATTAACAAGATATCATCAACATATAGAAGTAAGTAGACAGGTATTGATTTTTCAAAACAATAATACAGACAAGCATCAAACATGTTTAAGTTAAAACCAATTTTTAACACAAAGTTGTGGAATCTTTCATTGCACTGTTTGGGAGATTGCTTCAAGCCATACATGGATCCTTTCAAAAGACAAACCAACTTAGGATCTTCAATAAAATCTTCAGGTTGAGTCATAAAGATATCCCGGTCTAAGTACCAATGCGAAAAGGCAGTTTTCCTGTCCATCTGCCCTAACTCCCAATCAAAGAAGGCAATAAGAGCTAGGCATAATCCTAATAGTACCATATCTGATAACATGAGAGAAAATTTCCTGGTAATCAATACCAAGTTTTTGAGTAAAACCATTTGCTACTAGTCTGACTTTGTACTTACTAGGATCATATAAAGGGAGACTCTCTTTAATCCTAACACCAAATTGCAAGACACTAACCTTTTATTCTCAGGTTTAGGGACCAAAACCCAAGTCACATTCTTCCTAAGATATTCCATCTCCTCATTCATAGCAATTTTTTATTTAGAGGAATCTGGATAGGAGACAGCATCTTGATACGAATTAAGTACAAAATTGTCAGAAATGGAGGCATTAAGAGCAATGATAAACAAATTTGCATCCATATACCTAGATGGTTTCCTAATATTTTCCCTTCTAACCCGATCCCTACTTAAAAGATAATTATCTAGAATAGACTCTCTCTAGGTCTCTTGGGGATCAGGATCAGCCTAATTTGGATCAAAGGAATCAGATTGGTTCTCGGTTTCAGATTCTGGATTACCATTGAGATTGTCAGTTGATGGAGAGTTATCACTAATATGAGGATCAACAGGTGTTCTCTCATCTACCAAGTCAGGTGGAGAATCTATACCAAAATCATCAACGCTGATGGGTATAAGTTTTGTCTTAGAAGGGATTTCTTCTAACCTAAGAAAACTAGGAAGTTCATTCTCTCTAAATACTACATTTCTGCCTACAATGAACTTAAACATATTTCCTTCTTTATAAGCTAGCCCGAATCATTTGGTGCCACCAGGATAACCCACAAAGAGAGAAATATGCGACCTAAGCTCTGGTTTCCTCTAGTTTTGGTGGACATAAGCCCTATAACCAAATATTCTAATGTGGGATAGATTGGGGATCCTATCATTCTAAAATTCATAGGGGGTTTTAAACTCTAGATAAGAGGGAGGAAACTTATTTCTCATATAGTTGGCAGTATTTATGGCCTCTCCCCAAAACCTTTTTATAGTTTTGCCTCATATAACATGGATCTAACCTTATCAAGTAAGGTTCTATTTAACCTCTCAGACATATCGTTCTGTTAAGGGTGTGGGTGATAGTCCTATGCCTAGCAATGTCATTCTCAGAACAAAAATGATTAAATTTTTCATTACAAAATTCTAATCCATTATTAGTTCTCAAAATTTTCAGTTTATAATCCTTTTGATTTTCTGTCAAAACTTTCCAAGTTTTAAATGTTTCAAAAACATCAGATTTGTTTTTTTAGTAAAAACAACCAACTGAATCTATAAAAATCATCAATAAAAGTAACAAAATAAAGTTTTTCACCAAAAGTTGGAGTTTGAACTAGCCCCATAAATCTGAATGTACAAGATTTAAAGCATGTTTTGATTTGAAATCATAATTTTGAAAAAACTGTTTTGTTTGTTTTCCCAAATTACAGCTTTCACGGAATGACATATCTAGACTAATGTCACTATCTATGATCCCTCTCTTTTTAAGCTCTCTCATCCCAGCTAACCCTAAATGACCTAATCTGCTATGCCACATTAAAACTTTAGCAACATTTCTACTCATGGTAGTGTTATTCAGAGACTCTATGGTTCTACCTTCTAGAACATAAAGTTTTCCTACCTTTTTTCCTCTCATAGCAACCTTATCATCATGTTTGACAATCTCAACATACTAGTTTCTAAACAGGTAACTCAGGTTAGACACTACTAAGACATTCACAGTTAGGAGGTTCCTTCTCAGGTCAGGTACAATTCTCACCCTCTCAAGTCTGGTGACACTACCATCAAACTGTCTAAGTTTAATAGTCCCAGTTCCCTTTATCCTAGACCTGTGATTGCTACCCACTAAGACAAAACCCTCATAATTATTGTCTAGATCATTAAGCCAGTTCTTATAGGGAGTCATATGATGGGTACAACCTGAATCAATCACCCAGTCATCACATACAGAATCAGCAACAAGCAGATCATCAGAAGAATAAAAAACAGCAATTAGGCCCTCACAGTTAAGAACATCTGGTTTACCAGAAGAACCAGATGCTTCATTTTTCAATTTTCCATTAGCCTCATCTTTCTTTTTCTGAAAACAATCTTGTATCAAATGGTTAGTCTTTTTACAGTAATAGCATTTTCTGTCATTACCAGTTTTAAATTTACCTTTCTAGTTATTTCTACTATTCCCATTATTTCTAGAATTACTGTTATTCTTGTTATTATTACTACTGTCATTATTAGAACCCTTCTTGCCTTTACCTTTAATTCTGATTAACATTCTGAGAAGTGGAGGCTTTATTCAAGAATAAACCTTCACTCTCATTTTTAGTTATCTCTTCCTCTACTTATCTGAATTTTAGGGCATCCATTATTAACTTAGTGGTTAAGGACTCCTTATTAAATGAGATAAATTTTTTAACAACGGAGTGAGACTCAGGAAAGGAATGCAAAAGAATCATAGCAAGGTACTCATCACTAAGCCTCTAGTCCTCTACAGTTCTACTATTATGATCCTGAACCAATCTTTTAAAAGTTGCCAAATTCTCAGTTACAAACTTATCAATTTTAAACTTGAAACCAAACAACTTATGCAATCTTAACCGTATATTAGAAACATCCTTAACCAAGTACAAGTTTTCAAAACCCTTCCACAGATCGGAAGCATTATTAAACTTAGAGACAGCTGTTAGAACATCATCACTCAGATGTAAGAGTATAGTATGATACACCCTCTTTTTAACTTTACCATTTTCAAGTAAGGTTATGCCAGTTGGCCAGTCATCTTCAACAGTAACATCAAGTCCATATATAATAAAAAAGATAACATCTTTTTCTTCCAAATAACAAAATTTTGTGAGCCATCAAACACTTCAATGTTCATAATGTTATGTGTTTGAGGTTTTGAAGACATTTTGAAAAATAGATTTTACAAAGCAAAAGTGTTTAAAATAGAAGTTAAAAATTGATGCCGAAGACTTAGTGGTAACCTGGTTTGTTGTTCTACAAGTTATTCAAATACTCAGGAACTCAAAAACAGAAGGTCGAAAATAAAAAAGCAAACAAACAGTAATAACATAAAAATACAACAAAAAGAGAAAGAATTAAACACAACAAAGATCAAATTTCACAATCAAGTACCTATTCTATTGGGCGTTAATAAGATTTAAGATCTTGTACCCTTGGGCTTTCACAAGAATATTTCACTTGTGCCCTTTTCAACCAGGCAAACAAGCCAGTTTTTCACACCAGCGTAACTGTTCTTGGACATTAACAAGACATAGAGTCTTGTATCCTACTCAGCCACAACCCAAAAAATAACCAAATATCCACAATAGAATCATAATAAAGAGAGACAGAGAGTTAGAGAGAGGTCACCATTGTAAAACCCCTCAAATCTGAGCGTTTAAACCCTTGTCGTCTCTCGCCTAAGCTCCTTAGCAGCAATAGGTACATGTTTCTTCACAAAACTGTTAGTAAACAAAGAAATAAAGAAAACCCTAGAACTATACAGAGACTAAGGACACACAGTAGACACGAAATCGATTTTAGGGTTTGAAATCGGGACTGCTTCAAAAATTTTCAAGAAGAAAAACCAACCAGAATTCAAACATATGAAGATGCATGCTCTGATACCACATGTTATGAAACCTAATAACATTGCGTCTGCAGATTAACAAATCACAAGTTCTAGATTACCATAACATTACAAAGATCATCAAATCACACAGAAGAATACACACAGATTACGTGGTTCACCATGCAATTGGCTACATCCACGGAATAGACTCACAAAGAGCCCAGCAATTCACTATTTAGCAAGAATCAGTACCAGTACAATGTAATCACAAAGATTACAAACAAACCACCAAGACCATAGAGATTTACAAGAAGAAGAGAAACCCTATCAGACACAAAGACAGAAAAATACAACTGAAGCAATCATGATGAACAGTGCCAAAAGCGAGCTTATATAGGTAGGGTTTCAAGCGGGTCGGATTAACTCTAGAGAGAAGGCGCGGATCTTCAAGTGTTTGTAGGCTTCAACTTACAACAATTACCACAAGCCCAACATTACAGTCCAGTCCAAACAGCGTGTATCTCATGAAAACATATAACAAAAGGGAACTTGAAAAATTAAAATATTACAACATACTTCCTCCATTTTTTAATTGTTGTTACACTTACTATTCACACACTATTCATCAATCATCTTATTTTACATATTGTTCCTTATGTATAAGAAAAAATATAGTCCAATGAGATCTTATTTTGTTCGTCTTAATGTCTATATTTCAAATATAAAATTCTCATAATTTTTAATTGTATAATTAAAAATATTTACCGTTAAAATTAAGCATTGAATATCGTACATACCAAAGTGTAACAATTAAAAAAAATGAAAGAAATATATATTTAAATATATTACTATTTTAAAAAAATTAAATTATATATATAATTATATAGAGCTGGCAAAATGGGTTCGTGGCTCGTGTTGACCCTGACACTAACACGAATCCGTTTAACTTGACACGACACAATTATTAAACAGGTTGTGAACATCCAACACGAACACGACACGATTAGAAATGAGCTGACACGGATATGACATGATAACACGATTAATAAATGTGTTATTATTCAATCCGACACGTCAACACAAAATTGACACGTTAACCCGATTATTAAACGGGTTGACACGAAATTATTTAATACAAATTATTTTTATTTAATAAAAAATTATAAATAAAATATCAAAATTTAAAATTACATATATATCCCTAATAAACGGGTCAACCCGTGACACGATTATACCAACATGAACACGACACGACACGATTATTAAACGGGTTAAATGATTCGATACGTTTACCGACATGACACGATTATACACAACCCTAACCCTTAATAATCGGTTTCGTTTCGTGTCAACCCATTATCTCACCACTCATTTGCCACCTCTATAATTATATATCTTCCGAAGAACTTATTTGGATTGAGCGTTACAAAACTGATCCCTAGGTAAATCCATCCATGATGGGCCTTCTAGATTTTGTTCAAGTTGTAGAGCGAAGTGTTTATGTCAAGAAGTCATGCTCTAGCCATAATTTAAATCTAAAAATTCCAGTTTGCTGGAGTTATGTATTTTGTGAGAGCATTGAAAGAAAGTTAATAAACAAATGACAATGGAAAGAAGATGGAGAGATGCACATGCGAGGACACTAACAGGAAAGCGAAATAGCCCCCAACGACCACTCGACTGGTCCCGTGACGTGTCTCATTCGACTCATGGTCCATTTTCCCTTCTTATTTATTATACAACTCACGTGATTTGAATAATCCACGTCATTTTATCCACTCCACATTAACAGAACTACTAGATAATAGGCCAGCAAATCGTAATTCCCGTTCATCTCAATTCTACAACTAAATTTATTTAAATAAATAAATTATCATTTTTAATATATATTAATTCATTTAATTTATTTATTAAAATAATATAAAAATAAAATAATGAATAAATTATTTTTTAAAAATTAAATTTCTTAAAATTTTAGTTATTTTGTGAGTTTTTTTATCTTCATAAACCGTGAAGGATCGGGGACTAAAAATCTAGCCATGATAGGGAGAAAAAACTATAAATATTTATTTATAAAATTAAATTTTTTAAAAAAAATTTACAATATTGTATGCTGTTTTGTAAAAACACTTATTTTCCAATGATGTTAGAAATTTGTTGGTGTTCTTTGTTTATGTGTTTGATTTGACTGTTGGCATTGCAATAGTGTTGTTGGATGATCATGAACACAATCATACACATCGACACAACCATGTAGAGATATTGCACGACCATGTAGAGATATTGCACTTGTGAAATACATGTAAGAGAATCAGAACGTTTGGATTTCACGTGCCATGAAAAAATTAAAATAATAACTCCAAGTGTTTCTGTGACTTGTTTTAGACGAGTTCGAGTATCTAATTGGAACCTCAAAAAGTTGAGGTGTTTAAATGAGACAATTTACCGAATTCGAGTATCTAATTGAAACCTCAAAAAGTTGAGGTGTTTAAATGAAATAATGTGACAAGTTCGATGGGCATGGATACCATTATCCCAAACTTCAACTATTTTCATCTCTAAAATATTATAGAATACATATTATTTATACATAAATAATTAATTATTTTTATTTTATTTTAATAAAAAATTTTAAGCTATTTTAAAAATGAAAAATAAAATATAGTATTTGATTATTAATATAGCATGAGAGTTATTAAATAATTGATATTTATAATTATAAAAATAAATTTTTTCATTTTAAATATATATATATATTATATTCCTAAAATATTATTAATCAATATTAATAGGAGACAATTATTTTAATATATTAAAAATTATATATTGTTTTATTGATTTAAATAATTTAACTATATAAAAATTTATATATCTGCTTTTGAATATCAATTATTTATAAATTAAAATTTTTAATTACTATTTTTATTTATATTTTGATAATAAAATTTATAAATTAATTTAAATCCTAAAAAATTATTGAATAATTCTATTATTATATTTGTCCTATTTGCCATTTACCCATAAAAGTTAAAATATTATAAATTTTACGACGTAATTTTAATTAGTGTTTTTTCAATTCTATTTTAATTTTATTGATTCAACAAAAATTGTATAATTAAAAATAAAATAATTATTTTCATATAAATAAATAATAAAATAATATATTAGGAATAAAAATAACAAAAGAAAAAAATCTAAATATAAAAAAAAAATTATAAATATCATTTTCCTCTAAAGTGTTTCCTAATGCGGCTACATATTCAAAACTTAGCACATTTTATTATCAAAATATCCAAACATATTTACAGCCATTTGTCAAGTTTCCAAAACTCAAAATATTTCATCATAATTTATCCTAGAAAAAATTATAATGAAACTATATTGTATTTTAATAAAGAAGACGTATCTGTAATGATGTATTTTGTGTAACGTAGAAGATTTCTTTTTATGTGGGTGTTTGTTACCGCATAGGAGATCCAACTTGAGAATTATTTTGCCTACAAGTAAAAAATCATTAGGAAGGTATCTAACACCACATATTGCAATGTATATTTGTCTTGTCTCTTTCAAATGTACATATAGAGAGCATCATAAACCAAACATTTGTCACTTCACTGTTCGATATATAAATTAAATCTTACATACTGGACCACCATCACATAGCAAAATATGATATGTTAGTTAGTGTTTCTGTTTATGACTCTCCAGATGAATTTGTTTGATTTATGGGTTCTTAAAATTTTCAGGATACGTATATTTTTTAAAAAATTGTAGCTTCATGGAACTCTTCTAAAGATTTGACTTATGATCCAAAGTAGAATATTGAAATAAATCAAGGAACTATTCGTGTTTTTTTGGCAAAATGAATCATAGATTGTTAGACCATTCAGGTACATTTCATAGCTCTTGATTCAGTCCCTCAATCTCATTTTTTTCATTTGAGTGATATAGATGTTGATGGAACTAGTGGAAGAATCAGATGGGTGTAGGAAATGAAATTGATGCGTTGAGAAAAAATTAAGAAAAGCTGATAGTTTACATGGTCTATACACAACATAACAAGCATATAAACTATAAATAGCAGAATTAAAAGTAGAGAAAGATATATTGTTCAACTGAATTTGGTCAGATGCGAGTTACGGTACAGTACTTGCACGAAAGCGCTTCACAATTCAACTTTTAAGTGGCTGTCTTCGAGTTATTAGGTTTCTTCTTTAATCGTAATTTTTTTTCTTGTTAATCACATTGAAAAAGAGATCTTCCAGAGAGAGATCAGAGAACACTCAAAAGTGGAAAGTTGTCGTGATTTCAAAATTTGAGAGAGTCGTTTATTATCCACTGATCTCTGGGGTGAATCAAACCCCAAGCCATGACCCCGGAAAATCGAACAATCTCGCATTCATATAAGAGGTGTTCAGCCCATAATTAAGAGCTGAGAAACATGACAAATAGTCGCTATATTAAATCGATTGAATTTTTACCACCAAATAACTGGTGGGACCAGTTTATTCAATTTAGAAAAATATTCTTAAAATTCATTTTACATATTCTGTACTATCTACATGAATTTACACCAGATATGTTTTGTCCTATCCAACAAAGGGTCTAATTTTAAGAGTATTTCATAATCACAGTTGTGTTCAAAGAACCATAATCTGCTAATTGTAATTTATAATGTGTAAAAAATAGTGAACGTCGTCCGATCTACTATAGTTCCTAAAGTTAACAAAAGCAACCGACATCATAAACATGCCACATAGATGAAATTATCATGATCTTAGAAAAACATGCTAATAATACAGATATTGCCCCAACGCTCTAAACAAAAGACTAACCGTACTAATGATAAAATATAAAATGGAACTTGCACAATAAGAAGCACTGATCTTCTCAAACTTATGTTTTATATGGTCAACGATAAGCGTGCACAATATAAAACATGCGCAATAGTAAATCTTGCAACATTTAAGGGTGATTACGTCTTTAGGTTATATATATTCACGATTCAGACAATAATACACATCTATTCCGCAGACTCGATCGCTCCCACTATTTTTTACACATTATAAATTACAATTCATGACTGTGGGATTTCATGAGTGATTTTTTTACCGTAACGGAGAGAATCTCATCTTGAAAATATGTCAAAGCAACAATGTGTATCGCTTCTTATGTTCTAAGACTTTATTCATACAGAACATGAGTGTATAAGTCTTATCTTGCATTATCCCGGAATAATTAAGGCAACTATGCGTGCAAGTAAACAACTCTGTCATACCTGACGACATACTTCGAGATGAAAAATTCTTTATATGTTAAATAATCAAAAGCACGTGAAATAATCAATACATTTGAACATAGATGAACAATGAAAGTTATTACACTTTATGCAGACCCAATGATCTAGAGTGTTTCACAAATACATCTATATTGACAACTTTAGTAAAAGGACCTATTATCATATCATGAATATATATATATATATATATATATATATATATCTAATTGTCATATTCCTTTTGTCATTATATCTCTGACAAAATGATACTTGCTCTCTATATGTTTTGATTTACTATAATACTTTACACTTTTGGTGTAGGCTACGCAGCCTAACTATCACAATAAACAGTAATTGGATCTCGCTTTCATTTAAGTTTAGGCCATTTATAAACCTTTTGAGGCATACAGCTTTTTGTACAGGCACGAGCAGACAACAAATTCTACTTCTATGTTAGATAATGTTATACAAGTTTGCTTCTTGCTATTCAAGGAAATTTTCCCTTGACTTAATTTAGAGGCAGAACCAGAAGAGGACTTTCTTTCGTCCAGGTCGCCACCCAAGTTTTTTATATATGTAACCAACTGGGCGAGTATCACTGCGTTGATAACACATAGCATACTCTATAGTGCCTTTTAGATAAGCTAGATTTTTTTTTTTCACAGCTATTCAATGTTTCTAACCTAGATTTTCCTAATATCTACTTACCAATTCAATTGCAAAATAGATATCTAACCTTGTACGTAATATTGTATACATGAAGCTACCGATGGCCTTAGCATATGGTGCCTGTTTCATTTTCTCACTTTCTTTAGGAGTTTTCGAGAACATATCGGGACTTAAAGTTTGTCCTTTTTCCATGAGTGTGTCCATTGGTTTACAATCACATAAAAAAGCTCAAGGACTTTGTAAATGTAAGGCTCTTGTGGTAAAGTCAAAAGTCTAGATTTTATACCTTGAAATTTTGACTCCCAAAATATAGATAACCTTACCTATATTGATCATCTCAAAAGTTGTTGAGATCTAGTATTTCGCTACCAAGAGAAGAGTTTTATTGTTACATGCCAAGTTTATGTTATCTACGTATAAAGATAGTAAAATAAAACCACCACTAGACTTCTTTACATAAACACAATAGTCCTCTTTTGCCATTTGAAATCCATATGACATGTTTGTTTCATGAAATCATATGTACCATTTTCAGAGGTTTGTCCGAGTGTAAATGGAACTTAAGAGTTTACATACATTTTTTTCTTTCCCTTTAGTTACAAAACTCTCAGACTATTTAATGTAAATCTCTTCCTCCAGTCCTTCATTGAGAAAAGCGGTCTTAACATCTATCTGATCGACAAGTCTATATGTGCGACTAGGGAAAGGATAAGACATAAAAAGGCAAATCCCATCAAAGGGGAGAATATCTCTTCATAGTCGATACCCTCTTATTAGAATAACCTCTCACCACTAACCTTATCTTGTACTTCCCAATTGAGCCATTTGTCTTCCGTTTAACGCGAAGGACCCACTTATTTCTAATGGCTTTTCTACATAACGGTAAGTTAACCAAATTCTAGACGTGGTTACTTTTTATTGATTCCATCTCTTATTCTATTGCTTTCATCCATAGGTCTCTCGTTGTTGAGTCGAGAGTTGCTTTCATATTCTTTGACTCATCACTATCATGTGAGGCCATCATGAATGCCTCCTCTTTAATTTCAAAATATTGTTGAGGAACATGAATTCTTCTACTTCTTCAAGTTGATGATTCAGGTATCGAATAATCAATAATCAATGTATGCCCACTGTGATCAATTTTTGGAGTAGGTTCTATAGGCACTTGTTCACTCCCACTATGATTAGCATCCTTTTGTGTGGTCGTTATTTCCTATGATTTATTTCAATCAGAGAAAGATAACTCTCTCTCAACATTACCCCTTAGTGGAAATTAATTGTTAAAGAATACAACATCACGTAATTCTATCTCTGTAATACTTTCATCTGAGTTTTCTCATATCAGTATATATCATTTCTCCTGCTCAAGGCACCGAATGAATATAGAGTTCAGCGACAGTTCTGGGTGTTCAACAATTTAGGCAGCGCCTAAGTGGTTCAAGCGCCACCTCGGTGTGCCTGATTTGATATACTACATAGGAGGTCAATATGCCTAGACAGTCAACTCTTAAAATATATATTTTTTTTTTAATTTTTTAGGTTTCATGAATATTTTTTTTACAAATATTTAATTATGATAAAAATAAAAATATATATTATTAATGTAGATGTATTTTTCATTCATTTTGTATAGACATGATATTATAATCATATAATAAATTTTTATAAATAGAAAAATGGCATGTATAATTTTTCATCGGTCAGAATAAAACGCCTAAACCATCTTGCTGCCTAGGCGCTAGGTACCAAGTGACCACCTACTATTCTAGCAACTTCTAAAATTTTGAAAATTAACTTGTTGATGAATTTTGAGTCTTGAATCGTAGGACTCTAATCTTCAACTCTTATTCACACTTTAGAAAGTTGTTCATCTCAAAATTAACAAGATTCCAAACTAATTGATTATATATATATCATAATTGATTTTGTCCAAACATTTGTATGAACTCTTTGATGTGTTCCTGCACTTTCTAAATAATGTCTCAAAAATTCCTTTCCTAGAAACCACCATGGCTAAAAAATGTACAGGTTATACAAAAAGTTAAATTTTCTACTTCATAAACTTGGCTTGGTTTAAATTAACATATTAGGTTCACATAAATAGATTAAAGGGTTATTTCCAAAAACACCCAATTTTTTCAAACGTTTCATTTTGAGCACCTGGTTTTGAAAACTTTTGAAAAACTACCCCCAAAATCAAAACCACTAGTGGTTTTGGTATTTTTGTGAGCGGTTTTGGTGTTGTATGAGTAATTTTGATTTTAGGGAATTTTCGAATGGGTTATTTCCAAAAACACCCCATTTTTTCAAACGTTTTACTTTGAGCACCCGGTTTTGAAAGTTTTGGAAAACCACCCCCAAAATCAAAACCACTAGTGGTTTTTGGTAATTTTGTGAGTGGTTTTGGTGTTGTATGAGTAATTTTGATCTTAGAAAATTTCCGAGTCTCTAAACTAAACATATAGAATTTCAAAACCACTCATACAACACCAAAACCACTCACAAAATTACCAAAAACCACTAGTGGTTTTGATTTTGGGGTGGTTTTCCAAAACTTTCAAAACCGGGTGCTCAAAGTGAAACGTTTGAAAAAATGGGGTGTTTTTGGAAATAACCCATTTTCGAATCTACAAATTAAAACATATAAAATTTCAAAACCATTCATACAACACCAAAACCACTCACCAAAATACCAAAACTAGTAGTGGTTTTGATTTTGGGGGTGGTTTTCCAAAAGTTTCAAAACCGAATGCTCAAAGTGAAATGTTTGAAAAAAATAGGGTGTTTTTGGAAATAACCCATAGATTAAATTGGATAAACAAGTTAACCTATTAAGAATAAGTGAATCTATTTATTTTCAACTCATTATTTTATTTAATTTCAATTCTATTATTATATTAAGTGGGTTCCACTTACAAAGTGCTTAGATAATTCATGGTGTCAAAATTTTGTATAATTCTTTTTTAATAGATTTTATAAACCTAGTTCAAAATTTTAATTTACAAAAAAAATATTTTTGAACCTGCTCATCCAGATGATAAATCACTCTTTCAAATAGCTAAACATGATTACAGTAATTCTTGATCAAACTATTATTTGTTCACCTGAAATATACGTGCCAAACAAAGCAAACTGGACAGTAAATGCCTATTTTATAATTTTTTCTATTTATTCTCATTTTCAGAAACAATTTTTTTAATAATTAAAATTAATTTAATTAATATTTTAAAAATACTGAAAAATAAAATTATGTTAAAAAATATTAATTTATTTGATCATATTTTTAAGAATAGAAATAAAAATACAAAAATTTCAATTAATAATAATAAAAAAAAGACAACTAGAATAGAAAATTTGAATTAATTAAAACCAAAATACTGTTTATTAGGATTATCTTGAATTACAAGGATTTCCTTTTAGGAAGGTTTTCCTATTTTGAGTTTGGATCTATTTCCTAATGGTTTGATTCATTATTTTGGAAAGATTTAGTTTTCCTAATTTGATTGATTGTATTCCTTAGTTGGAAAGGAAACAAATTAGGAAAGTATATTTGATGATCACTATAAATAGAGTTGTCTCATGAAGAAGAAAGTATCCCGTCCCTTTGGGGTGGTGATCATTGGAGTTGGGTCATACCTGTGGGGGTAATGATCATTGGGGTTGGGGTCTCGCCATTAAAGAGATTTTGAGTTGAGATTGGGGTCATGCCTGCCTAGTGGGGTAATGATCATTGGATTGGGATCATGTCTGCCGAGTGGGGTAATGATCATTGGATTGGGGTCATGCCTGCCTAGTGGGGTAATGATCATTGCATTGGTGTCATGCCTGTCGAGTGGGGTAATGATTATTGCATTGGGGTTGTCTCGCCATTAAGGAGATTTTTATTTGGGGTTGTCTCGCCGTGGTGGAGTTGTTCGCCTAAAAGAGATTCTGGTTGAGAAAGAAAACAATTTTGTGTGGAGAGAGAGTACTGTTTGAATGACTTGTATTCCTTATTTCTCATAGTAAAGTTGTTATCTTTCCGTGGATTAGGCAATTTGCCAAACCACGTTAAATATTGTGTTTGTGTTTGGACTGATTGTTTTGGTTGAATCGAACTAGAAATTAGGAAGAAATTGGGATAGAACCGGAAATTTCCCAACAAACTAGTATCAGAGCTTTGGTGGAGGTTTGTTTGAAGATCAAGTTTGAAGCGGACACCTCGATTGGAATTCGTATCCATGATGTAGACCAGTGAGATAAATTAAGTGAATATTTTGATCAGCAGAATTTTCTGGACAGCTTGGAAGAATTGAAGATTTCTCCTTAACCGACCGTTGGATGATGCTCAAACTTTATTCGAATATTTTACACATATATATCTATAACTTTTGACCGTTCTGATTTTGCATTAATGACAGGAATAAAGAGATATGATATCAACAATAGGGTTCATGGGTTTCACGGATCTGTCCTGCGCTGTCAGATTGAAAAAGGCATATCTCTTGAATGAACCGTTGGATTAGGCTGAATTTTTGATATGTTGTAGAAGACACATGAAGGTTAAACTTGGACGGTGGAGATGAGTTTTGGAGATTTCTAGAAGGAGCGATGTTGAACAGAATATGACTATTGTGTATTGGAAGAATGGTAAAGTATGAGATTGAGATCAAGAACTGAAAATATCTGGATTTGGGAATTGGTAGTTTCCCATTCGAGGTGGAGAAATATTTTGGATTTGATAGAAAATGAATTGAATGATGGAGACAAATTTGGTTTGATAGTGATCAAAGGAAATAGATTCAAAAGTTTTAGGTGATTCAAGTCAAGGTGGAGATTTGTTAGGATTGTCTTGAATCACAAGGATTTCCGTTTAGGAAGGTTTTCCTATTTTGAGTTTGAATCTATTTCCTAATGGTTCGATTCCTTGTTTTGAAAGATTTGGTTTTCCTAATTTGGTTGATTGTATTCCTTATTTGGAAAGGAAACAAATTAGGAAAGTATATTTGATGATCACTATAAATAGAGTTGTCTCATGAAGAAGAAAGTATCCCGTCCCTTTGGGGTGGTGATCATTGGAGTTGGGTCATACCTGTGGGGGTAATGATCATTGGGGTTAGGGTCTCGCCATTAAAGAGATTTCGAGTTGAGATTGGGGTCAAGCCTGCCGAGTGGGGTAATGATCATTGGATTGGGGTCATGCCTGCCGAGTGGGGTAATGATCATTGCATTGGGGTTGTCTCGCCATTAAGGAGATTTTGATTTGGGGTTGTCTCGCCGTGGTGGAGTTGTTCGCCTAAAAGAGATTCTGGTTGAGAAAGAAAACAATTTTGTGTGGAGAGAGAGTATTGTCTGAATGACTTGTAATCCTTATTTCTCATAGTAAAGTTGTAATCTTTCCGTGGATTAGGCAATTTGCCGAACCACGTTAAATATTGTGTTTGTGTTTGGATTGATTGTTTTGGTTGAATCGAACTAGAAATTAGGAAGAAATTGGGATAGAACCGGAAATTTCCCAACACTGTTTTATATTATTTTTTACTTTTTTATTTAGGACCTTTTTGTTAAATAGCGTTTTTAATTAGAGATTAGCGTTTTCAGTCGTTTTAGAGGTTTGACCAAAATCAAACCTCTAATTTTGTTAAACAGCTAGTTTGGTTAATTGTAACTTAATCAGCTGATTTGATCCAAAACGCTAATTTTCAAAATGCTGATAGTAGGAGCTAGGAGCGCTTGAGAGGTTTTAAAATTAAAGGTTTGTTAAAAAGACCAAATTACCTCAATTTTAATCAGATTTATATCAATTATATGTTAATAAAATAATTGAAACGTATTGTAATAATATTTAATATTTTCAGTATTATTTTTTTTATTATAATATTTTATAATTAAAAATTTTTATATATTTTTTTTTACTATTGTAGCAAATATATTATTTTTTTAATATATTATTTTAATTAATAATTGATATAAAAATAGTAAATATTATTAAAATTATTATTTATTAGTATTATTAATAAATATAAAAATAGTTAATCCATTTTATTATCTATTTGAATGCAGTAATGTAAGATATATTTTGTGAAAAATAAAAGTAAACTTTTAAAAATGTTCATTTACGTCATTTTATAATTGAATCCGCTAATAGTATATTATTAAACCGCTAATTACCAAATATTGTATCATCAATCCGCTAACCGCTAATAGTTGGTCAAACCGCTAATTGAATCCGCCAACTGCCAACCGCTAATTGAATCCGCTAACCGCTAACAGCTAATTGCCAAACATGCCCTTAATTTATTTAAAAATAATTTCACTTTTAGTTCTTTCAAAATCTTAATTAAATTAACTTAAAATTATTTCTTTTAAATTTTAATATCACGAAATTAGAGTTCGTAAATATTTTAAAACATTTAAACACAGATACATGTTTAACAAATATATTTTTTCATATCTACTTATCAAAACTTTTCACCCGGATTTTAAATTCAATTGGAATTATTAATCAAATTTTCAATGCAATTTGGTCATGTTCTTTATTATTTCCGATCATCATTATTCTGAAGAATTAATTTATTTTAATTCATTTTAAACAAAATTTCTCACCGTATAACCCTACAATCACTTAAAAGTTAGAACAGCAGTAGTATTTAGTTATAACTTTTAATTATGATAATAGTGATTGAATTAATTGTTGTTCAGTTCATTTTAAAATTATATAAAATATTAATTTAATTTAAAAATATTTTTATATATTTTAAAATCTTAAAAAGAAGTAATAGTAAAACTGTACTAAAAAAAATAGAAATTTTTAAATATCTTCTCTTAAAAAATAATTACTTTAAAAATATTTTAGTCGGTAAAAATACTTTCATCCTTACATCTCTTAGAAAAGAAGGTTTGGTGTCTTCTTCTATTTAGTTCTCTGACCACCTCCAAGAAAGTGAGGATGGGATCAAAGGGAACTTCGGTCGGTGTGGTGTTGATTGATTGGTTATCTGACACTTAAATTAATAGGGGTATTTCTTTTAGGAAAAATAAAGGAAAAGTTTGGAGAAATGTTCAGAGAGATTTAGAGTATCTAAAATGGTAACATCTCTCATTAGATACATAAGAGCATCCAGAGTAGTAACATCTCTTATTAGATGCTCAATTGTGGACCCATGCCAACGATAATATTTCAACATCTCTTAGAACATATGTGTCTTTCAATGCTAGCATTTTATTTAGATGCTCAAACTAACACATGTCATATTATTATTGGATTAATAAAAGAAATTAATAAAATATACACCACCTTCTATTTGAAGTATCGATGCCCACTCCAGAATCTCTCATTCTCTCTCTTCTATGAGCACCGCTTTGGGCACCTATATACAATGGTGGCATCCAAGAGCATCTCATTCTCTCTCCTCTGCGCCATTGAGCATCCCATTGGAGATGGTCTAACGGTGTATTTCTACATCTCTCGTATTTCAGTAATAGCATTTCATTTAAATGTCTAAACTGACACATGTCATAAAATTATTGGACCAATAAAAATAAAATAATAAAATATCCACCACTTTCAACTTGAAACATCAATGTTTACTCCATCATCTCTCGTTCCCTCTCCTCATTCAGCATCTGCTTTCGGCACTCACCTACAACGGTGACATCCACCAACATCTCATTCTCTCTCCTGCAGGCATCTCATTGGAGATGGTATTAACTGAGAATCTATATTTATAGAGAGCGTAAGATATGATGATGATCTGTTAGAGGATCTAATCTAATGCTAGGGAATGATCCAAGCTAAATCCCACCTACTTTGGACAAGTAGATTGATTAGTTAGTTATTTAAAAATATGCATCACAGTTAGATTATTAATTATTTTAGAGCTAGTTAATAAATTTGGACCGAAAGATCGTAACTCGTCCTTTTAAATGCAATCTTAAAAATAACATAACACTTAAAACTGGAAAAGACTTAGGTAGGCTGGATTATCGTAAAATTTTGTCGACCAACCACTAATTGACACGTGTGCATCAAGTGACGAGAGGGATGACAACACTTACATCAAGAATTAGATCTTAGGAATTTGATCGAACGATAATGCTGATGTCCAGATATAGAAATGAACCTTTTTTTTTTTTTTTTTTTAATTATTATGTATCTCCCCCTATACTTACCAAACATAGCATGAGAAATGGTTTAATATTAACGGTGAATGGGAAAGGGAAGAATTAATAGGGGGTATAATGGAATAGAATGGGCAATCACTTTCCAAGTAGCAATAAATTGACTCCAAAACAGATAATATCATCTGTCACTTGAACTAAATCGCAATTAATGCCAGTGGTTTCACCCACAACCCCCTCTCTCACTCACAGCACAATACATATCCATGGGCTCTTCCATGCAATTGCATATCTATCCAATCACCAAATTGAACTCTCACATTCCCTTCTGTTAAAAAAATAAAAATAAATAAAGCTGAAAACAACTTGTCAACACCTATTTAAAAAGTTGGAAAAAAAAGCCATCCACAAGCCCAAAAATATTTATATTAAAAAAAAAAAAAAAATTAATGACACTCCCATAACAAACAAATACTGAAAAACAAAACAAAATTGATATCCCAGACAGATCTCTCAACACACAAGTTGTGGTGGAGATCCAGTTTCCTCCACACTCCTTCTCTTCCTCTTTAAATTTCGAAAATACAAACAAACAAAAACCAAACAGCTAATAATTCAACCTCCTTATCTCTCTCTCTAATTGCACCACTCTATCTGAGATTCGATTAATGCTAGCGATATCATCATCGTCGTGTTTGAAAGATGAGAAGCAAGGAGGAGATATGGAGAGTTTCAGCGACGACTTTCCCGACTTCTCTTCTTCGGATGCTAATTTGCTCGATAGTATCGACTTCGACGATCTTTACATGTTACCCGATTTGGAGATGGACCCGGATATCCTCGCCGATTTTTCCATCCACGAATCCGACTTAAACACGTCATCACCTAAAGCCGAAGAAGAGAAAATATCGTCTAAACCTGAAGGAAACCAAGTGGTGCCTCGTTCTAACTCTCCTCCGAAGGCGAGAAAATCATCGGGGCAAAGCAAGAGTAACAACGGTGGTAGTAATAAGAGAAAAGTGAAGGTAAATAATTGAAGTCACGAGAGTTATGTTTTTGTCTTTAGTGAATTGTGTTGAAGTATGTGTATGTGTAGGTGGATTGGACTCCGGAGTTGCACAGGAGATTTGTGCAAGCAGTGGAGCAACTGGGTGTGGATAAGGCTGTGCCTTCCAGGATTTTGGAGATCATGGGGATCGATTGTCTTACTCGGCATAACATCGCTAGCCATCTTCAAGTACTCTTTTTTAAATTTATTTTTACTGTACACTTGCATTTGCCTCACGTAATTGCTTTTTTCAATTTTGTCGCCTTTCTTTTGGATTTAGGGTTTTTTTTTTTTTTTAAATTGAATTTTTGTTATGATGATTTGGTTGTAGAAATATCGATCTCATCGGAAACATCTGCTGGCTCGAGAAGCGGAGGCGGCGAACTGGAGTCAGAGACGGCAAATGTACGGAGGGAAGAGAGATGTGAATCCGTGGATAGCGGCAGCGACGACGATTGGTTTCCCTCCTCCGATGCACCACTTCAGACCTTTACACGTGTGGGGACATCCAAGTATGCACGTGTGGCCTCCTAAACATTCACCACCTTCATGGCCTCATCCTCGTCCGCCGGACTCTTCCTTTTGGCACCACCACAACAACAACCGAGTCAGTAGCAGTTATTTTTATTAATTTTTTATTTTTTAAAAATTTTGAATAGTGATTTATTTATTTATTTATTTATTTATTTGTTTTGGGTGTGTTTAGGGTGGTGCTACGAATGGAGGAACAGCAGCAGGGACACCTTGCTTTCTTTCTCAGTCTCCTTTGACAGCAGTAAATTTTATTTTAATCCTTTGTTATTATTATTTTTTTTTTTTTTTATAGTTTTGTTGTTTGTGTTGATTTACTTAATATTTTTACAGCAGAGAATGGGAACAGGCGTCGCTCCCCCTAACCCTGCTTTCATCGACTTCCATCCAGTAAGCCATTCTCTTCACTATATTTCTTATTGCTTTCTCATTTGGGAATTCATTTTCACTCCTATTTTATACCTTTTTTTTATTTAGTTTATAAATTAAAAAGAATTGAAGAATTTGAAATAAACATCCTAAAGTTAGTAGTTAATTAAATAAATCCATTTTGATAAAATATATATTATATTAAAAATAAATAAATAAATAAATAATTTTTTCCTGTCAAATTTATAATAGATAAACAAAAAATATAAATTAATTAATTTAAAAGCAAAAGATCAACTAATTATTTTTCATAAAATTAAAATGTATTTAACTTTTTAAACTATAATTAAACTTATTTTAAGGAATTTTTAATATCAAATTAATCATTTAAAAAAATTATTTATATTATTTTATTAAATTCAAATTTTAACAACTACATCTTAAATTAATAAAATTTATAAAAATAAGATGAACTTTTATATTAAAAAATATACAATACTATTAAATGCAGCATGGACAAATTATAACACAACTGATTTCAAATGACCATTATGATTCTTCATCCATACTTCTAATGCTTTCAACTTAACATAAGAACTAGGGTTTGCTCATATCATTTGAAGATTAATGTTGGTTTTAGTTAGAATGAGTCCTCAATTAATCAAATTAACATATTATATTAATTATTATTTTCTAAAAGTAAAGAGGGGCTTTATTTTATAAACAAATAAAAATGTAATATTAAATAAAATTATAATAAAAATATGTTGTTAGCTGATTTGATAAGATAATCTTATTTAATATTTTCCTGAAATTCTAAGTAAAAAAATTATAAAATATTCCAATATTTTTAAAAATTTTAAATACATGACTGAAATGGTTACCATATAGAAAAACAATAGTAATATATTTGAGATAATAAAGAGTTTGTTTGATGGAAAAAATGCGCAGTCGAAAGAGAGCATAGACGCGGCCATTGGAGATGTTTTAGCGAAGCCATGGCTGCCACTTCCTCTGGGGCTGAAACCTCCCTCGACAGATAGCGTGGTGGTGGAATTGCAGCGCCAAGGGATTCCAAAGATACCACCCACTTGTGCTTGAACTCACTCAATTCGACGACATTTCCTTCCTGTTAATCTGCACCAGTCTCTTTTTATTTGTAGAGTAGTAATTAATTATGCTGTTTGGCTCTATTGTGTGTTAATGCTCTTATTTATTTTCAAGCCTAAAGCTTCGTGTATCATATCAAAATTATGCGGATAGTTTTGTAACGGAGGATATCTATCGACTGTGATTAATTATGAGGTTACAATAACAATGATTTGAGTCCGTTTCCACGTATATACCTGTTATTATGCTTCTGACATGTGTGTACCTTGTTGAAGGTTGTTTTAAATAATGCTACGAGTAATTGGATTCAACTGGATTCTAGTTCTCATATTAACAATACACGTCAAATGGTTGTTGGCAAATGTCAACTAGAAAAGTAATGTTGACTTGATTCATCTCATTCTTCTCCTACATAAATGTAGATGAGAATGGTGATACGGTATGAGTTTTTTTTTTTTCTCCACTTTAAAATTCCCTCACATCATTATTACAGTTCAAGATAGATCAAGATCTTCCGCAGAGTAATTATCACAGGTATGTATGCCCAATTAATGGTGTTCATGGGCCGGATTCAGGACCAACCCGGACCATCCGTTATGTCATACCAAGTTCGAGGATCCAAATGAAAAGTCATGTCAAGTTCGAGGGTGTATCATTTTTTATAAGAAAGCGGAAAAAAAAAATCTGGTTCATGATTTTTTTTATTCATGCTCAAGTCCACATCGGTATGAAGGATCCAAATGGCACCTTTTTGACAAGTTCGAGGTTTCGAATGAAACTTCACTAACTTTAAGTGTTCAAGTAAAAATCATACCAACTTAAAGGGTAAAATAGTGAATATTTCATTAAAAATAGTGAAAGACACCCCATTGGTACTCAAGCATTCCTAGAAGTAAATGCACATTATAAATAAAATCAAGGTTGTGGATCTGGTAATGGTTACCGTGATTGTAATCATGACCATGGTTCTAGACATAGAAATGTTTACAAAAATGAACGTGGAAACGGTTGTGGAAATGGCCAAGGATCTGAAAGTGATCAAGGACGAGGTCGTGATTCCAGTGGAAATTATGGACATCTATATAGTAATCCGAATATTCTCCAGAAATGGAATATTTATAGTTTGAGTTCCACTAAAGATAAAGAGGTTTAGGAGCGACCAAAGTTCAACCGTAGTCCATTAGATAGATGTGGTGTCCCCACTTATTATTCGAGAATTTATCATTATTCCAAGCACATAGTTGAAGCTTATCAAAAGTTGAAGCATGAACAAGAAAAAGGAAAAGAACATTGAAGCGAATATGGCTAATGATTTTGGCGATGGTGATATCAGTCCTGTCTACATATCAAATTTAGAAACTGCTAATTTTTTCAAACATCTCGATGGAAGAATTGATCACCTGATTGGTGATGGAAATGTTGATTACTAGTGAATGGAAGAATTGATCACCTGATTGGTGATGGAAATTTTGATTACTAGTGAATGTATTTTCCTTGTTTTAAACTATAAATACAATGAAATGTTTTAGGCTATAAATATTTGTAAATAGTTATGAATATGTGTTACATTTCAATTCAACAAATGTTTTTTTTTTATTTATTAAAGGTTATGGATTTGAACCAAGAAATAGTTGTATCAGCAGATATATGTTTACTCGATAGTGCTATAACTCACACTATCTTGAGAGAACAAAAAAATTTCTTAAATTAATTCCAACTCAAGTTAAGGTAAATACAATATCATGTCTAGTAGATCTGATAGAAGGATCTGGAGAAGCTTTGATATTGTTACCAAATAACACTAAATTGGATATAGAGGATGCGTTATATTCTTACAAATCCACAAGAATGAAAGATCAAATTGAAATAGTTTATGAAAAGAGTATTCTATATCTATGTATTATTTTGAACAACTCAGGTCAGAAACTTATGGTTGAAAAATTACCTATTTCATCATTTGGATTGTATTATACAACCAACAGACATATTGAAAGTCATGCTATCGAAAATTAGAAGTTGTAAAATTTTATTGATAAATTAACTTTTAAATTAATTTTTGTAGAAAAAAGTAACTTTTATTAATCAAGGGCTTAAGAATGAAGATAAGAGAAAAAGGAATGAAACGGACTAAAAAGTTAGAAAAAAAATAGAGAAAAATATACCAAAATGGCACTACAATCTGGAATTTAGGCATAAATCCTCATAAAAGCTTCAAGAATATATGTCAGTATGTTTTTCAAAAAATTTTATAGTTCATTTAATGGAAAATCACTCCAGAAACCTTTAAAAGCATACAATGATCCAATATGGTAGAAATTCTAGTCTCGAAAAATCACCAAATTTGTCCAAAAGCATTAAAAAGATGCACAACAGTGATACTATAATCCGTCTTCTTGTTTGATTTGATATAAATTTCTAACTTGTAGTAAATTGACTAAGTCCAAACATGGTTCCTTTTTCACATCCTAAATCTATAATTTTTTGGCAAACTAATTGGCGAACATCTTTCACATTCTTTATCTCATCAGCATCATGAGAAACTCACCTGAAATATTCCTCTTTGATATCAAAATGGCGATGAGAATTTATGTTCTTTCACTCCTACAGATTGATGACTTAGGCATTAATGAATCATTAACCATTATACATCTAATGTGACACGCTCTGTTGTTGGTTCATTGGGCACTTGGTCATTCTCACTTGAAAAATAAATTGAAAATATTCTTTTAGTTTGTTTACCGAAATTTAGTATGGGTACTTAGTTCTCTGATTTATTCAACTCAAAGAAAGTAGACTCTCTTTTTTACATCACCTCTTCTTGAGTATTCTTTCTCCAAGAAAACTACATCAATTGACTCTATTTATGTGATACTCCTATTTGAATTTTCTCCTATAAATAAATATATATATATATATATATGCTCATGACATCTTATGAAGATGCATTTATTTCCTCTAGTGCCCAATTTACCATATTTGCTCAAAAAATCATGTACATAACCGACTGCCACCCCAAGTGTCACGTATAAGAGTGGTTATGTTTCTACATGTTCATATTTCATATGGAGGTGAGGTTAGTAATTCAGTTGAGACCCAATTGAGAATATGTGTAGTGGTAATAATGCATCCCTAATATGAAATTGGAATGCTTTTTTGTTATCAATGTATTCATCTCCATTAATATTCTATTCATTTATTCATTAACCCTATTACGTTGAGGAGTTCATAGAATAGTTAACTACCCAACAATGCCTTTTTCCTAAAATAATGTCTTAAATTGCTTACATCGATACTCAAGTTCTTGATCAGTAAAAATGGATTGCTCCTGATAAAATTGGATATAAATACTGCTTGTGGATGACATGGTATGATTTGAATTTGAAAAAGGAAATTCATCTACTACTGTATTATCATGGATATAAATTTTCTTTTTAACATTTAAATAAAAAGCATTTAAAGAAATTTAAAATATATATATATATAATTGTTTCTGGTGATTTAGACGTGGGATAGAACATATGAAATTCCATATTCAAGTTGATATGGTGGATTATTTTTGTTGATACATCATATAGATAACGAAGTGCAATTACTATATTAGGAAATATAATTTAAATTTTCACTTAGGTGGCAATGTAAAAACACAATTGATGTAGTACATTGAAGATGTTCTAATACTTTTATAGTCTTATCTAATCGATTTTCCACCAATATCAAATACATGCCAAAGCAATAAATTGTCTTAGATTTGTGGGTACTAGATAAACTCGTCCAAAAAGTATAAAGTCTTCTATAAAGGTAATAAGATATGATGCATCATTCCTCACTCTAACATCCATCAGACTATAAATATCATAATAAATTGGTTCTAATCGACTATTTGCTCTAGTAGTTTTACCTAAAGGTTTCATAGTACTATTTATAGCAAGACAATGACTATAGATTGCTAATATGATCTTACCATGAGATCGTATCCCTTTTGTGACCAACTTGTTCATTCTATCATATTCTATATGACCAACTCTAACATGTCTTTTTTTTTACATCTATATCAGTAGAGGTAACCAATGAAAAACTTATATTTATCAAAGATGAATTTTCAACAATTTCAATATTCAACACAGTGAAAACATCCAAAATATGTCAAAACCTAAACAACTAGAGCCATAAAATAAACTTAAATCATTATTTTCAAACATAAGCTTATAAAAAAAATAATAATAAATAAATAAATAAAAATTAAAAAAAAAAGCTAGAATAGAAAAACGCTTGCACCTTACATCTAGAGCATAAAAAACATAATGTAGGAACAACATTTTCAAATTACAAAACTCAATGCCTTTAAATTCCATATGCAAAATTTTTCATATATATCAGTCATGTACGTTATGAAATCTAATGGTACTCGATAAATACTCTCTTATCTCTAGCTACATGGTCCTTATAACTGAGTTTATAATCCACTTAGGATAATACTTATGAGTGGACATCTCTTTCTTAGACTGATGCATTCATTAGCAAAATGACTTAACTTGTCACAATTATAGTTTTTCACTTTGCTATTATCCTTTATCTGACTACCATCATGCCTCACTTCCTTCCTTGGGTTATTGATCTCACGCTTATTAGGTTTAAAACACCCTTTTCTACTTATTCCCCTTGGTCACTTCTTATGCTTAGAACCATTTCTTTGCATGCTAGATTCAACCATGTAAAGTTGGCTTGAGTCATAACCTTTTCTAATCGCTTGTTCTCGAGCTCAATATAATGTATTGTATCATCGAATAGTGATATTATCATTGTGTGTTATACTGATGCTTATATGTTTCATCTACTAGTGAAAGACCTGAAACGCTCGGTGCTTATTGCTCATCCGTGAGGATGTAACTAACTAACTTAAGCTATTGTATCATATTGGCTATGTCTCTAAAATTTTATTGCATGTTTTGTTCGTAGCGCTTTCTATACGTGTCAAAGTTAATGGTTAGTTGCCTGAGTTTCGTACCCAGATATCTTTGATCGATTCACATGAGGTTTTAAACTATGTTAGACGTTATCTTTATATGCATAATGATTTTCTTGTGCTTCTTGAAAAAATCTAGATCTTTATCTCGTTTTGATTAAACAGATATGTCACATTCTAGTTTTATCATTGATGTTAAAAAGAAATAATTGATGTTAAAAAGAATTTCAAGAGCCTCATATTTCAAAAGGATGTCATATGTCAAAATTATCATCGTTCAATTTTTAACCATTGTTCAACTCAGCAGTGATGTTTTTTAAACTAGAAGTCATTTTAGTGGAAACATATAAACTCCTTAGATATTATGTATGTTCTTTAAGTCTAGCACAATTTCATCTAATTTCTATATTACATCAACTCAATCAATCATAAACACAACAAATATAATTGAGGTAAAAATTTTATATATATATATATATATATATATATATATATATATATATATATATATATATATATATAACCAACAAAAGTGTTGAAGTTGAAAATCGAACAGGCAAGAGATGACTCAGGTAACTTCCTTTCAAAACATATATTTAGAAGCTGTGGGCCAACATGGCTTGAATACCCGTGCGAAATGCACTTTGCCCGAATTTGAGGATCAAACCTGAATTTAGAAGCGGTGGGCCACGTATATTATCTAAATGATTTTTTTAATTAAGCAAACGTATTTAGGATAATCCAATCATAACGAATATAAAATTCCTAAATATCTAAGTAATTAAATCTAATAAAAATAGAAAAATAATTATAAATAATAATAATAAATATAAATATAATTTTAAAAAATAACAATATAAATAGAGATCTCGATTGATAGAAATTCATTTAAAATACTTAATCGAACTTTTACTAAAATATGTGTAGATAATGAATTTTCGTATCTTAATAATTGTTACGCTTCTTCCTTCTTTCTATTTTTTCCATTCACGAAGGACAGCACTATCGAACCGGATAACATTACATGATATTAACAACAAAACTAGTGCTAACAACATAATTCGAGACCTCCACGTCCTACTATCTTCGCTAAAAATAATCAAGTGACGTTTGACATTAACTGTTGAGTGACTGTCATTTTTTATTTTTTATTTAAATAATGATTAAAAAATTAACAAATATACTTATTTACCATTTACATTCCAACTCTGAAGGTGGTGCAGAATTCTTTACAAATTTACCCCTTTTTCACCTAATAGTAAGGATAGTGAAAGGCCAAGAAGTATTTAACAAATAAAGATGAAATTCATGGGGATATCATTTATACCTACTGTATTTATTGTTGAATAACAGAAATGCCTAATTTTGAAGAAGGAATGATACACCTGCTCTCAAGGAGGTGATGAACCAACGTACATAAATAGTGTGATAAACGAAACCATATAAATTTGAGATTTGAACTTCAAATGAAGTGAGAGCCCACTTATTCCAATCACATGATGAGAAAAAAAGTTGGATTATGCCAATATTAGACCATCGTAGGCTATTTCTTGTGTAGTGTCAGTTACCATGCAAGCACTACGGCTGATCCAAAATCAAAATAAAGCAAACATCCGATTCTACAAAATAAAAAATGAGCAAAACTAATTCTTTATTGAATCGTCTAAAAATCCACATTACACATTAACAAGGAATCAGTTCCGTGAACCACTTGACGAGTCTGACGGGAAGCTTCACAAGATCGACGGCACAGTTAGCGAGAGCAGCAAAGCATACGCAGCACGGGAAAATGCAACTCAACGCACTCCTGCACCCACCACATACCATAACATTATACATCAAATAAAATGAACAGACAGTATCAGACGAACAAAGATTTAAAAGAGAAAAAAAGTTACCCGATAATCCAGACGAGGAGGCCGAGGAGAGAGATGAGAAGAGCGAGCAAGGCGAATGGGAGGCCAATCAAGAACCCCAATGGCCTACACCCCATTTTGTTCTTCTTCTTCTCTGAGAGAGAAACAGCAACAGCGCCCATTTGTTATGTACACTTTCAGATTCATTATGGTAACCAAACACGGTTCAGAGTGTGTTATAACCACCTCTTTACGTGTTTTCGACAGATAGCTCCATTATCTCAACATGCCAACGTGGCACATGCACGTTTTGTATTTACTGGGAGATTTTATTCGCCTAATTTGTCTAAATATAGGGGTGTAGTTGTAAATAGTTTTTATGTACAAGGGTCTGTGCAAAGGTAAGGGACTTATTGCGTCTTTAATTATATTGCTAGTTGTTTAATTTGTAACGCATTATTATTTTTTCTCATTATTTATTATGTGACATGTCCTAAAATTTAAGAGTTTCAACGTTCCCCAGAGAGATATGCTCATAGTAAAGAAACATGGCATCTTACAAGTTTCATGTTTTTTTATATTTTATTTAATTTATATTTAAATTCTTTTCATTATTTGATATTTAAAAATTTGATTTAAATTTATAAATTCAATGGTTAAATATATATATATATATATATATATAATAAACTTTTATATTTAGCTTGTGTTCTTGAGTTTTCAACAAATTTGATCAAGCGCAATTCATAAATATATGAAATATATGTGGAGTGGTCGTGAAAAAACACGGTCAGAGGGTCTGAGAGAAATTTTTTATTTTTTTTTTGCCAGACCTTGAAGATCTGAGATATGAAAGGATTTTTCAGCTCTTTTTTCTTGGAGTTATTGTCCTATTTACAAGATTCCTTGGTAGGTAATTGAGTTTTAGTTCTGTTGGGTCTCTTCGTTATTATCTGATTTATTTATCCTTTCCTTTATTTATTTTCTGTTAGCAGTTATCCAAATTTTGAATTTGAATTGGGTACTTTCGAGTTCCTCGTTAGGATCACTATGATACTTTTAATGAGATTTCCCGATTATCTACGTGTTGAGTCCATATAATCGCTTACTTAGTTTTCCTTACATTTTGAGTAATCGCACGCGCGTGCGATTGCTTGCTGAAGTTGACGGACCTCTTGCGGCCGTACTCTTTCTGAAGTGTGTTGGCAATCGCACTTTTTCTGAAGTGTGTTGGCAATCGCATGCTACCTGTTCCTTCGTATTATGAGCGATCGCATTCTCCTTCATTCTCGTATAACAGGCAATCACATGTTTTATGAAGTTCTTTGCGATCGCTAGCTTTTTGACTTGGGCTCATTCTTAGAGACTTAAACAAGCTCTCCCTGATCTCATTTTCACTTACCACTACAATACTCATATATCTAATATATGAAAAAATCTTGCACTTGTATGAGTGTAATTCATACAAATTTAGAATTTTTTTTAAATGAAATTGAAATCAAACTTTTTAAAAAGGATATTTCAACATGGATAATCACGGTAGGTTTGTCAAAATTTCCAATAAATCACGCCAGTTTCGTTTGTTTGTTTGTTTTTTTTTTTTTTTCATTTTGTCACTTTCTATTAACTGACGAGATAGGTATTGTTCATCCACTAACGGATGAACACTTATGAACACTTATCTAGGTGTTTTTGGAAGTTTATAACCAATAGTAGTTTATGGGTTCTTACCCTTCAGTTATAGACCAAAACACCCTTCGACTGAAGGTACGGTCCCCTAATGGTGTAATGGGCCTAAAATGATATATATATATATATATATATATATATATATATATATATATATATATATATATATATATATATATATAAACAAAAATTAATTTGTTAGGTTGGAATGGTTCAAATTAAGTAATTATTTTAAAATTTGATATCATTTTATTAAAAATAATATTATAATATTTTTCTAAATATTTCTTTTATAATAATAATAGTATAATATTATAAGATATACTCATTATGTATTTGGAAAAGCGTAGAATATAAAATTATATATATGATGAACTTTTAATAGAATATAAATAAATACTATAAATATTTAATAATATTAAAAAAAAAATTAAATTATATTAATAAGAAAATTAAATAAATAAATATAAATTATATTTTACTTTAAAATAATTTTTATAATGATAAAATAATAATTAAAAAGATCAATACATGAAATAGGTTAAAATAAACTTTCAAAAAATTAACCAGTTCAAATTAAGTACCTAAATCAATATATATTTATCTATAATTAATCATCACTTTAAGGGTCGTTAGTGCAATTTATTCATATGAAAAATATAATTTTCTAGAAAAATTTTATTTTTAGGCTATAAAAAGTTTAATATATAATTATAGGTCTATTTTGAAAAGTTTACAAATTTAAATATTAATTTTCACTCCATAGGCCATTCATAGACTTTTACCATAATTCACATAATATGTGAATGATAAAAATTCAAGAATATTTTAGAAAACTCAGTTTATAGAGTAAAACTAAACTTTTAAAAATTTATTTTGGTATGTTTTTCAAAACAGTCATATAATTGTATTTTAAATTTTAAAAAA
Organism: Cardiospermum halicacabum; assembly: GCA_031304145.1. Taxonomy (NCBI): domain Eukaryota; kingdom Viridiplantae; phylum Streptophyta; class Magnoliopsida; order Sapindales; family Sapindaceae; genus Cardiospermum; species Cardiospermum halicacabum. The sequence continues at coordinate 7,085,691 of CM062398.1, read as the reverse complement.
TCTATTTAAAAGATTTTTTTATTTTAATTTTTAGAGAATTTTAATTATGAGATTTAAATTTGTTCAATTAGAGGGGAAAAAACAACTAAGATTTATAAGTGTAAAAACTGTGAATGTGGAGTATATTAGATATTTTCGTTATTTTTTAAAAAATTTTAATTTTAAAAATTTATAAATTTAAAATAATATTTTTATAGTTTCTTAATTTAAATATAAAATTCAAAATTTTATTTTTTTTTTGAAAAAAAAACGTCGAGTTTTTAAAATTTTAGAAACAGAAAATATAACATTTATTACTAATAATTATAGTTAAATTAATTTTTAAATTTTTATTCTATTTTGAAAAAATAAATAAAAATCTATTACACTATTTTATCATATCTAAATATGTAAAAATACGATTTTCTTTTTCTTTCTTCCCATTTACAAAAGTTTCCAATTAAAAGGTGACGTCGATTTACCCAACCAGTAAGATGAATTGAACTAGATTGGCAATAAATTTGAAGGGTATAAATAGGAAAAGAATGGTAAAGCAAAAGGGCAGGTGATTTCTGGAACATTCCACAGCTTTCTACAATCGTCCAAAGACAACAACACACTTCTGGATTTCTGATCCAAAATATTAAACCCAGTCAGATCCCCCAACTTCAATCAACAGCAAAAGAAGAAGAAGAAGAAGCGATATCACCATGGGTGTGGATTACTACAAGATATTGCAGGTTGATAAGAATGCCAAAGACGATGACTTGAAGAAGGCTTACAGAAAACTCGCTATGAAATGGCATCCTGACAAGAACCCCAACAACAAGAAGGATGCTGAAGCTAAGTTCAAGCAAATCTCTGAAGCTTATGATGTATGTACTTCCTCTCCCTTCTCAATTTCATTATTCTGATAGTGTTTGGTTTGATTGTTGACTATCAATTGTAAAGTTTTTAACTTTAGGATACGAATGGTGAAGTTGTAGAAATCTAGGGTTTGTGCTGATTGTGGATGGGGTATGGTGTTTGCAGGTTCTAAGTGATCCTCAAAAAAGAGCAATTTACGATCAATACGGTGAAGAGGGATTGAAAGGAGGAGTGCCGCCTCCGGAATACCACGGAGGTCCGGGTGGAGGAACTACTTACTATTCTACCGGAGATGGGCCTACATCCTTCCGATTCAATCCGAGAAACGCTGATGACATATTCGCTGAGTTTTTCGGATTTTCAAGCCCGTTTGGAGGAGGTGGTGGTGGTGGGATGAGAGGGACGAGATTCTCTAGTGGATTGTTTGGTGATGATATGTTTGGAGGTTTTGGTGAAGGAGGAGGTTCAATGGGTGGTGGTGGACCAACAACTAGAAAGGCTGCTCCCATTGAGAATAAGTTGCCCTGTAGTCTTGAGGATCTTTATAAGGGAACTACTAAGAAGATGAAGATCTCTAGAGAGATTGCTGATATCAGTGGGTAAGTTACTTATTTGTTTCTCTGTATTTGGACTTGTGTTTAGCAATTGTTATTACATTGTAGGAAAATCTGTTGTTGCTAGATATGTATAATTGATTTTGATGATTTGGTTGGTCTCTGAACTAGGCACACATATAGTGAATCTATTATTAGAGGGTAGTAATTGATATGGTTTTGTCCAATACATAGTGCATGTTTATAGTGGCTTCCGGAAGTAGTTCCAGATAGTGCTTTCTAGAAATGACTTCTGCTCATCCTAAACATAATTGGATTGGTGAGTGCAGGAAAACAATGCAAGTAGAAGAAATCCTTACCATTGATGTAAAGCCAGGATGGAAGAAGGGCACAAAGATCACATTCCCTGAGAAAGGAAACGAACAGCCTAATGTGATACCAGCTGATCTAGTCTTTGTAATCGACGAGAAGCCTCACAGTGTGTTCAGTCGAGATGGGAACGATTTGATTGTGACAGAGAAGATTTCTTTAGCAGAAGCCTTGACGGGTTACACAGTACATCTGACAACTCTGGATGGAAGGAATCTAACCATTCCAATCAATAATGTGATTCATCCAACGTACGAGGAGGTTGTGCCACGGGAAGGAATGCCGTTGCAGAAAGATCCATCGAGGAAAGGGAATTTGAGAATTAAGTTCAACATCAAGTTCCCCACCAGGTTGAGTGCTGACCAGAAAGCTGGAATCAAGAAGCTGTTGGGGGCTTGAGGAGGAGGCTTTGTACTTTGTTTGTGTGAATATTCATACTTGTTAAAAGTGGTGCTTAGCATACCTTAGATTGAGTTGAGTAGGGAGGAAACATGAAGGCTATCTGATGCCTGATCAAGAACCACTCTGTTTTGCTTTCACGATTTGGCAAAAAAATAATTCACTATTATTTTCAGTAATTGCTAATTTTCCTTGAGTTACCTATAGACAATTTTTTTTTTTTTTTTTTTAATCTGTAGGACATCTTTTTTCCTTTATATATACTTCTTCTTTTTTTTTTTTATACTCACTATATTTACTATTTACACGTTATTCAATACTTAATTTTAATATTTATCCAATAATAGTATTTTAATATTTTTAAATTTTTTTAATATATAAATTTTATTGAATTTTTATTATGGTAATATATAATATAAAACTATGAAAATAAAAATAAAAATTGGAATAGTTATTTTTGGACTACCTTGTTTAAAAATTTATCAAAATTAAGACATTTCAAATTTTTTATATATATTTTTTATTAATTATGATTATTTATTGAAATTTATGTTTATTAAAAATTTTCTGAAAGACTCGTTACTATATCATTGGATGGAGTTTTAAATGGATTACATTTTTATTTATTTAATTATCATTTATTTTTTTATTTTTAATGGATTCGTGTTAAAATATAAGAATGAGCGGGTAAGTTAGTGGGAACAAGATACTTTGATATATTGGTGAAATAGATGTTCAATTTGTAGTGTTTAGTTAAAATTATAATTTTATTATTATTTTAAAATGTAATTATATTGTTAGTTGATTAAGCTATTTTAAATTTGATTTTATGCATGAAAATTTTCAAAATGAGAGATTTTGAATTTGGTTAAATTTTACAAATGGAAATATGACATGCGACTCACAGCCCTAAAATGGCATAGTAGAGCCACCATCTCCATGTTCCATGTTCATAACCACATTCCTTTTCTCATCCCCTTCATCCATCCTCTCTTACACTCTTCTACACCAGATCTTCATGAACACCAACTAAATCCACCTACATTCCTTTTGATCCCTTCCCTCTCTCAATTTGCTCTTGCTCTGACTCCTCTTACATCCTCTGACTTTTCTTCGTCATTTGCCATATGAAGAATTGCTATTTACTCTGTAATCTCTCGAAATCAGTTTCAATTGGAAATTCAGGATTAAAATTCTAATTTTTTTAAAGATTTGATAAAAGGGTAAGTTTTGAAAATTGAGGACCAGTAAAATTCAAAGCTATTTAAAGGATAGAATTGACTTTATTGTTCTAGGATGATGCAAAGTTCGTATACGGCAAACACTGGGCTATGCCTAGTTGTGCATATTATTATTAACTTTATTACAAATTATGATATTTAATGAATATTCGGTACTGAAAATATATTATTTATTACTTCCTCCGAATTATTAATATGGAGAAAAATTCCGTTTTGAACGTATTATTTATAGAGAAATTTTTCTTAAAAAGAAATTTTTAAAGTTAAAATGTCTAAAATATCATTTTTATAATTAATTTTTTAAAAATAATTTAAAATTCATTATATTAATTATGAAATAATGAGGAGCGGTGGTGGAAACTAACTTTTTGTCTTTATCCCCGTAAAAAGTTAGTTTTCTTTACGTTAATCTATTTTTAACATTGAGATAAAATATATTATTTGATCCGTCACATGATATTTTTTTTTTCCATTGAATATGGGTTGCATTTCTCATGCATAGTACGTCTTAATTTTTGAAGTCGCATCATACCTACTAGAAAATGAACGAGGCTCTTATAACAAGACTTATTCTTCTCATATTAGGTTTCTAATGACACAGGCTCTGCTCATCGTTTTCACATTCCTAAGGATCCTCTCTTGAGAGATGAGGGTCAAAGTGACAGTGCTGAAGGCGGTGGAGATCATGCTCATTCTCAAAATGGACAATCCTATGGGGTGAATATGGATCAGATAAAAAATGCTAAGTACATTAGTTGAGATGATCAAAACTCCTCCTCCGGCTCCGTAATCTATATTGAAAAATTCTCAAAGATGTTACATCAAATTTTCTTGGGAAGTATAGGTGAAGATGCTTCTGCAACAGAGGACTGGTTGGATTAAACAGACCAACTTCAGACTACTTCTGAGGATAAGGTTAAGTGTGTTGTGGTGAGGTTGCAGAGTAACGTAATTCAATGGTGGAAAACTGTAGACAAACTGAGGCCCCAACATGGTTGTTCTTTGTTACTTAGTTGAGGATCTTTATGCAGGGAAAGTATACAATGAGATTGCTAAGTATAAGAGTGAATTCACCTTAACTTGGTGGATAGTAGTAAGAAACGGTACATGTACTTTTACGAAGGATTGAATGAATAAGACGTGGAGTAATGCTATAGAAGTACAAAAACTCGAACTTTAGATAACCTATATAATTTCCCCTTAATAAATTAAATTACTTTTACCTATTCATTAATTATAAACCAATGCTATAGTAGGAAGTGAAAACATTAGATAAAGTTACCGGAAAATATCATCAACCTAGCATGACCATGACTCATTAATACATATGAATACACTCATTTGTGAACAAGTATTGGCAGAGCTTGCTCCTACAAGCACTAACAAAATGAAGACAGACAATCTCCGTTTTATATTCATTCACTCACTAAAATCCATAGATGTTGATCCCGCATCATCATCACGGTCTCCATTCTGTTCTCCCTCTTCATCCGACTCGTCGCTCATGTTCTTTGTTGTCATCGTCCTGGCTTTCCTCCTTAACCCTTCCACACGAAAATCATCCATAAACAGATGATATTGATCCGCTGCTACTTGCTCGTAGATACTAAACTTTACTCCATTTTCAGGTTCTTCCACCTGAAACCTTATTCCATCACCATCCAACTTGTCTCTCTTTAGATCTCTTGTTTTGACAAAGTTACTTACCTTTGCTATAGAATTGGAATTGGAATTGGAATGACTACGCTTGAGCACTCCTACACGAGGTCGACCTTTCCACGCCAGCATTGGTTCTAACCTGCTTTTCATGCATTTCCTCTTGCTACCATCTGATCTAGAACCCCTAACTTTCTTTTGAGATCTTACAATTGCCGAATGTCCACTATCCCTTCCATTGTTCTCTTGTCCACAGCTGCTGCCTGCAGGTCCGTTCCCCATATCAACACCTAGTGATTCTTGAGATAAGTTGACAGATTCAGATATATCATGGTTTCTTGAATTCTTCACAGCAGCATACTTTGATGGAAGCTTCTGTAAAATCGAATTGGAATCAAGCAAATCCTTGTTGAAGAGCAGATGTAAAATTTTGACAAGTGCATTAAAAGTTACTTCCTACTAAGGTAAACCAAGTTTGTTTAATTGTTTAGCCTGGCCAAGAAACATGAATCTTCAACATTCAATCAGAAAGAAAGAAACTCACTATGACAACTCCATCTCTCATTCCCTTCACAAGGTCACCATGCTGATTTGGTGAGTAAGACAAGGCCTTGTCTAACTCCTTGAGCCTGAGAGCTATAGCAGCTGTAGTTTCTGGAATCCAAGGTAGCACTGATACCATTTCTGAGTTGGAAGACAGATTACATGATTCTAATAGTTCATTAGATGTCTCAAAGCTTGAAGACAAGTAGTCCCTCCTTATGGCACTCTCCAATTGTGTTAGAATCTGAAAATGAAACATTTTATATTCCAACCTCAATTTTTCCAGTTAATAACCGAAATAATGAACAAGTAGAGAAGAGCACTGCCACAAACACAAATAGTTTTTAGAGGTAATAACCAAAATCCCCAACTTTTTGTAAATATTCCCAATTTCCTCTAACTTTTGAATTTAACACCCAAAATACCCTGGCATCAAAACCAAATATAGTTTCTACTTATTTTAATGGTTTCTTTCATAAAAATTCAAAAGAACATAACTAACCCTTCAAGCACATTTACAGATGGAATAAGCTCTCATTAATCTTTTAATAGAAATTCAAATTGCGAAGGTGTATAGTTTCAAATTGAGATATATATATATATATATATATATAATGTTGCAGTAGCCGAACCTGAATAAGATCTACAGCTGACAGTGCAGAGTGAAGCTTCATGGCCCAAGATTTTCGACAGCCATCAGCCCAAGCTGGTTGAAGAGCTTCTGGTGGAATAGAGACCTGAAATAAGAAAATTTACAACAGCAACAAATCACATCAATGTTGATTGGAATGTTAATGAGAAACGAAAACAAGTTTGAGAAGCTGATTTTTGACAATACTAACCTCCACTAGAGCTAACAGTACTTTAATTAATCTGATCTTTAGGGGAGAAGAGAATGAAACATTAAGAGTACAGTCAGGATCAATCATCCTTCTTCCGTTGCACTGAACAACGTGTTCACAAAAAGTTAACGAATGTATTTTGCTACCAGAGTTCCTATGACAAGTTGAACAGTGGTTTTCTTCAAAGTAAATTTCATGACAGGAATCACAAAAACTAAGCAGCTGTTTGCACCTTTTCTTCCCATACTTCAAGGCGCGTAACATAGAAGAATTAATACATTCTTTCCACATCCAGTTCTCAAAATCATGATATCTCTTCAAAGCATTGTTTCTCTCAGCTTTATTCCTTCCCAACTCAATTGAGAATGAGGTTGATGTCTCCAACATGTCAGAATGTGAATCACATACAGCACCAACAGAGCTGTCAGTACCCACAATATCATCAGGAATAAGATCTAATTTTGTTCCTTCTGTTTTGAAATTCTTTAGATTTTCTCTCTCGGCATTAGTACAATTTTTGTTTCTCCTGACGGTTTCCTTAAAGGAGATCTCGACTTTCTGCATCATTGAATGCAAATGGGATTCCCTTATACCACGCACATCCAAAGATGCCAATAAAGCATCAAAACACTGCAAAGCAAGAAGATCATAAAAAAGGGGGAAAATCAAATACCAAAAAACAAGGAAAATACATTTAATGCACTATAATTATGACATAAATTAGATATCAACCAAGCAATATTTCAAGTTAAAGAGAGAATTGAACATCAACAAAAGGGAAGAAAGGATGGGTCGTAAATCATTTATTTTAAAAAACCAAAAAGGGAATAAGTAGCTTTAATCATGAAGGGAAAAACTCAAAGAGATAAACGGCTCATACAGATTGCCGTCACATCCAACAACCAATTTATACTTAAACAAAATAGTAAATTTGAAAGAAGGTAACCTCTTCAGAATCAATCAGTCTCCAACATCCATCACACATCTCAACAAATATCCTGCCACACCCAGGATCACTCCCAGATTCAGAAGTGATAAAACGCCAGTACCGATTATGCCTACGATCCTGGCCAAGAGGCAATGATCTATATTCGTACAACTCTTCTGCTTTGCGACCAACATAAGACTTTAATTGAGAGCACGACTTCTCGGCAACATATCCTGTTTGCTGATAAGAGAGATTTTCTGGAACAGCAAAGTAATCTCGTGCTTGCATGTTGCCCTCAGACAGCACACAATCAATATGGTTCTGGTCATTTGCCAGATTAACCACCTTCTCATGCTGGATGACAGGATCAACTGGCTTTACATTAATTTTCCCATCAACTATCAAGGAGGTTTGCCCACCCTCAGCTGAGGAAATTGTTAGATTAGGTTCTGCTCTGTAACCCACATATGAAGAATAATTCATTTTATTTACATACTCTTCTTTCACTCGCCGCTTGTCAAGCTGTGTCTCTGCTAATATTTGCTTCTTCAAAGCATTTGCAGCTTCCAAGCGGTCCTGAAAGCACTCTTATTCAGCTCAAAGATGAAAATATGGGCAGCAAATGCTTTAAAATAATAATCATCAACATAACACACACTGTAATTATACTCACCTCAAGTGCTGCCCGGATTGAATTTCCTTCAATGGCAACATCAATCAAAGCAACAATTGCACTAAGCCGCTCCTCGACACTCAGATCAGAGTACTCCCCCTCCATTAGTCCTTGAACCCATGGTTGACCAGGGTTACTTTCATCGATATCTGTGCCTGGTTCACCATGTTCAGTTGCATTATTGCACATTCCAGCAGCATCTATTGACTGGTTAAGCAAAGCAACAGTTCTTTTAACTTTATTCAACCCATCAGAATTTTTTGCTGACAAATCCTGAGGAAAACTTCCAGGATCATCAATTGGAGTTCCTGCAACTTCATTACTCTCCCTTTTGCTTCCCAAGACAACTTTCCCACTGATTTCTTTTGCTTCTGTAGAATTAGGGATCTCCTCCTTCGGATATAAGTCAGTACCTAAATCATCAACCTCGGTATCCTCTGCCACATCACTTTCTGAATCTTCATCTCTTTCAGGTTCATCAGCCACTCCATCTACAATGCCACTTTTAAATATTCTAATTCTCTCCTTGGCTGCAGATAGTATTCCCTCTGCATCGGAAGGGTCTTTTCTATAAGCAGGCCGTACACAATAAGTTGAAGGAGCTATTCTCTCAAAAAGTTTAGTATCTCTGGACAAGGCTGCAGCAATTGAAGCTTCTGGTGTCTTGCTCGTTGTAAGATCCCTCAGTCCAGATTTCTTATAGATCAAAACACATATAAGCTATATTTGAAACTGAAAGAGAATATCACGAATCATTCTACAGATACCTGAATCTTGTGTGCAACATCTAATATTGTCAGGCCCTTACTTCCTTCTAGAGAGAGAATATGAAATGCTGCAAATTTAACAGTTCCAGGTGTCAACAGGTGCCTAGATCTGCGGGAATTTGAGAAACCCCTCTCACGCATTTTAGCAACCGCATTTTCAGCTGCAGCTCCATTGCGTAAACTAGAAATTATATCATCACCATCATTACCCTGCAACATTAAGTAACAAATGTAAGAAAAAATATAACTAAAATAATAACAATCTAATAATATTATTTTTTTTAATAAAATAATAGTAAATATCAAAATAGTAATAATTACAAAAAGTGATATTTCACCTTGAGGCACAGAAAATTAGTGCCACTGACTGAATTTCGAAATCTCAGAATAAGGTCAATATCAATTAGATATTTTATTACATATTTAGTATAACAACACCTGTATATGATTAACTCATTACTCCCGTATAGGCCAACCCTAAGCTCAAATAAAGGAATGTTGCAGTAGGTTGATAAACAATAGTAAACTAAGTCACTCCCCACATAACTCCTATTAATGGATTTGAGTGGTGTTCCTTACCTGTGCCATGCTATGTCGGACCTCATGTACACTATTAAATAGGCAAGAGGTATCTATTGAACCTAAAGAAATTACTACTCCCACAAATCCCAAGTCAAACTTCTATAACTAAGAGAACCCAAAGTCAAAACTTCCACTGAACAAAGAGAAGCCATTATTAGATCAAGGAAGATAACTAGACAAATTAATGTGTAAGCTAATTATATGACACAAACAACTGTCCTAAGATTTCTTTTGTGACCAATGCGGTTATTTCATTCCCAGATTTTCCCTATGCAGGGCATTGGAAAGTTGTGATTCCTATCTAGGAATACATTAATTAAATAGCTTACCGAAAAGGTCCCCAGTATACGGGGCTCACTGGATAGTAAGATGCCGACCAGGCAAGTTCCATAATTGACACTATACCGGCATATCGTGCTCTAATTGGAAGCAAACTAATATTTTGGAAGAATAAGAAACAACATATAATGGCAAGAAGTAGCACAGAATTCAAAATATCATGATATAGATGTGAAAACCAACAAGCTCATTTGGTTCAAACTACTCCAAGAACTTTGATTTTGCAACATCATGCAAATGACACTCATGTGATCAATCTACATTACAAATAGCCTTCAATCCAATCCGGACTTTCATGAAATTGCCAATACCTATGAATAGATAGATCATCACCTCATTAAGGAAAAGGAGTTTACCAACAAATATCATCACTAACTAACATCATGACTCCGGTATATAAGTATAAGCCTATGAATTTAATCAATAAACTTACAAATTTAATCCATTATATTCTAAACTAAACTACTGCAATGAAATGGCACTGAACAGAAAATTTGACAAACCCTGCAGATTGAAGTCAAATTTCTTGTAAGACCAAGTAACAAACCCAAAGGCCTATATCACTAGATAGAAAGTTTTTGAAGTTATGTTACATCCTTGTACAAACCTGATACAACATAATGTCTAAGAACATGTAAAAACAAGGATCATTTTCTCATGCAAGACTAGTTCTTTAAGAAAATTTTGTCCAGAGTTATGGTTATAATCAATTAGAATAATAGATAAGCTCAAACTGACTGTAAAAAAAAGAACAGCAATACACACACTCAGTATGACCTAGCACTCATGCTACCTACAAGAGGAAGCTAACAACTAAGGTTTGCTACAGACAGAACATAGTATACTATATCATTTCAACTAAGAAATGTATTTAAATTACATCTATTCCTGTATTTTACACTTCCGAGCAAGTTAAATTAGATGAAATCCTAACATGAAATGAAACACAGTTCTATGTATTCGGCCAGATACTGGAGCAAAAGGGTACGAACCTCATTGTCATCATGATATGCCTGCTCAATACTCCTTTTTTTCAGCGGTGGACCAAATCCAGCAGATAGAGCGAGTTGTCTCAATATTTCAGGCCAAGTTAATGCATTTAAGTTGCACTGCCAACTGCGTATATCAAATCCCCAAGCATATGCCTAATGGATGATAGCATGGGAGCACTTAAATATCTAAAAATGAATGAGGAATAGAACTTAATGATAAAACAAACACAAGCATTAGTCCTAATTCAATAAGAGTCGGTTATTGAATTCTCTTTTCCAATCCATCTCTTCAAATAAATCTTGTTCAAGTCATAGATCTTGAAAATAACTACATCTACCGAATCAATCTCAACCAATGTTTCCCTCTTAGTGTTTGGTAAATGAATATGCTGTTATGTTATGCATGAAACAATAACACCAGGGAAAAAAATAGAAAGGAAAAAAAAACGAAAAAAACACCATACCCCTTCGACGATTTGGGGATGCCCACCTCCAGGATTCGCAGCATTGTTTTGATTTGCTCCCAACCCACTAAATGATATTTGTGTGGCCTCCTCAATATCTTTGAGGATGGATTTCAATAATGCAATGTGTATCTCTCCCAACAGCCTAGGATCCTAAAATATTAAGTTCCCAGCTCAAGAAGCTTCAAAAGAAATTTTTGATGAATACATATATAGTAAGTGTAATGAATACATGCACCTACATAATCATGAAAAGCTTGGACAAACTCATCTACAGTGAATGGCCAGAGCCCCAGAACATCTGCAAAAGTAATTAAAAACCTCCAGACCTGAAAAATTTTAAGTCAATTCATCTAGTAATACAATTTTCTCTCAATAGCATACACTATATACAATTGGTCAGAAATTGTCTTCCGAAAAACCATTTATGATAAAAATGAGGCAACAGAAATTTAAAACAAAAATCAGTATAAAACAGTCATCATCTAAATATCGTAACTACTTTAAGTGAAATAAAGCAATGCAACTATGGCAATATGAGCTACCAAGTATAGAGTTTGACTAAGAAAATAGATGAAATAAGCTACCAAGTATAAGAGATATGCATGGCAAAACTTACAGATTTCTAGTGCCAGAAAACACATGCACATATAAATCAATATAAAATAAAAATTTTGAAAAATTAGAGTTGAATTGAAATTAAAAAAAAAAAAAAAAAAAAAAAAAAAGCCAAAACCCTGAAAAAATTATCATAACGTGCAAATTCCGCACTGAAGGAACATGTAGCAGACATATCACCATAAAAAATAGCTCAAGACCGTTTTAAACATGAGCAAAAACAGCATTGAGTGATTAATGTACCGCATTGACAGCAAATTCATGTGACCTATTATTACAGCCATCAAACGTTTAAAAAGTTGCTCAACACAAGTCCTTTTTATTATGGGCACATTAATATAAACATAAAACATCAAATGAAAAAATGAACTTTTCATGAACTCATCCAATCGAAGTATGAATGACATCTCTTTTCCTTTGATTTACACATCAAACAACAGTTTCACTAGAAGTCATCATTTTAGCAGAAAAAAGCAGAGATGACACAAGATTAACAACTCACCATGAGAAGGTTCCCAATACTCTCCTCAGAACCATTCCAAGGTTGAATCACAAATGGCCTTTTCAATTGAACAGACTCAGGTGGAAAAGGATGCAACATATCTGATAGATGAATAAGCTGTTAAAACATAATATTCAAGTTTCAAAAAAGTTAAAATTCAATGGAAAGACAAGTAAAAGAGTAAATGCAGTGTACTGTACACTTAACAATCAATATACAACACTTTGCAAAAATGTGCCATTTGACAACAGGTCAAGAACATTGTATAACTTATTCCACCATATGATCTTAAGAACCAAATAAGTCTATGAGAAATTGGCCATTCCTATGCTTGCATATGTGCCCTAGGCATCCTCCAAGCATAAGGGTTTCCTTCCTAGTATTAAGGATGACAAAGCTTGTAAGGTTCAAAAGTAAATCCAGGTTTGAACCATAGGAAAGGAGGGAATGACAGGTGCCTTCTAGATACTAAAGATGAGATATTCAAAGCAAAACCTACCCCTGAATAAATCTAGATTTTGCAGTGTTTCATAATCAAGAGATGAAATTGTCGGCAGACTCTTCTTTGAAGCCGCTAACTCCATGAGTTCCAAACGCTCATCTTCAATGAGTTCCACAGACTCTTTAGCAATTTTGCGGGCAGCAGCCCTCTCACTTGCAGCTTTTAGCCTGGCTGCTTCCTTTTCTCTGCGAAGTTCTTCCTTTTGTCTCATTTTCTCAGCCTGCACGCAAAGAGCACATGACCATGAGCCATCATCAATTTATAACTTCACAAGAGAAGAACAGCTAGCTAAGGTTGCCAAGCATACTCTGATAGATTGTTTCAGCAAATTTTTTTCCCTACGCTCTAATTCACGTCTTTGCTCCCTTAGAAATCTCTCCTCCTCCCGCTGCTTTTCACGCAACAGTCTTTCTTCTTCCTTTCGCCTCTCTCGTTCTTGTCTCTCCATTTCTTTCCTTATTTGCTCTTCTCTCTTAACAAATGAAAAAAATAATATCACATCAATATAGATAATCATTTACAGATAGTAGAAGAGAAGTATTTTCAGACCTTTCGCCTAATAATATCTTGTTTTTCTAACTCCTTCCGAATTCTCTTCTCATGTGCTTCTATTTCACGTGCTATTCTTGCCTCCTCACTCTGCAAGCAGCAGAAACCATTAGCAGAAAAGCTTGGAAGTAAAGAACTCATAAAACTGACCCCAAGTGAATGAGACTAACACAAATTTTTTTCTTGAACTTTTTTTCTTGTTGTAGTAATACATCAATAAGTACCTTCCTTTTCTTTTCTAATCGTAAAACATCCTCATCATTGGCAACTCTCCTTTCAGATGATGGAAACACTTTGTCTTCAACTGCAAGTAGGTGTGAAGCCAAATTAGAATCAGTATCATAATTTATCTTTTATTGTCATACTCTCCAGCAGCATATGTAAAAAGGTTGTTCTGCCTGCCTTGTCGAGTTAAGAGATTTAAATTTGGCAAAGGTCCACAAAAACCATATTCAGCAGATACTGGTTCATTTCCATGCATAAATGAGCGAAAGGTGGTTAATGATGGACTCCTAGCATTTGAATTATCAACAGGTGAACTATAGTTATGGGATGGGATTGCTCTCTCATGCGTCTCACTTCTAACAGTTGGCTGCTCTGGAAGAAACTGGTATTCATGGAGAGTTCTACTAGCAGCTTGAGGATGGATGGTGAACATGTCCTGCCAGTAATATTTTCATTGTTTTCATCAAATTGTTCTGGAAGAAAACACAAAGTGCTCCCATGACTAAAAGACAAGTTGCTCAACTATATAATAACTGAAGTTAAAGCAGAAGAGTTAAGCAACACAAAAATACAATACAACATATATTCCTTTAAAAATAATAATAATAATTTAAAATAAAAAATTTAAAAAAAAAAACATTTTGCACAAAATTCTCGTGGACACCAAATAAGGCTCACACAGCAACACAAACCATGGAAATCTGAATTTCACATATTGTCAAGAAAGCAAACAGTTCTCACCTTAACTGGTTTCACATCATGTTGCTCATAATGTTTAGTCTCAAAAGATAATCCTGGGTGCTTCTGCTGCCCCACAGTCGCTAGTTGGAGTACAAAATAAGTTAGTACAGAGGTAATATAGATCAGTACCTTCAATGGTAATGCAGATTATAAAAACAAAGAAGCAATAGGAAATAAATATAAGCATCCATTCTCTATGAACTGATTTTCCTGACGTCCTGGATCTCCCTAAATCATGTCTAAGAGCATGACACGCACATTCTAGGTCCACTTCTCCTTCTCCCCCATGGACAAGTGTCTCTAGTGGTTTATACATGATATGCTAATAACAACTCAATTCACCTTCACACACTCTATCCTCTATAAAGGTGGCTAAGCCTACTATACTGGAGATATCTTCATTTTGCAAATGAACCATTATTTATTTCATCTTCAAAAGAATTAAAAAAAAAAAACGTTAAAAACCCAAAACATGGTCCCAAATAGTTAAAACTGTTCATTCGATTGCATAAGCTTGCACAACAAATATAGCTTAACAATGTATCACATGATCCCATAATATTTTCCTATATAAACCAGATCAAGGGACGTACACATCCTACAGATTTGAGATAATCTCTACATCCTGCAACTAATTTTCAAGAACAAATTTTTACCTGTTAAAAAGTCATCACACTGCTATAAACATTAATGAACAAACTATCAAATGCCTAAAAATTAGTCAAAACAATCTACCCCTTCAAACCTCAGCAGAAGCATTTCCTTAAAAATCCGATATTATAATAACACATTTCAATTTTCATGTGATGACACTCATGAAGCAAGCTATATAGATATTCTTTATTTCAAACAACAAATTCAACACTAGACTAGAAGCAGAAACCCTAACATAACCACGCACAAAAGAGAATTTTTATCTCTAAACTACAAACACTCACTATTGTTATCTATAGGAGCGCCAAATGCACCAGGTGGCAAGGGATCAAACTCCATGCCGAGAACAGGTCCATCCACTCTCAATGGCTCCCCAAGTTGTGCCTCAACAAAAGCAACTGCTCTCAACTCCACCACATTCTGCTGTGGTGGAGGCACCTCAAAGTACCTCTTCATTCCAGCAGCTTCACCTCCAAGTCTCTGAACCGGCATTATTCCCATTCCAACACCACTGTGTACAAACTGGACTGAATCCTTTCCCGCCAAATCCTTCTCTCCAGCTATAGCAAGAGGCAGAGCCGGTGAGCTCCCCCTCTGCTGCTTAATAGGCAATGTCTTCCGGTCCTTCAGTCGCCGGTGACAAAACCACATCTGTAGCTGTCGATCCGATAAACCTAACTTTACCGATAAATCCGCTCGCAATGCCTCCGAAGGATAAGCTTCAACTGTCGTCAAACAGGAAGAAAAAATTTTAAAATAACTTTTATAAAATTAAAAAAAAAAAAAAAAAAAAAAAAAAAACAAAAACAAAACAAAACAAAAAATACAAACAAAAAAAAAAAAAAACAAAATCTAACCGGCATAAGTTTTCTCGAGTATTTCAAGCTGTGAAGCAGTCTTCATCTTCCGTTTAGACTTAATTTCACATTCCGGTGTCTTCTTTTTCTCTCCATCAGAAATAACTTCCATTACTCAAATAACTAAAAATAAAAATAACCTTAAAAACCAAACGAACACCAAAATTGACAGATCACTGGCGAAGAAGAAGCAAACACACAGACTCTGGCCAGTCTGAGAAAGAAATTAGGTCAAAGATTGACGGACAGAGAACTTCGAAGACTTTCTCTCTCTAAACGCAAATCTGCGAACAGAACCATGTAGTAGTAATTTATTATTTGTTGTGAGTATTGTTACTTGTACCTGATTAAAACGTGAGGTGTGATTTTGGGAATGACAATATACAGATAAACACCAACCCAAAAAGAAAACCACCACAAAATCCTAAATAAATATATAATAAATGTAAGCTGTTGAAAAAATAATAGAAGAGCCAAAAAAGAAGAGAGATTGTGATATTTGATTTGGAACTACGACCATTGAACCAACGAACAGTCTTTCTCGCTCTAGTAATCTCTACCATAATTTTTTTTCTTTTTGGGAAAAATAAAAAGAATTTAAAAGGAATTTGGTGTTGTCAGGTCAGACAATGCTTTTTTGAAATGGAGAGAGATGGATTAATTCATGAAGGGGTTTTTTTTATGAGAGTGTTGAGTGGTGAGTGGGAGTTTTTTTTTTTTTTTTCCTTATTTGTTCAAAAAGTTGAACAAGTGTTGTGGATTTGAGTTTATATATATATTGGTCGGGTTAGAAATTGGCTTTAATCCAACTGTTTCATTTTCTCTTTGCTGGTTCTTGTTGGTTGGTTTGTTGGTGGAGAGATGCCCACTTGCTTTTGTAACGCGTGTCCAACACGCTCTTGGCGGATTGACTCACATCAACCTGAAGAAGACTGTAAATAAAAATTTATATATCTAATAGATGAAATATTAGTATAGTTTGAATTTCTTTCACATATAATTGTTTTATATATAAGAAATAATATGGCAGTGAAATCTTATTTCATTTGTATTAATATTCCATTCTTCTATTTATAATAAAAAAACCTAATTTAAACGGAATTAAAAAAATTAATTAGTTCTTCATATAATTTTTTATTAATTTATTTATAAAAATATAATATAATTATATAAAGTCACACAACTATCATCAACTACAAATGGGGAGTTATAAATTACAAAATATGGATCAAATTTTGGTTTTGGGTTAATTTTTTCCATTAGATTTTGTGTAATTAATTTTTTTAAAATTAAATTTATAAAATATAGCTATTTTATAGAATAGGAGCACACTTTATAATTATCATTTAGATTATGACTTGAATTGAAGAGGGGAATTGAAATTCGAATTTTAATGTATTCAAAATTGAATTTTTTTATTTTCACTGGAATTTTATTATCGATTAATTGCAATAAAGAACTGGAGTCAAAAACAAATTAGAATTAAAAAATTTTATAGTTTAGATGAATCCAATTTAAATTTTAACAAGATATAATTTAAATTAATTCTAAATTGCTAAAAAATTTGGAGGCAAAATATTTTTATTTACCTCCAAGTTTTTTTTTTAACTAATTATACATAGATGTTATTTAGGCACAATAAAATTTTAATTTCCTATAATATATATATATATATCCCACTACTTTTGATTTAATTGAACTTCCTGAAAACTTGGCCACAAATCCTATTAAAAGTGTCACCATTCTTACGGAATGTGATGGAAGTGTTCCAACAACCAATAAACAAGGAAATAAAAGGAAAAAACATTACAGATTTAGTGAAGAAATCTATTATTTCCATTCTTTTGTCAAAGATGAAGGAAATGGTCAAACACTTAGAAGTTATCCATAAATTTGCTATTAGTCACAACCTTTCAATTAAATCAGTTTATAAGATTTTGCCGAAGGCAATAATGCATCCAAATGATAACGGTTATGGCATGAAAGGTGGTTGGAGTTTGGAGAAAAAAAAGAATCAAAATCTCTTTAGAAAGGATTATGCAAATTACATTACGACGTCGAAGCACGGTGCGTTCACTAGCTGATGAATTGGACACATCCATTTCTTATGTCCACAGGAATATAAAGTCTGGTATGATAAGAGCTAATCCAATGCAATTAAGTCTCTGCTCAATGATGAAAATAAAACATTAAGAATTACCTTTTTTTATCAATGATAGACCAATGTACGATTAACTCAAATCTTTCTTTTGTTTCAATGTATAATTTATCCATATAGAAGAAAAATTGTTTTATATGTGTGATGACATTCGAAAGTATTACCTAGTTAGAGATGAAGAGGAACCAATTAAAAGATGTCAAGACAAAAGGTTCATTTCAAAAATAATGTTCCTTGTTGTTGCACGATCTAGATTTGATGATAGTCATAACATTTTATTTGATGGAAAGATTGGTATTAGGCCGACTGTGGAGCATATTACTACTAAACGGAAATGCAAAAATCATATAGTTATTACAATGGAGACCAAACCAATTTTTTCAATTATAAAAAATGTTATTCGAAAAATTTTGATTGAAAAGGTTCTGCCTGCAATTAAAGAGAAATGGCCACAAAATGACAATTTTACAATGTTGTACATATAACAAGACAATGCTAGGCCACATATCGAAAAAAATGATGTCCAATTTCAAGAAGCAGTAGCTAATTTAGGATTGAATATTGGTTTACTTTGTCAGCCTTCAAATAGCCCTTATTTAAATATCCTTGACTTGAGATTTTTAGAGTTATCGATTCCATCAAGCATCAAGCTACTCTAACCAATGCTAATGAGCTAATTCATGTTGTTGTTTCAGCTTACGAAAACTATTCACCCTCTTAAATCAACAAAGTTTTTATAGCTTTGCAAACTTGTATGACAAATATTCTGAAGTATTTTAGTAGAGCCATTACCATATTAGACATATCTCTAAAGATAAGTAGGGGTGGAAGTGAGTTGAGTTACTCGTGAGCTATTTGAGATCGACTCGAGAAATACTCAAAATTGACTCATTGCTCACGAGCTCGAGTCGAACTTTTTCTAAAATGAGTCGACCTCGAGTTTTATATTACTCGACTCATAAAGCTCGCGACTCTTATCGAGCTTTACTGTAGAAAGCGCAAACGAGTCCAGTCGAACTCAAGTACAGCAAATTCAAGTCAAGAATAGTTACATAAAATTTTTAAAAAAATCATTAATGAAAACATCGATGAGCTTTAACGAGTCGAGTTCGAGTAGCTCATTTATCATTCAAGCTTGATTTTTTGTAGCTCGACAAGCTTGAGTTCGAGCTTGGGTATACTGGAGCTCAACTCGACTCGTTTACACCCCTAAAGAAAAGAAGATAAAGGATTAGTCTACTAAAAAAAATATGACTATTGATACAGTCATCATGAAGGAGGCAGCCCAAATTATTGATCATCCCATTGTTAGAGTTTTACAAGAGTGAAGTTTAAATTTATATCGATTAGAGCACTTTTTATGAAATTTAGTTCACACTTTATTATACATTAGGACACTTTTTGTGAAATTAGTTCACCATTTTATTAACATATATGCACTTTTTCTAACCAGTGATCTTGTGAAACCTTGTCTTTTTAGTTTATAATTTAATTTTTTACCAAATGGATGAAATTAGAGTAATTCAAGTTTATTGCAATATCATGTGTCAAAATGTTTAAATAAATATTTTGTTCATCCATAAATATGATTGATTGGACTTTGAATATAAACTTTTCACAATGTAAATTAATCAAATAGAGATAAAAAATAATACCCTAAATTTTTTTTTTTTAAAAAAATGTCACATTTAGCAACAACATATTTGTTTCTCCCTTCTAAATATAACGGCTGAGGATAAAATGGAGCAGATATAATAATGAAACATATGACTAAATATTACAACCAAACCAATGGGATACATTGAATACATAGTCTTTTCATTTTGAAGCATAATCTTCATAAATTTGATACACACTAAGTAACTACAAATTATAGAATTTCATAAAACATTATAAAAAAAATCAGTGTAAATAAAGTTATATAAGTATTCTATGCAATTATCAAGCCTATCATGAACAAAATAAGAGCACCTAACTTCTCCTACTTTTCAGTATTTTTATACACTACACTATAACCATTGCAGAAAGGTATAAAAAGAAACACTCAAGACAAAATCTATTTTTAATAATTTGTTTATGTAATTTCTTACACAAAATCAGGTCAATCTCAAAGTACTCTCTACATATTAGCTTCCTATTTTATCAACAGAGTCCAAGCTTTCTTTATCATCCCTGCTACTTCCAAATATAGCATCCATTTTCAGAGCCAGTTTAGCACCCATTTCCCTTTTTTGAAAATCAGGCATCAATCTCAAGTTGCTGCAAAATGCTCCCTATTTTTGACATCAACTGTTCATATCATCAAAGTCAAATGGGGAAACCATATCCAATTTTGATGCCTTCTTAGGTTAATCATGTTACACTGATTAACTGTCACTCTCTTTCTCAAATGCATCTTCTGAAGCTAACTGTTGTTGTACATAGTTTTCAGATCTGGTTACATGTGCTTACTTCTGTTCAGAAGTAGATATATTCTGAGTCAATAATCCGTCTAAACAAGCACGTGTAGCACTCCTATGGACAGAAATCCAAACTTCATCCAACTGGTCCCATAACATACCAAGCCTAAATGACCTACTTGTTAGTCCATTCAAATTGATAATAATACATTGACACATAAAAATAACTAAGTAAATGTCAATTCGTTATACTTACACTCCATATGCTTTAAACAAAAATAAATAAATAGATAGTAACAATAATACAAAGTAAGATGGAGAGAAAACTTAAACTACAAATAAGATCTACATCTTTATCAGTTTGTGTTCCAACTAATTTAAACCATATGAACCAGTCAAGAGGATTGAAACTGTGTCAGCTACCGAGCGAAAAATATGTTAATTACTTATCACAAACAGCTACATAGTGAACCAAATAAACAAAACAGGTTACACCCAAATAATAATCAATAATCATTTTATAAAACGTATTCTAAACCAGTTCAAATACTCATACTTTTAATCATTTTCAAAAAATATTTTGCTACACTAATAATTACCCGAACCAAAGTAAAGCACACATATTCTAAGCTAATAACTCTACAGCAGTAATAGAAGATATTTACCAATTAACAATCACCATAGACAAAGCAAATTCTCTACCTACAATAATGCAATACAAAACCGATCAATGAAGTAAAAATTCCCAATATTATCACCACGCAGCTCTTAACTCCTCATCATTCATACATACATTCTCTAGAACCCTAAAAGAGAATTCAATTCACTGAAGCATTAACACAAAGACATAACATACAATCATTGTTTAGTTAGAGCTCCAATTAGTTCTTCATACCTAAGTTTAGAATCAATTTCCTCTTCAGATGACTCCAGAAAGTGAAAGAGACATTCTTTCTCTCACTTTTTGGAGTCATCTGAAGAGAGTCGCCTCTTACTCAGTTTTAAAAATTCCATATTCAAGAAAATCTTGATAATAATCAATTGAATTTGACAGTCGCCTCCTATATTCCACATGAATTTGGTGATCTAGATGAAGATCAAATTATTCCCAATGTATAACAGTATTAACTGCATTAAATCAATACCCGCCACCCAATACTTCAGCGCATCAAGAGCTAAAAGATGTCACATTACCAGAAACACAATGCATCAATAATTAAAGCTTATGACGACTAACTACTATTGTTTCTGTCCACAAACGTGCTTCACTTTCGTTGCCGTGACCAAAATATGTCACATATTGAAACAATGCTACATTTATGTAATTAAAAAATGTCCAAGTACTAGACATTCCATACATTTATATTTTAACTTAAAGTATCAACCAAAATTCATGTACATACTCTAGACCATAAACATCATTTTCCAAAACATAAACTAATACTATCCAAAATATATGATCAAATTCATGAAATAAAATTCAAAGTACAACATTAAACAAGTATATAAAATATAAAAATAAAATAGAGAAAACACTCATTTCTCTAATTTTTGAAAATTTTACTCTCTATTATCATCATTAAGTTTCCCCCAACATCATTGGTAATCTTCTTCATGAATCATCCAATTTTTCTTCTATAATGATATGGGTAGCATTTTCATTCTCGTAAGGACCTTGAGTAGGGGTGTGCAAAAATCTGGACCCGAAAATTCGAACCAAACCCGTCGAATTTTGCAAGGTTCGGGTCGGTTCAGGTCTGTAAATGGGGTAGGGGTCAAGCTGAATTTCTGATGGTTTTCGAGTTTTTCAAAAACCCGAACTGGACTTGACCCAGACTGACCCGACCCGACCCGAAACTCGATATTAAAAAAAATGTTGTCACTTTTCTTTGATTTTGTTTTAGCCAAAATACAACTTTCTCAAATCCCCTTCTTGTCCTGTTGACCTCCAGATCTAGAGTGAGATTAGAAAGACAAAAAAAACCTATACACCAATCACCTAAGCATTGACATCTTCTCTTTGCCTCGCATGATTGTCCATTTCTCCGCCTACAATCGCCTCTATGAGTTGCCACCGTGTTGAGACAGACAATTGATTTACCATCCCTTTAATTTGTTTGACAAAAAAATGAAAAAAATAAGAGCTTTAAACATAAATCGCCTCCTTTCCTCTCATGCGCTCTCCTCGCCATTGTTAAGAGAAATCGCCAACGGCCCGAGATTCTCGCTGTTCAAAGGTTGGTATTTAAATTCCAGATTTGTCATTTTAATTTCTGATTGTTTCAACTGATTTCTTCTTTTTAGTATGTGAATTAGTTGTTTTTTAGATTGATTGTTTTTGGTTGGTGATTGAGGTTTTATAGTGAGTGACTAGAGTTTTTTTTTTCTTGTTCGATTTATGGAAAAGGGATTTGAGTTTAGATTTTGCTTTAGTTTTTATTATTATTATTTTTTAATTATGGTCGTTGATTATTGATAATAGTGATCTTTCGGATTATTGCTGGTCTCTTTGAGTGGTTAATGCTTCATTTGGTTAGGTTGTGTTTCTTAACAATATTTACTGTAAATGGTTAGGCTCTGTTGATTGACAATATTGATTTGTTTGTGTTCTGTAGATATTTAAAGAATACAATAAATTATCAATCTATATCTATATATATTATAAAGAAGAAACTTTGACCGCTGACGTGGCACGCTTACATATTAGTATTGGGTTGAAAAACCACAAAAATGAATACTTTTGAGTTTGGATGCTATTTTGGAAATAAAAAGGTTACATGTGACATTACATTTATTTCAATCCCCACTGCTACATGTATTTATATACCTTTAAGATATATTAACATGCTATGCATTAAATTATATACATCAATGCACAAAAGTTAAGACTTTTAGTTTTCTAAAATCTCTCATACGTTACCAATAATTCATTACTATAAAAAATTACTTTTCAAGGTATTTTGTTCATTTCATACTCTTCTTCCTGGATTCGTTTTTGAATTTCTTTGTCTTCTTCTATTCCTCCCATGAATCGAGGTACATGTTTCCTCTCAATCATTTCCTTATTTTACTATTTTGTTTATCGTACCCTTTTTTTATAATTTTTTCTCTAATATGCATAGATTTATTTATCTTTAAACTTTAAAAGTTAATACTTTCAGATATTTCTCTTCTGCATTTCCAACATTCAAACGGTAAGATTTGAATTTCAATATATTTTATTGTGTTATTTTATGTTTTGTGATATTTCTATTTTTTTAAATTAAATATTTGTGTGAAATTCAGAACCGTAATCTGTTTGATACTATTCTTTTTTAACACTCCAAATATAAAAATGGTAAGAGTTATTTCCTAAAGAAATTACTATTTATTTATTTATATTTACTTCCTTCAAAAATTATTATTTATTTGTTTTTAATTTATAACAATTTTTTTTCTCTTTTTTATCAGGTCACATTTGTTTCACTTCCACGAGGATGAGGATGAGAAGATGGATAATGAAGACTAAGAATTAGTTAGGCCAACAATTAAAGGATTTTTAAATGATTTCATTTTATATTGAAAGTTATTGGAATTTGTTGTTTCCATTATTATTTTATAATAAAATTACTTTATTTATTTTTTATTAGTCAATAAAAATAAAAAACATTTTATAATAATGTATTTAGAAAATAATAATTTTATAATAATTTGAATCTAAATTATAATTTAATATCTAATTATGCATCTATTTTTCTTTCACACACAAGTCTTTCTAAGGGTAATTTTTGTGTAGTAATATTTATTTTCAGAATTAGAAAATCTTTAATTAAATTAAATTTATTGATTCGGTAAATCAATGCTCAAAATTATATTTGATTGGTTCAAAAGTTTTTAAAAAATATCCATATTAAACTAGATTTATTTAGTTTTACTTCTATTATATATATATATATTGGAAATTTATAAATTAATATATCCCTTTTAATTTTACAAAATTTGATTTATTATTATTATTATAACTTCCAAATCAAGATATGATAAGGTACACATTTATATTGAATAAATGATAATCAAGTCAACATTTAATTTTATTTGATATAATTTTAAATTCAACTTACTTGAGAAATTTATAACTAGCAAACAATAATATTTTTGAGATATTTTATAGTAATACTCAATATTCCCAAAAATATTTACCTATTGACATTAAAAAATAATACTTATAAATTATAAAAGTTTTAAATTGAATATTGGTTGGAATAATTTACATATTTTAATTTATAGTTAATAGTGATTTTTCATTTTACATGTATATATGGAAACCTACAAAATTATTAAAATTTATATTTTTTAATTGTATTTACAATTTAATTAATCTTCACTGTCACAATTAAAAACATTGAATTTATTACTATATAATAATAATAATAAAATAACAAATACTAATAATAATAATAATACTCCTAATTAAATACATAATATAATAAGATTTAATAGATGAATAAGAGAATGTGAAACACTAGCTTTAATTTATTTATAGTAAATGATAATAAATAAAAATTTAAAAAGTAATTAAAAGTTAAAAAAATTGAAAATATTTTAATTAATGTTCTAATTAATTGATATTAAAAGGATTAATTAACTTGATTGTGTATTTAATTAGTTTGAATAAATAAATTGATTTATAAAATAAATAATATTATTAAATGTGTAATGAAAATGTCAAATTAATTATTATAACATTTCTAAAACTTTTGAATAATATTGTGATTTGAATAATAAATTATATGCTTTATACTAATGAATAATTTATTAAAATTATAATAGTTGTGTACCTGTATGACTCTTCCAACTATAACCAGTAGATTAGTTGATCAAATCAGAAAATTACAACACATATATTTGAAATTTGAAATTACATGGTAAAAATATTGATAAATTCTAATATAAACTGATAAATTTAAATTATAATTAACATGTTGTAAACAAGTATATAATCGCTCAAAACACATAGTTTACATAATAGTATATATTCATTAGTTAATCTCATTACATTCTCATTTTCTTTTTAGTTTTTATTTTTTGTTTATTCAATTATCCACTTAGGTGGTTTAAAGTTCAAAATAGAGAAATAGCAAGTTCTCTCGACTATATTACTTAAAAAAATATAGATGTAGTTATTATAGTCCATAACTTAATTACTCTATTTTTAATAAAATAAATTTAAAATACCATAAATATTATAAACCATATTAATCAATTTAAAACTTTTTTTTTATAGTATACACACAAGTTTGTTTTTCCATCTTATATTTATTTATTTATACATAATTAAAAAATATATAGGGTAACAAATACTCAAAATAATTTTTTTTTCCATAATTAAAATAAAAGGAAAAATAAAAGAAAAATATATCACTGGAAGGAAAAAAATTTTTATCCAACAAAATTTAATACTTAATATTTTTTTCCCTCATAAGTGGAGGGATGAAGAACATTTAATTGTTATCTAAAATAGAGTAACGAATTATGATCTGTCATTGAAATCAACTTGTTGAGGGGTCCAATTTCTACGGTTTTCATTTGATGATATTTTTAGAAGTTATTTTAGAGGAAAGTTGGCACTTGATATTAATTTTTACTTGATTAAAATGGTGCTCAATCACCTCGAATTTCTCTCTCTGTGTATCTATGGTATTGAACTAAAAATTAAAATCAAATCAAATCAAATACTTCATCTTAAACATGAGTAGTTATTTAACATGAAATTATATACGGTATCTAATCACGTTATACATAAAACTTGACGTAAATCTTTATTTCAATATATAAAAATAATTAAAATAAAAATTTATTAATTTTTTTTTTAAAAACAAACAAACACCGCGCAAAGCGCGGGCTATCACCTAGTTAGTATATAAAACATACACACAAGTGGTCAAAGGGTTTAGTAATGCAAATTGGATATCTGATTATACAAATTTACATTCACTAGTATTTATATATTTATATTAGGTGGTGATGCAATTACTTGAAAATCCTCTCAGCAAACTTGTATAGCAAAATCAACAACGAAGTCATTAAAGCAACAGAAGAAGTAGAGTGAATTAAAATTTTCTTAGATGATATTTTATTCTTACTTAAACTATAAGTACAATATGATTGCTCAAGTAAGAGCCAAGAAAAATTTGCACAACAGAAAATATACGCCTATTAGATGTAAGTATAATACAAATTAGACAAATACTCTCTATTGGAATAATTACCATACATTATGTAAAAAAATATAAAAAATCTAGTGGAATCCATTAAAAAAGACGTGATAAAGCCCTTTAAGTCTTTGTCTAAAGAATGGAATTAAAGTCAATTGAATGAGTTGAACTCGATAAAAATCTAATATAACTTAATAAAAATTTTGTGAACTATGTTCGATAGGCAAACTGATGAAGGAAGACTCCAACCAATTTAATTTATTTTTGTGATTATAAAGATGACTCAATTCTAAAGTCATCATGAATAGCAGGTTAAAGGTCCATCCCAACTCTATTTATTTTAGTTTTTTCTCTTCATTTTTTAACAATTAGTTTATTTGCATTAAATTTTTTTTTTTTTTAAAATAACTTGCAAACTACATGCGATCATAGCATCGAAAATCAAAATTTATTTTTAGTCCCAAATTTTCTTATCTAGCCATTAGTGAGACCTAAGTTGGGATCCAATATCATCTTAGCATTTGAGATGCTTAGATGAATACACAGGGCATGTTTGGCAATTAGCTTTTAGCGGTTAGCGGTTGACATATTCAATTAGCAGTTTGACCAACTATTAGCGGTTAGCGAATTGATGATATAGTGTTTGATAATTAGCTGTTTAATAATAGCACTATTAGCGGATTCAATTATAAAATGACGTAAAAGAACATCTTTTATTTTATTTTTCAGAAAGTATATTTTACACTAATGCCTTCAAATAGATAATACAATAAGTTAAATATTTTAGTATTAATAATAAAATAAGTAATAATTTTAATAATACTTGCTATTTTTATATCGATTATTAATTAAAATAATATACTAAAGAAAATAATATATTTCCTATAATAATAATAAAATATTATCAAAATTTTTAATTACAAAATATTACAATAAAAAAATAATACTGAAAGTATTAAATATTATTATAATACTTTTTAATTATTTTATTAATATATAATTAATATAACTCTAATTAAAAGTGAGGTAATTTGGTCTTTTTAACAAATATCTAATTTTAAAACCTTTCAAACGCTCCTACTATCAGCATTTTAGAAATTGGCATTTTGGATCAAATCAGCTGATTAAGTTGCTATAACTAAACTAGCTGTTTTAAAAAATTAGAGGTTTGATTTTGGTCAAACCTCTAAAACTCCTGAAAACGCTAACCTCTAATTGAAAACAATGTTTAACAAACAGATTCATAATTAATTTTATGATAAAATAAGCTAAATTCAAAAAATTAATTAATAAATTAATTAATAAATTAATTTATGTTTTGTTTAAAAAATTAATAATTTTATTTGATCTTTTATCTAAAAAAGACATTTAATAAATTAGTTAATAATATATTAGACTAACAAATTAGATTTTACAAATGCAGTCAATCTTCTTTATAATAGTGTCGTTTGTGTGACAATTTTCAAGTTGTTATCCGGAAAATGCTATTATAGAAAATAAGTTTTATAACTACACTTTCATAGGTGTTTCTGAAGAATATTATTATAAAGAATGACTGTTATAAAAATATTTGACGGTATAATATTAGGATGATTTTATAAAATACTATGATTAAAATTTTAAAAACAATTTTGAAAATTCTATTAAAACATCAAATACCATATCATAATAAGTGATTGAGATAAATATAGGTAAAAGATCATGAATTTAAATAAAAATAAAAACAAATCACCTATAAAAAGAAAATAAAATATATAGTATCTAAATGTTGTATAGGATTTGAGGTGGATTTCCACTATATACCCACTTCATCATATTTAGACATCAAATCAACTATGTGTCATTAAACAGATAAACACTATCTTACATTGTGACACATATGAATCTTGGATGCCTATATAAAGGGCAACGTAGAAATGAAATTTGCTGCTTGGTTATTTTTGAAGCAAGCCTTATTTATGATCTCCTCATTTCCGTTCTGTGTATGTGTATTCCAATATATTCTTCTGGTGATATTTATATTATTTCCATTTCTTCTATTACTTTATTTTATTTAATGAAGAATGATTAAAGCACAACATATAGTCAGATGAAATTTTAGTGGTAACCTACCTTTATTCAAAATTTAGACATTTATTTTAAATTTAGATTTATTTAGTGGTAATATTTTTAAAATTTTAAAATATAATTATAGATTTGTTTTAAATAATATATATAAAAAAGTTATGTTTTCAAAATACAGTGAATGACGGTTGAATTGAAATTCAAACTTTTAAAACTTTATTTTGATAAACTTTTCAAAATAAATGTATAACTGGGCGGGTATGGTTCGGTTAGATTTTCGATCGAACTGAATGGAATCGAAAAAAATTTCGATTTTGAATTAGGAAAATTGAACCGAATCGGTTCATTCCAAAACCGAATTAATTTAACTAAAATTTTGGGATAATGTAATGGTGGGTATTTATAGTTGTGCAAAATTTTCACTTAGATACTCCAACTTTGCAAAGTTTCATATAGATACTCCAACTTGCAAATTATAGATCATTTAAATCCTTTGGTTGACGTGGCGCAATCTGTGAGTAATATTTATATGAAACATCGTAAAGTTAAAGTACATATATAAGATCAAATTTTCAAGTTGGAGTACCTACATAAGGATCTAATTTGCAAGTTGGAGTACCTATATGAAACATCGTAAAATTGAAGTATCTAAGTGAAAATTTTGCATAACTACAAGTATTCACAATTACATTACTCCTAAATTTTTTGGTTCGGATAAAAATCAAATAAAAAATTCCGAACCGAACCAAACCGAAATAACAATCGATTTTCTATAATCAAAACCGAACTGAATTAAAATCACTAAAAACCAAATTGAACCAACAAGTCGGTATGGTTTTATTTTTTTTCTCACCCCTACGTATAAATATATACTTAAACTTTTTATAATTTAAAAAAAAAACCCTTAAATTCACATATTATTTTATTACATATAAATTTAAAATGAACGTGTTTGAAATTTCACGAATGAATGGTTTGAAATTTCACCACTATATAAATAATTATTTTATAATTAAATTGTGCAAGTGAAACCAAAAAATACCAAACCACAGATAATTCAGAGGACTCTGAACAGATTGCGGAACGATCAATGTCATTTAAGGGAGTGTATTTTTGGAGTTTCGGATCCGATCCGAAATTTCGAATAAAGGAAAATTATGATCCTTATCCGATCCGAACAAATCGGATATCCAGTTAATTGGATATTCGATTTTTTGAATCGGATAACCGGATAAATTTAATATCCGAGTTTATTTTATTTAATTTTTTATATATTTAATTTAAGAGAAAAAATTACTAAAAATAAGTTAATTTAGTTTTAATATAAGCATTATATAAAATAGTAGTATCATAAACCAACATTATTATATGTATATAAAATCATAAATATATTATTTACAGAGAAAATTAAAATAAAATTTGATGTATTATTTTTTTTTTTCAAATATTAGGATAATTCAAAATTAAAAAAAAAATGATCTCCAATTATCCGATTTTAAAACCGGATATTTGATCCAAAAATTCGAAACTATAAAAACTGAATTGAATATCCAAAAATTCGGATAGGATCGATAATTTAGCAACAATTAGATTGAATTTTTTTCAAACCCCTAATGTCATCCAGGGAATTCATAACCCTCGCTTGGGATAGAAGCTTATGTATGAGCTACAACCACATGGGCCCTTGACATAACAGAATTGGGCCAGATAAGAGACAAACTTAAGCCCAGTATACCAAGCAGTCCAGTAACTTACAAAGGCCATCTCCAACCATATTCATTCTATTTTACCATTTCAAATATTTTTATATATTAATGCTTATTTAAATTGATTTATCAAATGATTTATAATAGTAAATTTTATATATATTGTTGTTAAAATAAATAAATGTAAATAGATATGCTGAGACATACTATAGCACATGAATATCTCCACCGAATCACACTTATGAATAGAGAAGCGTATAAGAAGAAATATATATATAGAAGGGATAGGATGACGGAATAGAGGTCTGTTTTTATTGATCTCTATGCCTTTACATAAGCAGGTGAATGTATGATTCATCATCATTAGAGTAATAAACTATCACTACCTGTTACATTTAAATGATGTGGAAAGTCCCACCTCATCACTCAAATAATAATAATAATAATAATAATAATAATAATAATAATAATAATAATAATAATAATAATAATAATAATAAATTATTATTATTATTAAATTTTTATCCATTTTTAAAATTTTAACAACCTCATTAAAATTTTATTAGAAAAACTAAATGGATAAAAGGGATTAAAAAAAATAGTTGGTGGAATTCAAAATTATAAAACAAAAAAATTAAAAAGAAGGAACTCCATCAATTGATAATACCAATAATTCTAAATTTCTAATTAGGAAAGTTATCGTATTTCTAAGTAGTTTCTCAAACGTCAATATCGGTAATAAGTTTTGTTAATAAATCGGCTAAATTATTTGAAGATTGGATTTGCCTCACCTCAATCTAACCAGTATTCTAAAGTTTATAGATGTAGAAGAATTTGAAGGAAATATGTTTGGTCTGATCTCTTTTAATATAACCTTCCTGAACTTGGGTGATACAAGTCACATTATCTTCGAATATCATAGTTGAGAGTTACTACATGAATTCTGAACATGTTGAATAGTTGATTTCTATCAAATATACTCCCGACTGATTTCATATAATGTTAGAATTTCAGCATGATTTGAAGACGTGGCAACCAGAGTTTGTTTTGTGAATTTCTAAGATATCACGATATCACGATACCACTATACATAATATATATATATATATAGCTAGTTTGGGAATGTCCATTAGCGGATCCGAAAGGTATCCAGCATCGGTATAACCAGTCAAACCCTAAAATTTATCTGAATTCATATAAAATAATCCTAAATATTTTATACCCTTTAGGTAATGTAAAATATATTTGATTTCATTTAGATGCCTATGAGTTGGTGGCGATAGTAAATTCATAACAGGCGAGATACTTGTATCGTACATTGTGTCAAATATAACAAACAAACTGCATTTAGATATGGTACTTTAAGACCAAGTATCCGTTCATCATCATCTTTGAGCAAAATGAATTTTTTTTGTGATCAAGTGTTCTTACAACTATTAATATACTTAACAAATGGGCATTATCGATATTGAATCTTTTCAAAAGTTCTTTAGTATATGCCGATTGATAAACCAATATGTCATTTGGTTTATGTTCAATTTTCAGACCCAGACAATATTTTATTTTTCTCAAATCTTTCATCTCAAAATCCTTTTCAAATACTTAACAGTTTGTTTGATCTCTTCATGAGTACTGATGATATTCATATCATCCACATAAACTACTATAATTGCAAAACTAGACTCTGATTTCTTGATAAAGATACATGGACATATAGTTATTCTAGTATCATTCCTTCATCAAATATTTATCGAGATGGTTATAACACATTCTCTCAGATTATTTTAATCCATATAGAATTTTTTTAACTTTATAGAATACAATTTTCGAGATCTCGATTGATATGATTTAGGTCATTTCAATTCTTCTGGGAGTTTCATGTAAATATCATAATCACGTGATCAATACAAATATGCAATAACTACATCCACAAGATACATTTTCATTTTTTTTTTTAAAAAAACAGTAATACTGATAAGAAAACAGAATGCAATAGTATCCATATCTGGCAATAAGTTTCATCATAATTAATTCTAAGTCTCTATCAGAAACCCTAAGTAATCAAGTGTGCTTTGTATCTCATATTATCATTTATTTCATTTTGTTTTTAAACAAAAACTCATTTGTAACCAACTAGTTGAACATCTTCTAATGTTTCATTATAGGTCCAAAATTTTTTGTTTATTCAGAGAGTTCAAGTTTTCCTAGATTACTTATTTCTATTTTTTCTAATCACGTCTATTTTTGCATTCTTCTATTCTACGCGGTTCATGATCACCATATAAAATATCTATTGCCACAATGTACGAAAATAGATAACCAATAATCATTCATTTCTATTTTCCAAAATTCATGATTAAAATTTTTGGAAATTTCTCCTTTTTTAGATTATGATATTGTTTTATTATTTTCTCCTTTAGGAATATTATTTTCAGAGATCTCAACAACTTCTAAGATTTTATTGGATGTGGTTTTAGGATCCAAATCACTTTTTTTTTCTTTTTTGTAGAACTTTATCTTTTGAACCAGGTGGTTTTTCATGCTTATGATGTGGAAATGAGTTTTATTTGCTATTGTCTTTTGAGATTGTCCTTCAGTAGCATGCAATATAGCATGTTCCCAATAGAAATGGGTAATTTTACGCAATTATCTGAAGACGCTTAATTAATGATTCAGCCAATCCATTTTCGGTATGAACATCGAAACTGGTATCAATCTTAGATACCTGACAACATTTATTAAATGATTTCGATGTAAATCACTACCATTATTAAGTCTTATACTTTTGATAGAGTATCTAGAAAATGAGCTCGTAATCGAGTAATCTGTGCTAGCAATTTCAAAAGAAAAAGCAACATTTCGAGATGATAACAACCATACAAGGGACCATATCGCAGATGTGTCTATCAAAAATATAAAGTAGCAAAAGGGTCTACAAGGTGGATGAATATGTCCATGTATGTCTCATTGGATTCTCTGTAAAAATTATAAAGATTTAAATCCTAGTTTTATAAACAAAGGTTTTGTTATCAATTTTCCTTGAGAACATAGAATACATAAAGACTCTATCATTTAGTAGAATTTTATAATTTCTCAGTAGATGCTTTTCTGAATTCGCAATTATTATATGCATCATTGTGGATCCCAGATGCCCAAACCTGTCATCCCAAAGTTGAAATATCATGGGTTCTGAGAACTTTTGGTTCTCAATAGCATGAGTTTAAATATGGTAGTGATTTACATTTAATAAAATCAAGATGATGAAATAAATAGCTTTTCAACCACTAGCTTTTGCATTGATTTATTCAAAATAATACATAGATACTGAACACATTTTTCATCAATTGTTTTAATATGATACAAACGTGGCACTTTTCACTATTTTTTAATAACAATTGATTATATTTTTCAACAATATCCAAAAAGGTAATCAAATCATCATATTTTTTGAATTTTCTTTCCTAATACTAATGTTATAAAGCTGTTTGGAATTTTTAATTTGTGAACAATTAAATACATTGCAACAAATTATTCCAATCATTTCTAACTTTTGAAAAATAATTTATGTTTTATGGCTATATTTAGATTCCGGATGCTCTCATAGATCTGTATGATCTAGGATGGTTAGGTACTAGTTTTTCAATTCATCAAACCAGTGGGTCCTGATCAGAACCATAATTTTTTTTGTTTTTCTTACGTAGTTGTATTTCTCCTTTTCAAAGTCCAAATATATCATTTGATTTCAACTTTAGTTTACAACAAATTTTCAGTTTTGATAGTTTCTTCTAGAATTAACAATGGTTGGAATTAGTAATTATTTATTTGCATAATAATAATAATAATTTTAAATTTCCAGATTTCTAGATTCATATCTTAATTATTCAATTTTAGGCGAATAGTGGTATTATTTTTAACTTTATAAATCCATCATTATTCAACTTCAGGTAAATAATGGTATAAGCTTCCAATTTCCAGATTTTTTATTTTACTGTAACCAGAACATAATTAACAA
Organism: Cardiospermum halicacabum; assembly: GCA_031304145.1. Classification (NCBI taxonomy): domain Eukaryota; kingdom Viridiplantae; phylum Streptophyta; class Magnoliopsida; order Sapindales; family Sapindaceae; genus Cardiospermum; species Cardiospermum halicacabum. The sequence continues at coordinate 7,051,315 of CM062398.1, read as the reverse complement.
ACACTTTTTGATTTGAAAGACTTGACTAAGCAGCAATCAGAAAGCATATTCGTACTAACATATATCACTATTTTAGCTATTAATTTTCCAAGGATTCACCATCTTGCACTTAAAGTTTACAATGCTCAGAACAATTTGCAATGATAATTGCTAAAATAATTGAGCGGACATCTATTTTCCATGCTGAGATTGCAAGATTTATTACATAGAAAACATTAATATTTTATGGATTTGGGTTTCTAATTTCTCTAAAATATTTCGATATAACTGTCGATGGTACTGCATATTAAAAGCTCGTATGAACCCTACATCACAAGACTGAATTTTTAATGCTGTGTTAGGTGGCAAAAAGACAATTTATATTTCTCAAACATTCAATAGTTTTTTAGATGAGTAAGACAATTATCAACAATTAAAAGAAATTGTCCACCATTCATTTTGGCATCAAGCTAATGAACATATTTTAGAATAAAATCTTTGTCATCCATGCTCTTTTGTTGGCACATTATCATAATTTATACTAACCAAATTCACATTCTTGAAACAACATGGTTATGTGTACTTGCATCCATAAGGAATTTTTTTTATAATCATCCCCATTACCACAAGTAACAATTGTAATTAATTTCTTAAATTATTTCTTACCTTGAAGTTGCTCCAATGCAAGGGAATGATCTAGTTGAAATCTATCGAACAATCCAGTTTTATCCATATTAAAAACATTTGTCATAACAAACTAATTAAGTTTTTGTCTTATGAATTGTAAATTGTTCTCTACCAACTCCATATTAACCGATCCACTTTCTCCAAAACCACGATATGTCTTGATATCATGTCTTGATTCGAAACGATTTAGTCACCCTTGAGAAAAATTATAATCAGGTGTATTAATGGGATACATCTTTTTATAGAAACTTTTTTCTCTACGTTACAATTAGTCCCCCCCCCCAGCTCATATTAATGGGCTCTTGATAATGAACAAACCACTCATAGAGAGCCTTCTCTAATTCTTAAGATTTGGCAACTTTATGTCTTTTGACATCATCTTTTAGAACCTCGGTACTAATATATACTCTATTGACCTCTTGATTGTATATTTGATATTGTAGCTTGACTTATATGCAAATTAAACTTCTCTAACACATTTATAATTGCAATTACTTTTTAGTGCATGCTGAATTTTGTTATCTGCACTCACATAATTCTCTATGTATATCATCTGTCATGATTGATTTTTTTTTTTTTTAATATTGTTGAGATGAGAAATCCTTTTTTTTTTTTCCTTCAGTTTATACAATACATCTCTTTATACAGTTACTTAGTTAATGTCAGTACATGTAACTATATTAATAGTTGAGTTTATTTATATTGTATATATAACTTAATTAATGTTAAATATGTAACTAAATTAATAGTTAAAAAAAATAATTTATGAAATTTTTGGTTTATTGTTATTATTATATATGAATTTTTAAAATGTTATTTTAAACATTTTCAATTTATTTAAATTCATATATTATAATAATTTAATTATTTTTTAATTTTTAAATTCAATTCGATAATAAAATAAAATAATTAGTTCTTTCATAGCACTTAGTTTAAAAAAATTGGAAAATTACATAAAATGAACCAAATAAACTTTCAAAATTCAAAACTAAACCAACCAAACTTTATTTATATTTTTGAGCCATCCAAACTTTGATTTTCAAAAATAGACCTTCACACCTTCACAAATCCTTTTCATAAATCACCTTCACACCTTCACGGATCATTGTAAAAGGTCTTCACAGAAGGATAAAATGGTTAATTTGGTTCATTTTTGAAAAGTGAAAGTTTCAAATATTATTTTGTAAAATTTTTACGGTTAGACTATATAATGCAAATAAAAGTTATAAAATAACAAAAATGAAAATAACCCAAATAAAAAGCTTGACTATTGAAATGAAAATTTTATACTCATATGTGATTTGAACATGATAATTAATAATTTTTTTTCTAAAATATATTTATTATAATAAAATTGAAAGTAATTTTTTTTCCAATTATTATATTATAAATTATTTAGTATGAAAATTAAAATGTTTAGAAATTATTTTTCTTTTTAAATAATGAGAAAATGGTGAGACATGGATCATTTAAACTTCAATTCAACTAAATAAATCAATTTAACTTTATTTCAAATTTATAAAATTTTAAAAAATTAAAGTATTTTCTTTAAAAAAAAATGATTAACATACTCTTTTTTCCAGTTTGATTGACATGTGAAAAATCCTTACCACAAAAATCCTCATCATGATGTTTATATATATTAATATCATTTTTTCTTTTGAATATTTAGATATGTTTTGATAGACTACATTTTGGCTCAGAAGTGCTTTTGACATCCATAAAAATTTCCAAAGAATATCGGAAATACTAAATTCCATAAAAGACTTCCACTTATCTTCTTCTGTATTTCTATTCAAAATAATAGATAATCTTAAATGTATTAAAGTGAAGCTAGAATTTTCTATTATTTTAATGGAATTTTTTTTAAAAAGAAATTATAAAAAGTTTGAGTATATAATTATAGGGTTATTTACATAAGTAGGCGAAAAAAAGATTGAATTAAGTTTATGGGCCACTTTAAAGTTTCAATCCAAAAATAAACTTTTAAAGTTGTTATTTTCATCTACTAGGCCAGATTGTCTATTTTGCCCTTTTTATTATTCTTAAAACTAAAAATAAATTTGAAAAATAGGAAAATCTAATAAAATTTGATGTTACAATTGTGTCCTTCACTTATTACGTGAAATGACTCATCTATCAATATAAACTAATATACATTTCAAAAGAACTCTGATTCATATCAGCTAAATCGAGAACCTAATCCCTAATCCATTGTCAACCTCTTCATCAAAGAATATCGAAATTGCTCATTCATCTACAATTATTGTCTTATATTTGTGCACGATTTACTATCCTTGGAGCATTTAGAGATCTATTAGTGGATTCAACGATTCTGGTGAGCTCTAATCTAGTGCGCAATAGTGTCGAACTACTACTGTGCGTTCTCTTGAAAGGTGGTCTATTCTTTTTAATTGACGGTGTTGTTTACATTAGTTTGTTGAGGTTGATGTTGTTCTATGATTCTAATTGGCTGAGACACTCCAGGTTAGTTCAATTTGTGTATTATGTTGAGGCAATATATTATTTTGAGTAGTCTGCATTCAGTTTTAATTGTTGTAGGGTATATTAGTGGTGGATGCACTAGATAAAATCAAAGTGATTTTGTTTTTGTTTGGTGTTTTGAAGTTATTATAGTTTGATTTAAATGGGAATTGGTGGGGTGATTTTTATGATGGAACTTAGGATGGTAGTTCGTATAAGGGAGCTATCTCAGATTGTGCAATTTTGTTTGATTCTACCTTTGATGAACGATCTAAAGGTTGGTAATGGTATTAGTGATTGGGATTTAGATGATATGTTTCTGGAAATGGTTGTGGTGGAAGTACATGAAGTAGTGGTCATAGGATTTGGGAGATAGCAAGCATTCAAAGTCAAGGTTTCAAAGAGACACATGAATATCCTCTGTCAACTTCTCATGCTTTACATGGTCTACATCCACCATCACTATTCAAGAGTAAAGAGCTTATGAGTGTTGCTATTGGTAGATATGAGTTAGAGAATAAGCTATCTATTTTTGTTATGAATTCTAATGGTGTTAGATTTGAAGTAAATTGCACGGAGCTATTTAAGGGGTGTGACTTCACTTTTAGAGCAAGAAGACCCGATGTGAATTCTCCTTTTTGGCATGTGATGTATTTAAATTCCAATTACACCTATCTATGTGATCCAAACAGAGTTGATAAAAGGACAACAAGTGCTAAAGTGATTGGTTCATTCTTTTCCTCACGTGTGTCTGATGTTAAATTCAATCCCCTTTATAAAATACCTGTGATAGAGACTTAATAAAATGTGAAGGAGACTAAACGAGTTGTGACAGAGACTCAATAAATATTGAAGGAGACTAAATGACATGTGGTAGAGACTTAATAAAATGTGAAGAAGACTAAATGACTTGTGATAGAGACCCAATAAATATTGAAGGAGATTAAATGATCTGTGATAGAGACCTAATAAAATGTGAAGAATACTAAATGACCTGTAATAGAGATAGTAAAATGTAAAGGAGACTAAATGACCTGTGATAGAAGCCTAATAAAATATGAAGGAGACTAAATAACATGTGATAAAGACCTAGTAAAGTATGAAGGAGACTAAATGACTTGTGATAGAGACTAAATAAAATGTGAAGGATTGGTTATCCAGAAAGAAAATGTATACATTATTCAGAAAACTTTAGATATGTTACTTGCAAAGGATTGTTTTGTTCATCAGTAAAGTCTATAAAAAATATTTTTTAAAAAAATAGTACAAAATAACTACATATTCATAATCCCATCAGTACTACTTGTTCACCACTATATTACATTGTCTGTATCTAGAGGGTGAGAGGCTCTATGGTTGTTGTTAGCAAGCTAAGGTTGGGAGCTATTCTTTTTAGTAAGTTATTCCTTTTATAATAGGTGAGAATCTAATCACTAGTGAATTAAACCCTTAATTTTATTAATTTAATGTTCATCAAACATCTTAATGTTGAATATGTACAATAAAAAAAAGCCTATAATGAAAAAAAAAACCTACTGTCATGTTTCTTGGAAATATGCGTGGCAGAGAGAAAATAACATATGATGCAAATAAACCCTTGTGTGATGTTTCATAACATTATCCGTGAAGGAGAGAAAATTACATATGATGTAAATAAAACCTTCTGTGATGTTTCAAGGTCGTATCTGTGACTGAGAGCAAATAACCTGTGATGGAAGCAAAAGACAGACACGATATTAGAAATTTAGACCTTAGATAAAGAGTTGTGACTTCTAACAAACATATACTTATCTTAGAGGATTTTCGACATTTATTTAGGGAGCATTATTATTCCTACTTCCATTTATTTTTTTAAGAAATTAGTTTTTATAATGTAAGAAAATGCAAATTTAAGGAGTTAGTTTTTGTAAGAAATTAAGCATGGAGACTCATTATCAAGATGTTGCATGGAACCAATGAACATATTAAAGTGGATAAGAGAATTTAGATCCGCCTTGTATATTTGCACTCCTTTACAACAATCTACCCAATTTTCCATTATTTATACTCTGACATAGTTAAGGTTAAAGGGATAAAAACTATTTATGTTGAAATAGCTTGAAATTTATAGGGTATATAAAACACATATTGTCACATGTTTTTGTTGAATTTTAGACAAACCCGACCACTGTATTCTCCATGTGATGCATGAAATGTAAACCTATTATGCAGTGGAATCAACATGTGATGAAGGCAAATGCAAATTTAAGGAGTTAATTACTATAAGAAATTAAGTCTGTACACTTATAAGCATTATCAAGTGCCTTTAGAGGTGTAACCAAGACAAAAGGGTTTGCCTATTTTATGGTTTCTCAGTTTTTGTTGCATCACATGTAAGTTGGTCTCCATCACATGTCAGTTAGTTTCCATCATAGTTTAGTTAGTTTCCATCACAAATTTGATAACCTCTATCATGAATCAATCAGCCTACATCATAACAGATTTTTAGTTACCCTTAATGACATATTTCACAAATTCCATCACAAGTTAGTCTGCATCACAGGTCAATTAGCTTTCATCCCAAGTAAGTTAGTCTGCATCATAGTTCAGTTAGTTTTCATCACATGTCAGTCATCTTACATTATAACAATTTTCTAGTTACTCTTAATGTGCTAATTCCGCAATATCCATCGCATGTTAGTTTGCATCATATGTAAGTTAATTTTTTATCACAGGTAAGTTCGTCTTCAACAAAACTCAGTCTCAACTTTGATGTCCAAAATGATTGCTTATTAATATCTTCAAAAAAAAAAAAACCAATGCAGCTGCACCTTTTACATACTAGAAACATGGCTCTAAAACAGGGGTAATAAACATCTTCAAAAATACAAACAATATAAATGCTATTTGACAATTCAGATATCTGCTTGCACCAAATCATGTTGAAAAAATATCAATATAATTTTCTAAATATTTCACAAAAACTATTAACAGTTACAACCAATACTCTATCATGATCCTACTCATATAAAACATCTCAAACTTAATCTTCTTCTTATGTATCATAGTTTTCTTGATGGTACTTATGGTTGTGCTTTGCTAAAACTCTCACGATATCAAGACGCAACTGATTTATCCAGCCTTTACTATTGGCACTCAATGACCAAATACACCGCTCGGTCGCGATATCTTCAATCACCTTGCATGAATAAGGTCTGCAAGAGTTACTACATCAAAAATAAGATCAACTAAAAGTTTCAGCACAATGAACTTATAAATTCGCAAAAAAAAAAGGTCAAGAAGAATATTACGCATCTATCTTTGTTGGTATTATACTTTGGCTAGCAATATGAACCACCCAGTCATTTGGTTTCGTTAGTGCATTACTATCGATGTGACTGTAGTATTTACTTTTCATCAATAGCTAGGATATGACATAAGATAGACACTTAAAGTTAGAAGTGATTTCCGCTGCACCTTTATTTTCCCTCAGATCTAATATGAGAATAATGTCATCCTTCAAATCCAATAATACAACCACCCAGTGATTCTTGTATATGTCTACAGGGAACATAACCTAGAAACATAACACTCTAAACATTAGTTAGATAAAAAAAAAAAAAACATGTGACTACTTTTTAGCAGACAAGGCCACAAACCAAATAAGTTGCTTAATTACATGTGTTGGATAAAAAAATATGTAACTCTCACTAAATCTATAAATTAGTAACAACGACATGCTCTCACAAACCCCTAAAATTCCTATCCCACAACCACAATGCATCCTCTACTGCCAATTTCAACCATAACCAAAATACTTCTATCCTAAACTAAACTTAAGACTTTAATTCTATCATTGCAATCACCATAAAATCAAACCCTCACAACTCTATTCTAGGTTCGAAGAGCAAAAAAAGACTAAAAAATCCAATTAACTATTCAACCGTATAATAGAGAAACCAAAATCAGAGACGAATTCAAAATTAGGCAGAAAAAGACATTAATTAAATGTATTAATTCACTAATCAAGTTAGCAGCCAATGACTATTTCATGTGTTTACCCACCACACCATTCAAAATTTACTCTTAACTACATAAAAAGAAAGAAAGAGAAGTCTGTTGGTTACCAGATCTGCAACTTTTATTTTTGATGCTTCACACTCTTAGATAGCTCAATATCGTATTGCAGTTGTTCAATACACACTTTGAGAATCATGAGACAACTGAAATAGTAAAAAATTGGACAGCAATCGAAATCTCATCAAAACAATTAATAACAGAAAAGGCGAGAGAGATAGAGTAAGACTTAGAACAACAAGTCAGCGACGAAGAAATTGGTGATGTGCAAAAGTTAAGAAACTTTAGAAGACAATCAAAGTCACGATGATTTCTGCCAATTTCAAAGTAGTGACGATTTTTATCGATTTAAAAAACTGTGATGCAAGCACTCCTCACTTGTGAAGCTGTGATAATGTTGTTTAGGGTTTTGTCTAATATCAGGTCATTTTTGTAATTTCAATTTATTTATTTCATTTAATGATTTTAATAAATTAGATGGTAAATAAAATTATGAATAGAGGACATTTCGGACAAACTGGCCTACTGAGTGAAAATACCAACTTTAAAAGTTTAATTACTTAATTCAAACTTTGAGAGCCTATTAATTTAATTGGAAGTTTGATTGGTCTATTTTTCGTAATTTTCCCATAATTATAAGTCTACTTTCAAAAGTTTATAAAAATAAACTTTTAAAAGTTTGAATTTTACTCCATAATTCATTCCGAAACTGTGAACCTAGTTCACAAACTGTGAGCATAGTACAAATAACATCTGAACCATATGATTTCAGGATATTTTGAAAAATTGGTCCTATAACGTGAAAACCAAACTTTTAAAAGTTTGTTTTTAAAAATTTTTAAAACAGTTTTATAATTTTATTTTGAAATTTAAAAACTCATTTAAAAAAATTATCATTTATTTTAATTAATATAAATGGAGAGGAATTTCAACTAATAATAACATATGTGTTAAATTTATATTCGATGAAGATATATCAAATTGAAATTAAATTTTACAATCTTTGAATTAATTAAATTTTTAATAACACGTACTTCAAAATTTTTTCATTTTGGATAATCCACAAATCAAAATTTCAACCTAAATTTATAACCATTAATTATATATATATATATTAAATCTATAATAAATTTAATATATAGTTATTAAATTTGAGTTCGAATTTAAATACGGTCTCATCCCGTTAAACTCTATAACTAAAATCTTCCCTTTAAATAAAATATAAAATTAATTTTCAAGTGTAAAATAAATAATTATTGTTATGCTTAGGGATGGCAATAGGTCGGGTTTGGATAGTAAACCCGAACCCAAACCCGTTAAGGTATTCTTTACCCAAACCCTATCCGAACCCGTTACGGATTTGGTGGGTTCGGGTCTAGTTTTTACCCGCGGGTTTGGGTTGACCCGTGAGTATACCCAGAAAAAATTAAAAAAAAAACTATAATATTGCACAAGAGGAGATTATCTTATGCATGTAAGTTATTTCTCACATCATCATCAATTTGTCAATTTAATCGTATTATCATCACCAATTTCAACATTCATATAATTCACATACATATAATTTATAACTTAAATAAACAATATCTTTAAACAACTTAAATAAACAAGTTATATCCCAAAATAAAGTGTTTAAACATGATAAACACTGTAATGTATTCTAAAATATGATAAATTATTAACAAAATAAATAAAAATAATTATTATTTTTTAAAGATTTTTATTATAAATGTATATACATTTTTTATTATATTATACGGGTTTGGGTTTGGGTAAGGATATTTTTCTTTACCCAAACCCGATCCATGAATCCGATTACCCGAATCCATTGCGGGTAAGTAGGCGGGTACCCACGTGTAAATGGGTTTGCGGGTAAAATTGTCATCCCTATGCTATATTATGATAATCCGTTCTAGTGGATTTAAGTTCAAAATAGTATTTGACCCATGAAGAGTGAAGATATAACTACGCAGGTCCTGTAAAATTGATCCCATTTATACAGGGATCCATAACAAATCCTGCCCATCGTAAGTTTATTGAAGGGGAACAACAATGAATTTATGCAAAAAGGATTCAAGAACAACAAGATGGTGTTTCCAACACATCTAACAATAGCAACCCACATTTTGATGGTCTTAGAGAAGATGATTACTATTATCCGTAATTTTAAATTATATGTATATTTTTAATTGTAGTTTTTAATTTATGTATGAGTGTGGTGTTTTAAATTCATGTACAAGTTACTTTATGTAGATTTTAATTTATGATTAGTTATTTTATTATTATTTAGTGTTATTATTTATATTTTTACATTAGATTATTATTATATAAAATAATTAATTTAAATATTTAATTTTTAAAAAATTAATAACTTAAATTTTAATAATTTATTATTTTAAATATCATATAATTAATGTTTACTTTATAATTAATACTTTATAACTATCAAATATATGGTTAAAAGGATTCAAATGTAAATTTAATTTTGTAAAATTGCAAATACATCCAATAGGATGTGGAGGAAAGTAGAACACTATTAATAATGAAGGACCTCCATACAAACACCCCAATAAAATCTTGAAATTTGTAACAGGGTGGATGATTTGGTTTTTGAAATTTTTCTACCCTATATTTGATGAGATAGGGTAGTTGGGTTGGAGAAGTCCTTCCAACACGGAAAGTCAGTCTACTTAGGTAATCCAACAGAAGTCTCCATCGTTAAGTAAATTATGTTAACGGTGTCCAAGACTAATCAGATATATTTTTATGATTGAAGCAGAGGAGATAGACTGGCGATCACATTTTAGTACAGCAGTGAAGAAAATAGTCAAAAAAGAAAGACAGACGCCAAACTTAACATGACAACGATGGAAGCGACAATTCAACAATCATAATTAGTGGTTTGAAATTAAATCAGTTCCAAATGGAATCAACAGTGAAAGCAAAGCTGGATTTGGATTGGATGCTGTCGTAGAATTGTCAAAGGCACGTGTTGCTGCATTGCATCTCATTCTTCCATTTCAAAAATTATTGGGGGAATTAACTGTTTCATCATGTGATCCCATAAAATTTAGGTGACTGATAGATAAGATGTGTGATTCCATCATTCATTGAACTTGTTCCTTTCCTGCCTAACTTAAGCCTCTCTCTGTGTGTGTATAAAGGTGTACAAATGTGTATAGAATAATTGCATGTTAGGAAATGGCACCACCACATAAGCTTATCAGACTTCCTTGTCCATTTTCTTTTAACCAATTATCAATATTAGTGTAACACTTTAATGATAAGCAAACTATAATAATAACAATGAGCACTCTTTCCTAAAGGAATATCTAATTATTTTTTAAAATTTCTAATGGAAGTCCTTTAAATTTTTTATGTCCGTATAAGTTTTTATTAGTTATATATATATATATTATAAAGTTCAATATAATTTTGATAAAAAGCTAAATGAATAAATTTTGTTTTAAAAAGTAGATTAAATTTTCAAATCATGTGATATCACAAATATTTTAATTGAGCTATTTTTATAAAATAAAATTTGTGAAAATTTAATTTTAAAATTAGTATTTCAAATTTTGATCTATTTTTATAATTTAAAGAAATTGGTTTATAAATTTAGATAAAATTTTAATTTATGATAGAAAAAAAATTTAAATTTTGAATATAAATTTCTGTATTTAGTAATATTTTTCTAAAAAATTATTGTTAAAATTATAAATAAAAAAAATTAATCCCAAAAATCCACTGCAGTTTGGGGTTTTCCAAAAAAACAACACTAATTTCGTTTTTCACCATTTTACCATTGTCAGGTAAAAATATTAACAATTTTTATAGGATTTTTTTTATTCCAGTAAAATTCTAAAAGACGAATCTAATGATGGTCTTCTCTCGGCAATTAGTGGTTGAACGAATGAGATTTGATGAAATAAAGAATTGTCGAAAATTAATTTTTCTATCATTTTTCATTCGTCCAACCACCACCACCATTAAATCTGTCTCTTGGAGCTCCACCAAAGTCCCTAATATATTTTTTAAAATTTTATCACTTTTCATCCTAGCAATAATAAAATGAGAAAAAATAAAACATTTATCCCTTTTTAAGAAAATCTTAAATCTGTGGTGTTTTTTTTTAAAAAAAATATTATCCTTGAAAAAATAGTGATTATTTAAGTGACCGTATAATTTATCATAACGGTAAAATACATATATCTGGATTTAAATTCAATATATATATTAAGAGTCCAAAGTTTATGCTTTTTTTTTTTCAAATTCAATATTTTATAAAAGCATTCTTTTTATAAATAACTTAAATATTAAATATTTTTCTAGCACGTTTATTTAAAATTTAATAAATAAAAAAAAAGAAGTCAACAAATGTACTAAACTAGTTCTTGCATCATCTAAATATAGAAATGGTGTAGGGATGCATATTATGTAATGTATACGTGGATAAGGTTAGTAATGTGCACAGAACCAATTTGGTTCATATACCATGAATTCTCATTATTATTTCATTATTATTATTAAGAATTGTTGTACTTATAATGAATATGGACGGCCCAAGCCTTATATAAATGTGGGCTTGGGGCTTTGGGCCTGGGGATAGGTCCACCCAACATAGACCCAACCCAGATTTCACTTATTTGTCCATTAAGCAATGGATTAGTGAGAGATCAGGAGATTAGAATTCAAGAGTTTGAATTCAAATGAGTCCTAGTTCAAGTGAACTAGTCAAGGACTACTATAAATAGAGTCCTCCTCTCATTCATTCAATCATCCCAAAAACTTCACATCTCAAAGCGTTCTTTGAAACGTGAATTACAAACAGTGTTTGCAAAGTGAAACCTACTCCAAAGTGAAACCTACTCCAAAGTTTCCAAGAGTTTAAGATTTGAAGAGATTCCGCGTTCGTGTTCTAGAAGTGCAATTGGGGTTCTTAGCCGGTGAACTGAACGGTATTTCCAAGAGATTTATCGTCGACCAATTGACAGTAATCTCCCTTTCCTTTTCCGCTTATTATTTGCATGTTGATTGGGTAGTATGCATATAGGATCAACATTAGTATCAGAGCCTGTTTATATTACTGTTGTTGGTCGTAATAATTACGCTGTCGTTATTTTTGCTTGAATAAAATATAAACTAAGAGCTGGAAATAGTATTTTGCATGTGATTTTCGTGACCTTGTTTGAGATTTAATTTATTGCACGAATTTTTTCAACATGCAAATTATATATCGTTGGATTCGTCTTCGAATAACGAATCCGTCGATATATAATATGAATTTTTTCGACGAAAAACGAAGGAGTTATGGCCTTTCAAAGTTTGGGGACAGATTCAAACGAATCAGACCCAAACAGCACTAATGTTTTAAATGTTGAGCAACTTTGACCAGTCACAGCTTCGGAGAGTACAGTTCACCGTCGACGACCGGAGCCCCGAAGACGACAACCGACGGCACGGCGAGAGGAGCAAACAGCCGCCGGCTCGACCGCCGTCGTCGCACCACGGCAAGGCGGCGCGTGCACCTCACGCGCTAGGCGGGCGCGTGAGGCGCACAGGGGGCGGCCTGCTCCCCTATCAGCACTTTTTGCTGACTGGGAAAGCTGACACCTGGTGCAGCGTGGCGCACAGGTCAGAACTGACGTGGCAGCTACGTTAGCCCAAATGCTGACTGTGCGGCTGACGCACCTGTGACACGCGGCGACACCTCGGCGCGCCACGTGTCACCGGCGCGTGCAGCATCCACCCGGCACTGGCCGGCGCGTCGCCGGTCTACCACCGACCTCCGGCGGCGCGTGACCGCCACGCGCCGCCGCTGGCGACCGGAAAATTTTTTAAATATATATATATATTTATCCAAATTTTTTGGTTTTTAATTTTATTTAAAACCTAACATTTTTATGCCATTTTTTTTGAGTATTTTAAGCATGCAATTTCGCGGAAAATTTTTGGAAATATTATTTTCTATTTACTATGGCATTTAATTATTATTTTTATTAATTTACTAATGTCGTTTGCATGCCTATGGCATGTGCATTTTTGTTTTGCACATGTTATGGTTCATAGATATGGTTATGTTGTGGATAACGACTTCTGGGTCCCCGCTAAGAGAGCTGCTCAGTATCCGAACAGGCACCTTGCACCGGCTCTCGTCTATATATTTCCTCCGAATTTTCCTCAAATGATGGTGCCACCTCCCTTTGAACATGCTTACCCAGTCCAGCAGCAGCATCCGGCTGCTCCACCACCTCCACTTCCACATCAGCCGATGGATTTTAGATGGGCACATTCTTTTCCCCATCCACACCCCCCGGTGGGACATTATTTCGGTCCACCGCCTCCTCAGCATCCACTGATGGTTCCACCACTGGCCCAAATGTATCCTGAGCATCATCCAGTTGCTCAAGCTTTTGTGCCTCCTCCACCTGAGCAACACCCGGTTGCTCAAGCTCATGCACCTCCACTGTTTCCGCATGTGCATGGAGCTTATGTGCCTGGAGAGAACATCAACTTCATGGATGACATACTAGCAGAGCAGCAAGCGGCTGCCGAAGCTGAGTTCCAGCAGCAAAATGAGCCAGATGATGAGTTCGAAGATGAGCTCGAACCTCTGGAAAATGAGCTCGCCCAATGGAATGGTGAAGGAGAAATCCCCGAGTGGGTTAATGAAGAGGAGAAAGAGGCCCACTGGGCTTGGGAGGAGGAAGAGATCGCCAAATGGAATGGCGACGAAGAGATGACAGTTGTCGATTTAGACGGCGACGAACCTGAGATACCTGACGAGGCTCAGGATGGTGATAGTGTGATTACTGAGCCCGAGTACACCCCTCTCACACCTTCCAATTGGGACCCAGAGGAATATCCATAGACCATATATCTTTTAAAGTTATTCATATTTTGTTTAGAACTGTTTAGTATGCATTTTTTTTAATATATTATAGATATATATATATTTTTAAACATGAATTCCTTATGATTATTCCTTGGTTGCTGAATAATTTAGTGGATGTTCTAGGCTTGCATGCTTAGACTTGTTTGCACACTGCATGATTAACAAGTTGATGAAGTTCGAGGATAAGGATGGTGATTGGGTAGATTGCCTATCTTCTCCGAATCCCCCTCAGATTGATTCGATTAGTTTTTGATTGTTTTAGCTAGTGCATTTATACTACTATCGGATGATTATGCTAGATTAAACATAGATGGTCTTATGCATCTTTTTGGTGTTTGTCAGTGATGACCTCTGCTACTAAGTCTATTGTCGCTGAGCTGAACAAGGGTGACAAACTCAATGGAGACAACTACGATATCTGGCATCGCAAGATCCAGTATATCCTCGAGGAGCAAGAAGCTCTCGAGACCCTTTCGAACACGATGGTCGAACCAGCGTATGGTTCCACTGCACAAGCAAGGCGTGATATGGACGCCTATTTGTCCTGGAAGCGCAAGAATAGCATTAAGCGCATCACCATATTGTCGAGCATGGCTGATGATTTGATGTGTGCTTTTGAGGATTACCACACTGCACAGGCTATGTGGGTAGCACTCAAGGACAAATATGGTGGGACTTCAACCACCAAGCTCCTATGGCTGACGATTAAGTTTGATACTTATCACAAGCGCGGTGATTATACTATACGCCAACATCTTTGTGAGATGGCTAACATGATCCGCGAGTTGAAATCAGCTGGTCATGTCCTAACGGATGAGCAACAAGTGCAAGCAGTGATAAGGTCCCTCCCAAACAGTTTGGAAAACATGAAGATAAATATGACACATAATGATAACATCAAAACGTTTGATGATATCTCCCGTCATGTGGAACTTGAGGACGAGCGCCTAAAGGCGGCAAAATCCTCTGGTCAACTTTACATGGCTGATTCAAATATGCGTAGAGGCAGTAATGCAAAGCGCAAGAGGGGTAATAAGGGCAGCAAGAAAGATAAGGATTCGAGGAATCCTAATAAGTCCGGGACCAAAAAACCCTCAAAAGAAGGCCAGACGTGGAAAGGGGCAGAAAAGGGACATGAGTAAGATCAAGTGTTACAATTGTAACAAGATGGGACACTTCACTCGTGATTGTTCCGAGTCGAAAAAGGAGGTATCCTATTCTGATCTTAATATGTCTAATGTTTTTGTTTCTAGCACCGTTTTGCTTGCCGAGTCTTATTCTATGTGGATTGTAGACTCAGGGGCAACCGGCCATATAGCTAGAGACAGAGGAGCGTTCGTAGAGTACCGACGCATACCGCGTGGTACTAGATGGATATATGTGGGGAACAAGTCTCGAGTTGAAGTAAAAGGGATTGGCACTTGCAAACTGAGGATGCAAAGTGGCCACATTTTACTACTACATGATGTCCTCTACGCTCCTGAGATTAGACGTAGTCTCGTTTCAGTCTCTGTTTTGATGACTTTTGGATATAAACTTGTGTTTGAATCGAAAGTTTTGAGTTTGTATTATGACTCTGTTTTTATTGGTTCTGGACGAATGGCTGATGGATTTATTTATCTTTGCATTGATGATTATATGAACCCTTCTTATGTCGATAGTGATACTAGTTTTACTCTTGTTGCATCTGGTGATATTGATATTTCCACTTAGCATGCTAGACTTGGTCATATAGGACAAGATAAAATGAACAGATTGGCAAAAGAGGGGATTTTAAGATCTTATAATAAGATCGAGTTGCCAGTCTGTAATCATTGCCTAGCTGGGAAGGCCACTAGAAAACCTTTTGGAAAGGCAAATAGGGTAACTTTTCCTTTGGAGATAGTTCATTCTGACATATGTGGACCTATGAATGTTAGGGCTAGAAGTGGTGCATCATATTTCATTACCTTCATAGATGATTTTACTCGTTTCGGTATAGTCTATCTAATCTCCCATAAGTCTGAAGCTTTAGATTGCTTTGGAAAATTTTTGGCTATGGTGGAGAATCAACTAGATAGGACTGTAAAAGTGCTATGCACTGACCGAGGCCGAGAGTATCTATCTGACCAATTTAAGACGTTGTGTCAGGAGAAAGGTATAATAAGACAGTTGACTATTCCCAGGACTCCTCAGCAAAATGGAGTTGCCGAGATGAGGAATAGAACACTGTTAGAAATGGTACGATCAATGATGGCACAAGAAAATCTTCCAATATCTTATTAGGGAGATGCACTTCTGACAGCGACCCACATATTAAATAAGGTTCCAACGAAATCAGTGACTACTACACCCTATGAGTTATGGTCAGGTAGGAAACTTGATCTCTTCTATATGCGACCCTGGGGGTGCGCGTGTTATGTACATGATCTTTCTAGCCCATATGAGAAGTTACGTGCGAGGGGTAAAAGATGTATCTTCATAAGATATCCCGAGCAATCCAAAGGATATATACTAATAGGAGAAAATTCAGATGGTACCATTTCTGAATTAGAGTCACGTGATGTTGTGTTCCTTGAGAATGAATTCCCCAAGAGGGGTGAAGTAGAAAGAGAGACTTCCTTCTTTGAACAAAACGAATCAGAGGACTTAGTTTCTCCACAGATGGATATTGATCTTAGTGGGAGTGAACAAGTGCCTGAAGAATCAGCTCCACTGGTACATGACAGTGGGAGTACTCAGATTCCTGATCCTTCGATGCCTAAGTCATCGAATTGAAGAAGTAGAAGAGTCCCCATTCCCCGACGACGTTATGAGATTGAAGGGGAAATGTTCATGATGGCTTCACACAATGGTGATGAATCAAAGAACGTAAAAGAAGCTCTCAATTCACCGGCCAAGGATCTATGGATGAAAGCCATGGATGAGGAAATGAAATTGATGAAAAGTAACCATGTCTGGGACTTGGTTGACTTACCGCCAGAACGTAGAGCCATTGGAAATAAATGGGTCATTTGCGTTAAACGGAAGGCTGATGGTTCGATCGAGATATACAAGGCAAGATTGGTGGCGAAAGGCTATACCCAACTAGAAGGCATAGATTATGAGGAGACGTTCTCACCTGTGGTGAGATTCGCTTCTATTCGCCTAATCTTGGCCTTAATCGCACATATGGACTTGGAATTTTATCAAATGGATGTCAAGAGCGCTTTTCTCAATGGAGGACTGGAGGAAGAGATTTACATGGAACAACCTGAGGGTTTTATAACTAAAGGCAAAGAAAAGAAAATGTGTAAACTCTTGAGGTCCATTTATGGACTCAAACAATCCTCCAGGCAATGGTACCTGAGATTTCATGACTCGGTATTGTCATATGGTTTTCAAATGACACAAGAAGACCATTGCGTTTATGTGAAGAAGTCCAGTGACGGTTTTGTGTTACTGTCATTATATGTAGACGACATTCTCTTGGCTTGCAACAACAAAGACATTCTATTGTCAATGAAGAACTGGTTGTCGACAACTTTTGAGATGAAGGACATGGGTGAGACTGCCTATATATTAGGAGTCAAGATTTCAAGGGATCGAAGTAAGAGGCTATTGGCTTTATCGCAAGAGCTCTACATTCAAAAGATCCTTGAACGTTTCCATATGGCTAATTCAAACCTATGGATACACCCATTGTAAAAGGGCAGACTTGGAGTCTTGAGATGTGCCCTAAAACTCCGCAAGAGCTTGAGAAGATGCAGAAAGTTCCATATGCAAATGCCATCGGCAGTCTGATGTATGTTATGTTGTGTACAAGGCCCGATATCTGCGATGCAGTAGGACTGGTAAGCAGGTATCAGTCTAATCCAAGACAAAAACTTTGGATTGCTGTGAAACGAATTCTAACATATCTAAAAGGAACCTCAGATTATGCTCTATCTTACCAAGGTGGTGAAAGCCATCTAGTGGGTTACACTGACGCTGATTGGGGTGGCGACTTAGATGAGAGGAAGTCAACTTCCGGTTATGCCTTCATTCTGAGTCATGGAGCAATCTCCTGGAGTAGCAAGAAGCAGACTTGCATAGCATTGTCCACCATGGAAGCAGAATTTGTAGCTTGCTCGGTGGCTGTGCATGAAGCTGTCTGGCTCAAAAGGTTTTTAGATGACCTTAACCTAACTGAGAGTGAGCCAAAGCCAGTCACTGTATATTGTGATAGTCAGGCAGCTATTTCCTACATTAAGGATGCTAAGTATCACAGTAAGTCTAAGCACATTGAGACTAAGTACCACTTTGTCAGGGATATAGTGACAAAGAAGTATGTAACAGTCAGATATATATCTACACATGATATGGTAGTAGACCTATTTACTAAGGCTGTAACTAGAGATGTTTTTGTCAAGCATTCTAGGTCTTTGGGTCTACGTAGATTGTAATGTCTTGGATTGTTATGCCTATGTTTTATTTGATAATTGTTTATCTTCATGTGTTTTCTGGCATATAGAGAGTTGATTCATCCGAGAGATGTCGTCAGGTTTGAGAGACTTGCGCACTTGCACGCGCAGTTGCCTTGATTATCCGGTGATAATGCAAGATGAGATCTATACACTTATGTTCTGAATGAGAGTTTCATGAACTAAGAGGTATACAATGATCGCCTTGACATGGTCGTCAAGATGAGATTCTCCAACATGGATTGAGAATCGCTCATGAGAACCACAATCATGAGACCTGACAAGTCGGACTAGACTTTTGAGTCATCGCACTTTGAAATTGGGAGTGATCAAGTCTGAGAAATAGCTTTGTGCTATCGTCCGGACAATGAACTATCATAATAGACATACGCGCCTAATGTAGAGGTAAGGTCCATTGTCGCGCATACTTTTATACCGTGCAGCTATAAGTTGACCCTATGGGAGATAAGTTTGAGAACAGTCCCTACTCCTTATCGTGCAAAGTCCCATATTTATTTATCCTTAGTACAACCTCTTTTGTATCCGGAGTGTTGGGGTAATGACTGTGTCATTGGCGTGTCTTTCTATGGCTAGGTAAATTCGGCCTATGTGACATGACCGTGATGTCGGTTACTTTCATCGACTTTTGGGACAAGAGCGAATTGGAAGACTCTGATTGTATTCACACTATTTAAATCACACGCTAGCGGACTGTGGTTCTTGGAAACACAGTTGTGATTAGAAGTACTTCGATATTTTCAGAACATTGGTTCGTTTAGGACCGAACATGTCTGAAGTGAATTCAAATCATGGTAGTCTGGAATATGAAGTGAATTTCGAGATTGTTCTTCTTTATTGAAGAAACTGGTTCATTTGGTCACACCGGTTATTTGCCGTATAAAATCAATTGATTGAACGACGCGTGCTTTCTCTGTTTAAGCCTTGACGGTCCTTAGTGGGCTGTACCTCTCTTGTGTGAGTGGGAGAATATTGGACTTATAATGAATATGGGCTGGCCCAAGCCTTATATAAATATGGGCTTGGGGCCTTTGGGCCTGGGTGATAGGTCCACCCAAGATAGGCCCAGCCCAGATCTTTCTTACTTGTCTATTAAGCAATGGATTAGTGAGAGATCAGGAGATTAGAATTCAAGAGTTTGAATTCAAATGAGTCCTAGTTCAAGTGAACTAGCCAAGGACTACTATAAATAGAGTCCTCCTCTCATTCATTCAATCATCCCAAAAACTTCACATCTCAGAGCGTTCTTTGAAACGTGAATTGCAAACAGTGTTTGCAAAGTGAAACCTACTCCAAGGTTTTCAAGAGTTTAAGATTTGAAGAGATTCCGCGTTCGTGTTCTAGAAGTGCAATTGGGGTTCTTAGTCGGTGAACTGAACGGTATTTCCAAGAGATTTATCGTCGACCAATTAACAGTAATCTCCCTTTCCTTTTCCGCTTATTATTTGCATGTTGATTGCGTAGTATGCATATAGGATCAACAAGAATAAAAAAGATTCTCATTATTTAATTTAATTTTATATAATGTATTTAGTAGTGTAATAAAATCTCTAATGATAAGGAAATTATGAATGGTTTATAATTATACGATTCCTATCCTATACAATTATGATTATATTTAAATATATATAGTCATAGTATTAATGAGATGGGACATCGCTCATGCAGATAGACTAGCATGTAATATACTTCTTAACGGGTTTAAGCAGTAGTTGTCATTAATTTTGTAGGAATACAATATCTATATGGATGCTTATTTGAAATAAGTTCATAAGATGATTCACAATGAGATTACATATGGATGAATCATCTAATATTAGTGTACAATCTCATAGAAGAAGTTGGTACAAATATCCTTAGACTTGAGATCTCCAAAGTATTCTAAGTATCATGTCCTGCTTTTTGATGTTATTCCTCATAAACTTAGTGAGTTTACTTATAGAATGATTATTGGGTGTAGCATAAACTATTTAAGGGTAATTGAGTGACCAGTAAAGGATTCGCCAATCCTGATGATAAGAGAGATATCGTAATGTTTCTTGTTAAAACTTTACTCTCTAAATCCTTGGTCAAGATGTGTGTTCGTGAAGGAGTTTCACATAAACACCTTTTGAGTAAGAGATTTTCTAATATAATAAAAGAATAATTCGGAGTTAGAATTGTATAATTGTTCTATTAGGGAGTTGGTATTCGGTCCATACTCAAATCCGAGGTATAATATGATGAAAGGAATATGTTGCACAAGTCCTAGTTACAGAAAGGTATTGTCTGAACCACATACTACTCAAAATGATTGGGGTCATGATGCATTGTTAGATGTCAATCTTGATATATGTGGTAAGAATTAATTAATTGGAGAATTAATAATTCGAACTATACTGCCAATATATTTTATGATACTTAATGAGTTGCACACAATAAGAGTTTTGGTACTCAGATTAAAATAACTATTGAATAAGTGAGTCTACGAGCCGTAGTTTTGACGAGTCGAGTTTGAGTTTAAATGAGTTGAGTCCGGAGCTTCAAAACTAAAAGCTCGCGAGCTCAACGAGAATAAATGAGTCTATACGAGACTACTATATTATTTATATTTTTTAAATTAATATTTCACTAAAAAAAATGTTAAAATAGCTACAAAATATAGCTACAAATTATTTTCATAGCGATGTAGTGATGATATTGATATGGATTAGCTACAAAATTGATTCAAATTCTAATTAAAATGTTAATGTAGCAAGTTTGTAACAATGTTGTAGTAATGCTAGCTAAAAATATTGATATATAGCAATTTTTTTATGCCACAATGGCGAAAAATGTAGTTACGGATATTTCGTAGCAATGTTGTGACAACGGTAACGACAAAATATAATACGTAGTAATTTCTTTGGCGCTATAATGAAGGGAAATATAGCTACAGATATTCCGTAGTAATGATGTAGTAAAGCTAGCTTCGGAATTTTGGTACGTAACAATTATTTTAGCGCCACGTGGTGGGAAATGTAGCTAAGAATACTATGTACTATGTAGCAATGCTAACTAACTATGTATATTCTGTGACAATGTTATAGCAATTATTTCAACGAAGCAATTGCCTTGTTAGCTACGAAGTTTTTTAAGTTATTGATATTTTGCTATGGATTTGATAAAATAAAAGAAATTTAGTTTTTTTTTAAATTTAGTTATTATATATATAATTTGTATGTTTTGTAATTTTTTTTTCAATATTTATAATATTAGACGTACCTTTTTAACTTTATACTCATATATGTCATACTAATTTCCTTTTCACTTTTTTTTTAAACAAATGTTTTATATATAAAAATTTATTCACTTTTATATTTATTATTTATTTTTATTCAAAAATATATTATTTAACTATTGATAAATTAAAAATTCATTATCATACTAATAGAGCCAATGATTTAGTTGATACTTAATATGTTTTCCCA
Organism: Cardiospermum halicacabum; assembly: GCA_031304145.1. Lineage (NCBI taxonomy): Eukaryota > Viridiplantae > Streptophyta > Magnoliopsida > Sapindales > Sapindaceae > Cardiospermum > Cardiospermum halicacabum. The sequence goes on along the minus strand of CM062398.1, from coordinate 7,029,326 downwards.
AGTGTTTGTAGGTTTTAAGAGCTTCACCGTCGGTACCCCACAGGCTCACCCGAGTGTGATGGGATCCATGATGGGGATGATGTACTACGAGAGACATTATATTATATAACAATTTGAGACCTTCACCATTGGTACCCAACGGGTTCACACATGTGTGATAGGACTCATGGTGGGGACGATGTACTACGAAGAACTTTACATTTTATAATAAACAACATTAGTTACAGATTTATAGTTGTAGTTATTCCGTATTTAGTTTGTTACAGAAAAAGTTTCCGTAGCTATTATAGTTTGTTATGACCTAATTTTAGTAATGGACTACAACAATTTTATTTTTTCTTTTTTATAATATTTCATTTAATATTTTTGCGAATCGAATTCTATATGAACTCAGAGTCTTAGTTCAAGTTTGAGTAAATAAAATTAATAAATTTTAAATTAATTTAAATTTGAAGTTTTAATAAACTAGACGAGACGGATCCGATTCTCCATCCAACTCTAATTCATGAAATGGGATTGACTCGAATTCACCCTACTCCAATATTTTTAATCCAAGAGAAACTTATATTAATAAAAAATAAAAATACTATACTATAATTAATATATATATCTGGGGTCACATCAATATCATCTAGAAGGAGGTCCAACACTCACCTATTTATTCCAGAAATTTATGAACACGTGGTCCCTCCCACTTTGACCAGAAAGAACGCTTTGCAAGTGAGATTTCTCATTTGTATAATTTATTTTCTTTTTTATAAATAAAACCTTTTATTCTGCTACCCACTTCTCCTTTTCCTTCTATTCTGATAAATTAAATAGTATATAATCCATAATAATCCTCAGTAACCTAAATTATATAGGAGCTACCAATTGAATTTTAATTTATGATTTAGTGTAATATTTTAAACCTTCAAATTTTATTATTCATTATTAATTTTTAAGTCATTGAACCATCTCACCCAAATCAAATGTTTAAGTATTAGTGATAATTAATAAAAAATAAATAGTTTATTTTTAAAAATATTAAATATTATTTAAACAATTTAATAGTTTATTTAATAAAATAAATCAATTAAAAAAATAAATAATATTTAAATGAAACATTCTAAAAATAAATCAAGTATAAAAATTATAAAAATTTAATTTAGTTAACATAAATTACAGTTAATGAGTACAATTTTAATTAATCAATTTTATATACTATATATATATAAAAATTAAAACCAATATGAATTGCACAAGTAAAATTTTAAAAAAAAAATCAATTCAATAGTAAAACAAATTATGAGAAATAAAAAATAAATAAATAATGTAAATAAAATCTGAAAGAACATGAAAATTCCAATAATTTAAATTGATATATTTAGTTTTTACGTATTTAAATATAATTGATGAGCGAATGGATTTCCAAATGATTCATTTAGAATTTGAGTCACCATAAAAATTAATTATGGCAGTTTAGCCTTTCAAAAAATACATTTAGTTTTTGTTATTAAATTTATTTTAAATAACTTACTTAAAAATAAGATAAAAAATATTAATTAATTAAAATTAAAAAAGTGAATTTTAAAAAAAAAGGTTGAAATATGAAAAAATGCGAAAAGTTTATATAAATAAATTTTGATTAAAAAATTATTTGAAAAAATAATTCTAAAAAAATTAAATTTAAATATATAAATTCAACACCGAATCAATTATATATATATATATATTTATTGTTTATAGAAAAATTAATAAATAAAAAAAATAAGTGATCAAGTAGAATTTAAGAAAAAATAAATTACCAATAAAGTTAATAAAATTATTTCAAAAATTTTAAAATAAATAAAATTATTAGGAAAATGAGATGATGATATAAATAATATATTAATTTAATTTTAATAAATATAAATTGAATATTCTAAATAAAAATAAACATAATATTTTTAATATATTTGAAGATTAATTGTAAAAAATATTTATTTTTTAAAAAATAATAAAATAAATGTCAGATAAAACAGTTTGGTGAAAGAATTTACTGTAATTATACAAAATTTTAAATAAAAAAAAATAAGGATTATTAATTTAACAATAAACAATGATATACAAATTATTCAATTTAATTAATGTTCAATAAATAATTTAATATATATTTATTTATAATAAAAAAAAAATCAAAACGTATTAAATCAACCATATGATACATGTTTAAACCAATTCTATTATGCAATTACACACTAAACTGCGTTTTATTACAATAAAATTAAATTATTTTATAACTTTTATTTATTATATTTATATTCTAATTTAAAACACATGAAAAATAATTTTTATTTTAAAAATAGCTTAGATGTGAAAACATTTTAAGATATGAAAATATTTGTGGCTAAAAATATAAATGATTTTTTTTTTTTAAAACTTTGTTGAGCCTTTTTTTCATTTTCAAATGCTTTAATATTATATATATTTAATTAAATTATTATTTTTATTTAAAAATATTTTATGTTTAGTAGATAGATTTTTAATAATGATTTAAAAATTTAGGTTTTTTCAAAAAAATTTTTATTAGCAATTAGTTGTTCAATTAACAATTTTCGAACAACCACTTGAAGTACCTATCTATGAATCACCACTAAAAAAACTTTAATTCTAAAATTTATTCAATTCTGATTAAAAATTAATTTTTTGAACTAATTTTTATTTTTTCTATAAACAATGATAATTCTAATATATTTTTAATTCATTATATTTATGACCTGAAATTTTTGATTATTTTTATATTTTTATTTTATTAAATATTATATTACAATTTTTAATTAGTTGATAAATATATTATTATAAAGTTTTAATTAATAATTATTTGAAAAAATATTAATAAAAAATAAATAAAATATATTATAAATCAAAATTATATAAAAAAATATTATATTTTTTAACTTATTTTATACTTTCTCCGTTTCTATTTAGCGGCAACATTTGAATAGTGTATACTATTCATTGATCAATCTTCTTTCATGTGTTATTCTTTATGTATAAGGAAAAATATAGTCAAATGGGTCTTGTTTTATCCGTTTTGGTGTGTATTTTTCAAATATGAAATTTGTATAATTTTTAGTTGTACATTATTAAGAATATTTATATTTAAAGTTAAGCATGGAAAAACGTATCCACATATTTCATTATCTTTTACAAAACATTTTATAAAATAAAAGTAAAATAAAAGTCAAACACACTTTTATTTTACCGTTTGACCGGTAATAAGTTCATTCAACTATCCAATTTACAATGGAATCAATAGGAATTATAAAGTTTCTTAAATTATATATATATAGTGAGTTAGTATGTGACTGTCCGTATATTAGTTAGGTGCGGACATAAAATTTCGCCGTTGAATTTATCTCCGTTGAACTTATCTAACGGTTAATAACATATTAAAATATTCGTATTTAATTATCTCATATCTCTCATCCCATTAATTAATCATTAAATTCTTTGTTTTTATTCCATTAAATATTTTTGTTGTCTTCTATTAATTCTTCTCGTGTTTTTAAATTCAATTTTTTCTCATTTATTAAATGATTTTGTCTTATTTAATTTTATTTGTCTAATATGCTTTATTTCTTTTTCTCTCTTTTGTTAATTGGTTTCTTTTATTTTTATATAAATGCTTGAAGTAGATTTTCTTAAATTAAGAATGAATCAACATATTAGAAATCTTATACAAAAGAGATTAAGGTGATTTAATATTCAAATTCATATATAAGTATAATTCACCTTATATAAATTCTTCACTTAAACATATTATTGTCTTGTGTATATTTGCTGCGATCTTATTCTATTACTCACCATGGTAATATTAAGCGATGAAAAACTTGTAAGTAGATCCAACTAAAGAATTTGATATGTATTTTTTTTTAATTTACTTTTGATGCTATTTTACTCTATATTATTTATTTATATTTTCTTTTGATGCTATGTTCTCTTTCATACTTTTTATGTTTATAAAATTATGAATTTAAGTACGGTACACAAAATTGTTATTTAAATTATTTCTCTCTTATTTTTTAGATTGATGATACAAAAAATCATTTGGAAGATGATACTTGCCGGAAGTTAAACCAGAATCTAAACCTATTTTAGAACAAGAGTTTTCTTCTATTGATGATGTTTATGTGTGTTAAATAAGACAAAAAAAAACATATTAGACAAAATAAAATTAAATAAGAGAAATAAGTGAAAAAAATTGAATTTAAAACAGGAGAGAGAAGAATTAATAGAAGACAACAAAAAAAACATTTAATGAAATAAAAACAATGAATTTAATGAGCAATTAATGGGATGAGAGATATGAGATAATTAAATACGAATATTCTAATATGTTATTATGTTATTAAGCGTTAGATAAGTTCAACGGCGAAGATTTTATGTCCGCATCTAACTGATATGCGTACGGTCCGCATATTAGACTCACCGTGTATATATATATATATATATATATATAATTATGTTTGTCAGCACAACAATTTTTTTTTAACGATATTTAAGTGGTTTATTTAATAGTATTTAGGTTTTTATTTTTATTTTTTATTTAATATTTAATATTTTTAAATAGCGTCTTTTAACTGATGGCTTAATTAGAATTTTTAATAAATAATATCTGGTAAAACTAGCATTTTAATTAATTAATAAAATTTAAATAATATAAATGATCATAGTATAAATATATCATTATTTTTTAATTAGTCAATATTTAAAATTATGTAAAAAAATAAATAAAATATAATAAATCAATTAAATTCTCCTTTTATTAAAAATAATAATAAATAAATTACTTTTAAAAAATATTTATTAAAAATAAAAAAATAATAGAACTATTTAACAATTATTATCTATAATAATAATAATAATAATAATAATAATAATAATAATAATAATAATAATAATAATAATGTGGTGCCAAATAAACCACAGCCAAATATTAGGCTAAGATTACTTGGGAAAATAGCTAAAAAGCTTATAAAGATAATCTCACAAAGTTTAGCTCTAATGAACAAAATTTCGGATCCTTTTACAATCATCCCTACCTCTTATTTATAGGAGGTATTTGGGTCCTGTTTCTATTTGGATTGGGATTCCTTATTTTCCCGGGGTTCGGTTTCCTTTTCGGACTTGGTCTTCCATTGGGCTTGACTCCCTTTTTTCTTTTGGGCTTGATCTCCTTCTAGGGCTCGGATTCTCATTTGGACTTGGATTCCTTCCTGGACTTGATTTCCTCTTTGGGCTTGATGGTGCTTCCCGGGTGTTTCGGTCCCTTCGGCCGCTGGGGTGCTTTCGGCCGCAGGTTAGTGTGCCCACTTCGGCCGAAGGGGTGTTGGTCTATTTCGACCGAAGGCTTTAGCTGAGTTTGACTTAGGTTTATTTTTCAATTCGTTGAGGGTCCGCAGCTTTCTGAGACCGTAAGTTTTTCAATTTTATAAGCACTTTTTAAATATTATTTTATTTTATAAAATGCTATTAAAAACCTTTAGATATTAGATTATAAGTTGGTGAAACAAATCCATATTTTAAAAATTATAAAAGTTTTGAATTAGAAAGAAAAAAGCTCTAACAAATTTTAAATTTAGATTAAAAAGTTTGTATCAAATAAAAAAAATATATTATCGTACTACACTCTTACTAAAATTAATAAAATTATTAAAAAAATTAAAATTAAATCAAATTAAATAATTTAAAATATAGTTGAACAAAAATAATTATATGTTTAAATTAAACAAAAATATAATAGTTAATTTGATAAATTTATACAAATTTCTCTAAAATTGTTTTTTTTTTTAAAAAAAAAATAATAATAATAAGTGAAATATATTATAGAAATTAAGTTTGTAACCCATTTCAATAAAATTTAAATTAAATTTATAAAATATTTTGAGATTTTTTTATAGGTCATAAAAAGTTTATTATACAGTCATAGGCCACTTTTGTAAAGTTTGCAAAACTAAAGTTTGATTTTCACTTCATAGGTCACTCACAGACTGTGACCGTAATTCACAGACTGTGAGCGTAATTCACAGCATCTGTGAATTGTAAAGATTCAGGAGTATTTTGGGAAACTTGGCCTATGGAGTGAAAACTAAACTTTTAAAAGCTTGTTTTTGTATGTTTTTCAAAATAGGTCTATAATTGTATTTTCACAATATTTTTTTTAAAAAAAATAAAAATAAATTTTAACAAACTTTACTAAAAAGAAAACTAAAATTTAAAACCATAAATATATTAATCCATACATTTAAAATTTTTTTATAAAAACATTACAATCTAAATAAAATTTTATAACTTGTGATGGAGACCATAACACCCAAAAACTTTCGGCCGTTCAAATAGAGGGAAACTTCAAAAGTTCCTCCATGGTTTCGCCGAAACCTTTTCTACTATTGGGTTAAAAAATTCAAGCCCACAAGGCTTCACATTTCGGCCGAAGTAAGAAAGAATAAGGTCCATGGTCAGCTAGAATAAAATAGCTATTACTTTAGTTTATGAACTGAAGCGGCCGAAAGATATCTATTGGTTTCGGCCGCTTTAGCTTATGGGAAAAATCTTCTAGAAAGGTGCGCTGGAACGGAAATTCAGTTTTCGCGAATCTCGGTGTTCTAGCTGCAAAGACAGTTAGGATTTCCTGAAGCGTATAGGAATTATATATAAATAAGATAAGTTACCCAATATCGCACACGTGAAATTAGAAAAAAAACGAAGAGACGCAAAAGAGAGAAAACAGCCCTCATCTTGCAGGGGTTCAAGGTTTTGTTCAAGGTTCCATCGAAAATCGGCTCCAACAACTTGTTTAAAATTAATTTATAAATTTAAATTAAATTTTATAAAATTTTTAAATTAAATTTTATAAAATTTAAAAATGAAATAAAAATTCTTACTCGCGCTTAAAATAGCGCAGAGGATACTTACTCTCATAATTTAAGTTTAAATCTTTTGTTTTATTCGCGCAACCCGACCCGAGGACGTTTATATTACATGCTTGCAACTAAATCACAAAACAAAATACTCCCGAAAAGGCAACACAAAGCTTAAAACAGAAACAAACAGAGAACACCAAATAGAAATGCAGGCTCTGGTGCTAGCCTTATGTCTGTTGCTCTCTCCACTCGTTATCGGTTTAAACCAAGACGGACTCTATCTTCAACGAGTCAAACTCGGTCTGTCCGATCCAACCAACTCTCTCTCCTCATGGGAAAACAACTCCCGAGACCCAACACCATGCAACTGGCGAGGCGTCACCTGCGACTCACTCACTCGCCGAGTTATCGCCATCAATCTCGACCACTTTCAGCTCTCTGGACCCTTCCCCATCTTCCTCTGCCGCCTCCCTTACCTCACCAACATCTCTATGATCGACAACTCTATCAACTCCACTCTCCCGCTTAATATCTCCACTTGTCCATCTCTCGTTTATCTCAATTTGGCCTCCAATTTGCTCGTCGGTAATATTCCTCACACTCTCGCCGAAATGTCGAATCTCAGGTTCTTGGATTTGAGTGCTAATAATTTCACCGGCGAGATTCCTGACCGTTTCGGTCAGGTTAGTCGCCTTGAGTCTCTCAATTTGGCTGGGAACTTGTTGAATGGGAGTATTCAAGGGTGGTTTGGTAATTTCAGTTCTCTTAAAACGCTTGACCTTGCTTATAATCCGTTTACGCCTGGTGTGATACCGAGTGAACTCGGGAACATGTCGAATCTCGAGCGGCTCTGGCTTGCTGATTGTAATTTAGTGGGTCAGATTCCGGAGAGCTTGTCTCGGTTGAGTAAGCTTAAGAATCTTGACTTGGTTATGAATAGACTCAGTGGGTCGATTCCGAGTTCGTTAACCGAGTTAAAAAGCGTTGAGCAAATTGAATTGTATGAGAATTCGTTGTCCGGTGAATTACCGGTGAAATGGCTCAATACCACGACGTTGAGGAGATTTGACGCTTCGACGAATCATTTGACAGGGACGATTCCACGCGAGTTGTGCGAGTTACAGCTGGAATCACTCAATCTTTTCGAGAACAGACTCGAGGGGGAAATTCCGGATACGATAGCTAAGTCGGAGAATCTCTATGAGCTCAAACTGTTCAACAATAACCTCCGCGGTGAGTTACCGAGTCAACTCGGCAAGAACTCACCATTACGTGCTATTGACGTGTCGTACAATAGTCTCACCGGTGGGATACCTGATGGACTGTGTTCAAAAGGGTCGTTGGAGGACCTGATTTTGATTTACAATTCCTTTTCTGGGAATATCCCGGAGGGTTTAGCCAGCTGCAAGAGCTTGAGGAGGGTTCGGTTGAAGCACAATTTGCTGTCAGGTTCGGTTCCTCAGGAGCTTTGGAGTGGGCCTCATATGTATTTGCTTGAGCTGTCTGAGAATTCATTTACTGGTTCGATTTCGAAACGCATTTCTGGTGCGTATAATCTTTCTATGCTGTTTATATCCAAAAATAAGTTTGATGGGTCACTTCCGGATGAAATTGGGGAATTGGGCAACTTGCTTGAATTTTCTGCTAGCCAAAATAGGTTTGTGGGTCAAATTCCTGAGAATTTAGTGAACTTGGATCAGTTAGGAAGGCTTGATCTTAGCGAAAATGAACTTTCTGGTGGAATTCCACAGGGGATTCGACGTTTGAGGAGTTTGAATGAGTTGAATCTGGGTAATAATAGGTTGTCTGGTGAGATTCCAAGTGAAATTGGGAGCTTGCCAGTGCTTAACTATCTTGATTTGTCAGGGAATATGTTTTCTGGAAAAATCCCCATTGAGCTGCAGAATTTGAAGCTCAATTTGCTTAATCTTTCAAATAATAAGCTTTCTGGTGAGCTGCCACCTCTTTATGCTAAGGAGATTTATAAGAACAGCTTTTTGGGAAATCCTGGTTTATGCGGGGATTTGGCTGATCTGTGTCCGAAGCGCAGCATTTCCAAGAATCAGGGCTACATGTGGATTCTCCGGTCTATATTTGTACTAGCTGGTTTAGTATTTATTGTTGGAGTCATTTGGTTCTTTGTAAAATTTAGGAGCATTAAAAAGACAAAGACAAGCATTGCTATTTCAAAGTGGAAGTCTTTCCATAGAATCGGATTTAGTGAATTTGATGTTATTAATTGCCTCAAAGAACAAAATTTGATTGGATCCGGAGCTTCAGGGAAAGTTTATAAAGTTGTGCTAGGTAATGGTGAAGCAGTGGCGGTTAAGAAACTCTTCGGAGGATCTAACAATGATGATGCTACAAGTAATGGTTCACTGAAAGACCAATTTGAAGCAGAAGTTGATACACTGGGGAAGATTAGGCACAAAAATATAGTGAAGTTGTGGTGCTGTTGTAGTGCTGGAGACAGCAAGCTGTTGGTTTATGAATACATGCCAAATGGGAGCTTAGGGGATTTGTTACATAGCAGCAAGGCATGCTTATTGGCCTGGCCAACAAGGTATAAGATTGCTTTAGATGCTGCGGAAGGCTTGTCTTATTTGCATCATGATTGTGTTCCTCCAATCGTCCACCGAGATGTGAAGTCCAACAACATACTGTTGGATTCGGACTATAGTGCTAGAGTTGCGGATTTTGGAGTTGCTAAAGTTGTGGATGGACGACACAAGGGGCAAGAATATATGTCCATGATCGCAGGTTCTTGTGGTTACATTGCACCAGGTATAATAACTTATAACTTTTGATTTTATGTCCCCATAAAATTCTTATATGAATCGACTCTCAGTCTACGAATGTTTGCAATTCTCTTTGGATTTCCTTGTTAAACTGTTAGGTTTACCTATTTCTGTTTGGGATGCAGAATACGCCTATACACTTCGAGTGAATGAAAAGAGTGACATCTACAGCTTCGGGGTGGTTCTTTTAGAGTTGGTAACTGGACGTCTCCCTATTGATTCAGAATTTGGGGAGAAAGACTTGGTGAAATGGGTCTATACCAACTTGAATGAGAAAGGTTTGGACAGTGTGGTCGATCCCAAGCTTGATTCTACTTACAAGGAAGAAATCTGCAGGGTGCTGGAGATCAGTCTCCTATGCACCAGTGCACTTCCCATTAACCGGCCTTCAATGCGGAAGGTAGTCAAATTGTTGCAAGAAGCCAGTGCAGATATCCAATCCAAAACCAACAGAAAAGACGGTAAACTCACACCATACTACTATGAGGATACATCAGATCAATCCGTCGTTTAAGAATTCTTGCTCTGATTCTCCTACCAGGTGGTGCATTTAATTTCCCCTTAAAAAAAGGTAACTTAGACAGACATCACACATGTCAATTTAGATCACAATCTCATATTAATTGAGACATTAAAGAGTATGGCAGCATTAGTTGGGGCTACTTCCTGCTTGGTCTGGCAATTGTAACATGCTACAATAGGACTCATCTTTATAGACTGGATGTGACACAAATGTAGAAATAGTTTAGTCAGGAAATGTCTTGAGTATGCATGTGTATATGTACACTAGAACTTGAGTTGATATATGGAGTCTCTGGTTTAAATTTTGAATGTTGTCTTTGTAGAATATTAATAATGGATGAATTGTAAGTTAGTTGTTGGAGTTTGGTTTGGGTTCCATGGCCGTCCATCATTTACTCGTAGGGTCCTGCTGTCTTCTCTTTGATTGCGAGAGCTTTTAGATGGAAAATGACAAGTTTGAAGTGGGTTAGAGTTGACTGACTTATGGGGTATTGATTCATATATGGGGTCTACCATCTCACATACCTTTCATTAGCTTATATTTCATTTCGTTTTCCGAGAAACCAAACTCGTACCATCTTAGAAATATAATATATTATTGATTTATATATTAGAAGCCTAAACAGTTCAATCTCATATGAACTTTAACTGCTGCAACTAAATTTCTTATTAAAAGAAAAAAGAAAGTATTTTACACGAGATGCCAGTGTGAGGTACCTTGTTTATCCAGTTACATGTAAATAATGCATGAAACATTCTCTTCTCTTTGGTGAAGTAGAATAATTCAGTAGAATGAATCATATGCCAATGCTGCTTCTAAACATACGAAGGCCAAATTCAAATCGGCTGTCTAAAACTAAATGGGTCTTATATTTATGCTATTTTTAATAAGGGATAGTTCTTAAAATAGTAGTAGGAAGGTTAAATTTTTTTTCTTTTCATAACTTACTCTTTTTTTTTTTTTTTTTTTTTTTTTTTATTTTAAAAATTATTTTAGTTATACTTTATTATTGTCAAGATGAAAAACATTAAATTTTTTTGAAAAGATTTTTGGATTTGTATAAAACTTCAAGAGACGAGTTTATTGGTGGTAGTCTATCGACAAATGGTGGCTGAACGGAGAAAAAATGATAGAAAAAATCACTATTTTTTTGGTAAATTTAAATTTCATTTGATTCTCGTTCGTTTGGCCATCAATTGTCAATATAACACCATAATTAGACTTGTCTCTTGAGGTTCTACCAAAGTTTAAAATTCTTTTTGAAATTTTTTAATATTTTTCATCTTAATAGTGGGAAAATGAGAAAATATGAAATAAGAGTGGTAAAATGGAAAAAACCTGTAAACGTTAATGAATAATTTTGAGATTATCCATTTAGTTAACATGAAGATGTTGTTTGTTTTAATAATGATGCAATAAATTAGGAATGATGATTCTCGGCTAAAATTTTTAGACAGGTCCAAGCTGAAGTAAAAAATGCCTAGTCAAGGCCTCCGGGTCCAGAAGATCTATTAGTCTAAACTCATTCGTCCGGGTGAACGTGATGACTCAAGCTCATTTATTGGAATGGACACTAAACTTGCCACTTGACAACAGTGGTCATTAGATTTATTATCATGCAACCTAAAATCTTCATGAAATATCTACAGAAATTTTGAAATTACGGTGAATTACTTGGTAATGTCCATACTTGAACAGAGGCATCAACCTCAAACTCGATCACGAGATTTTTACTTAGAAAACCTCTCCCAAAATCCACACTCAACTACTCTCAAGTTCTCTACCTATGTCTACAACTACTTTTTGAATCACAATCACGACTTCGGTCATTATTCCTTAAACTTATATCAATTCATAGTCTAATCTTCTCAATCCATCCTAACTGTTACATCGTGGAGTAGTCCTTTACTTTATTTCTCCTTTATTCCCTTTATATGGTAAATGATTTGAGCATCGGAATGTCTACAGTAGACACCTTATCAGTATCCCAAGTTTCCTCGTGGATGTTGTTCATCTTATTTTACAAGTTACCTTAACCTAGACTGCTTCCATGTCATTAATCCGATTCAAATTCTTGACTTGGATAGGGGTAGTAATTTTGAGCGGCTATAGTTTGGTGCCCACCATGGATGGTTTGCTTATTTTTATAGAGGGTTGAATCTCATCACAAGGTTTCTACTAGTTAACGCAATGTCTTTTTACAACTTGGTTATGAGACATCCTTGGATCTTTGCGATGCTTGTTATTTTGTCTAGCTACCACCAAACTTTGAGATTTCTTATAAATTAGGGAATCAGAGATATTAAAGGTGATCATAAGTCCATTACAAAATTACCATATCGACTTCAAGAAGTCCAGATTAATATAGCAATCGCAGCATGAGGCTCTCGCTCAAGAAAATGTTACCATGTTAGCTTCTTGCAGTCTAGTTACCAAGCCACTAGAAGAGGTTTAGATCGATCTGTCCGACCCAAAACCTAAAGTGCCAATCAGATCGACACTTAACCTAAAATTTCAAGGTAAATTTTTTACTCATAATTTAGTTAACATTGACTATTTTAGTTGGTCCTAAATAGATATGACAGGAATCAAAATAAACTTTTTTGTCCACAAACTCAGATTCAATCCAAAAACTAAGCACACCAAGTAAAGACGTACAAATTTTCCTCTTAAATAATGATGTTTAGAACCTACTCAAAAGGTGGACGGTCTGAGAAATTAAATATCCAAATTAGTTAGCTAATATGGTAATGGTCAAGAAAAATAATGGTTAATGATGAGTATGTATGAATTTATTCTGACCAAAACAAATCTTATCTGAAAGACCTATTTCTTATTTTTCGCATTGGCACAATGGTCAATGCTCATGTCGAACATAAACTCTTAAGTTTTATGGATGCTTTCTCAAGGTATAACAGATTAAAATGGATTCAAATGATTAAGGGAAGACAACTTTTATTACTAAATAAATGATGTATTATCACCGATGATTGAAAACTCGGTCTACTCGGCTAAGTACTCGGTGCTCATAACCAAACAGAACCAATTTTAATTAAATAAGAAAAATTGCTTGGCTAACAAACTCTTGGCCCAAATCGCTTAACTACAAGAACTCGATGCCCAATATAATTTTTGTAATATATTTTTAATTAATCCATTTTCTTTGTACTTAACCAAAAGCATTTTTTGTTCACTTTTGTCCTATCCACTAAATCTCTTGCTCATCTACTTGATTTAGTTTAATTTTAGATGGCGAAAAGGACAATCTCTTTTTAATCTCAATTGGTAATGTCTTAATCATGCATGTTTCTACAACATATTTTTCATTGTATCTTCCTTTTAATTCTCATTTATCCCATATATAGTTGTGTATCTATATGTTATGAAAGACAATAAAAGATGTATGTGTATGTGAGCTAAGAACTAAATCTTAGTGAGAACAACATGTTAATGGTATGAAGAATGAACTTAGAGTGTATTTTGAATTAAATATTAAATTGAGAACAATTATGAGAAGTTGAGGAAAAATATAACAATAGATATAATTTGCGTATGTTTTCATTCTTTTAAGGATGAACATCTTTTAAAATTTTAACGTTTATACCTTGATAAGTGTAATTTACAATTTTCATGAAAAAGAATATAAATTATTTAATTTTAAAATTACATGTAGGAAATAGTTGTTATACATTGTTATAAAAAATATTGTTTAAACATGAAACTTATGTGCTTTTATTTGAATGTATTCGGTGGAAAATAATTCTCTCACTGTAAATTGTCAAGTAACTTTCGAGTACTATCTAAGTAACTGAGTACTCACTACTCTCAACTGCTCTGAACGATTACCAAATAACGAGTTTTAGACTATTGGTTGTTCAATATAATACCATTTAGACTAAAAAAAATGCTGGTGCATTTCACTACCACCTTATTAACTAGGCATTCTTAGACTAAATTGGAAAGAAAATCAAAGTTTATTTGGACAGCATGCTCATGAAATATTTTATAGCCGAGTAGCACATCAAACACTTAGGGGGAAGCTTTTTCCATCCTTAAAAATATAATATGAAGTTCAACTCAACAGTGTATTCCTTTGGAGTTTGCTTTAGCCATCTTTTGGGGTTTATAGTGATGAAACGCAGGATTGAGGTACCTCATACTGGAAATGTAAATTTAATGGCTTGAAGTGCCAATCATTACCGTAAATTTTTGCATTCTAAGCTTTGGCTAATCTGAGCTTCGATCATTCTGAATTTTCGTCATTCTGGGTTTGGCCATTCTGATTGTGACACAATGGTGTGATCCCATTTTCTCTAATAGTTACTTTTGGCAACGATGTTGATAATAAACTAAACTGAAAATTAATGTTAATAAGCTAATTTGCACAGCTGAGACTTGATATTGTACTGAAATGAGTAGGATCTGCAGAAAATTTATATTGTACTGTAATTTTTGGTTTAAAAATTGATTGAATTGTTGAATTGGATATAAATCAAGTGAATACCTTAAATTGGTTGCTTTGTGTGTGATATTAACTTAGGAAAGCTAATAAGTAGCTAAAACCTGGTAACGATCGAGTAAACTAAAAATAGGCATGTATACTATGAATCTCAAAAAATTCACGTAACAGTAGGCAACGGTGAGACCATGGCGATACAATGCTGGGACATTATGCTCGTTAACCTTAAAAGTGAACATGAAAAAAAAAACGTTGGTGAAGTATAATGACGAAGGGTTGTCTAGAGGTTTCCTTCATCAATTTTAAAACTTGATAGACAGTAGGTAATGATGAATGAATGACAAGCAAATGGTGTAGCTGGTCATTCGTCAACTTTAAAAATCAATTTCATAGAGAGGTTGGCGAGACTTAATGATAAGTGGTTGTTGAAGGGCTTCCTTCGTTAACAAAAAAAAATCAATTGACAGAATGTAAAGCGAACTCGATGATGAGAATTTGGTTAACAAGGTTTCTCGTCAACTCTCAAAACTATATAATAGTAGGTAATGGCAAACACATGGCTAGCCGTTGTCGAGAACCCTCATTCGCCATTTCAGAAACCTTTTTGACAGAAAGGTTTCCGAGGAGATGTCAAACTCAGACTTTCATCATTTGGGAATCTTGGACTGGATGACGGATACTTGCGAACTTGTAAACTAAAAAATTTGTGTGTTACTGATTAACTGTATTATTAGATATGTTAGGATTGCCTTGAATCACGAGGATTTTTTTTTAGGAAAGACTTCCTATA
This sequence comes from Cardiospermum halicacabum, assembly GCA_031304145.1. Lineage (NCBI taxonomy): Eukaryota > Viridiplantae > Streptophyta > Magnoliopsida > Sapindales > Sapindaceae > Cardiospermum > Cardiospermum halicacabum. Next base: position 7,013,869 of record CM062398.1, on the reverse strand, counting down.
TTGAGTTTTTGGTATTTTTCCTAATGGTTTGTTTCTTATTTGAGAAGGATTAAGTTTTCTTGTTTTGACTTGATGTCTAGTTTGGTTTAGATTTATTTCCTTATTGAGTTAGATACTCCTATATTAATTAGGTTTGATGTTAGTTATAAATATGAGATGTACTCTAGAGTTTTGGGTATGACAGATAATATTGGTTGAGAGCACAGAGGGTTTGTGAGTTGGGTTATCTGCTCATCAATTGGTTTGATTGATTGAATATAATTGTTTGGTAGATTATTGAGAGAGAGTTGTCTGATTGTTTGTAAGATTGTTTCGAAATAGAAATTTGTTGGCTTCCATGGATTAAGCAATTTGCTAACCACGATATATCGTTTGTGCATTTTCTCTATTTTTGATCTTGATCATCGAATTGGTTACCAAAAATCCTAACAAGATAGCCTATTAGATGACCTTTTCAGTTACTATAATAGCATTAACAGGCTCGAATAAATCGAGCATTGGTAAAAGGACACTGTAAAGATTGCTTGTTGGCTTAATGAAAAGAACAACATAAATTGTTAGTTGTAGAAATGTTTTATGGATATTATAAGGAGTCTTAGAAGCTCATAGAAGTCGCATTGTGTGCTCCCACGTTAGAGTCAAGTATAGGTCCATTTCTGTGTATGTTGGAATGTGTGAGTGTCAACTAGACTAATGATAGTCTAACCCTATTGTTTTTCTCTCTTTTTTTTGTTCTATTATGTGGAAAAATCTCGGATGGGTACAGGTATTGTGATCGGTTAGGCAATGTGGATACTTCACCAAAACATGAGTATACATCAACATTGTTATCCACATACTACTGTTACTGCTATTTATAAATTAAGACTTTGAGTTGTTTGATTTCTTTAGTTGATAACTAATGAATAGTTGGAACTTCGTTTTTTTAATTGAGAATTGTAATTTCATTTGAACACTTGTATTTCAGATTTTATTTTCTCTTCTGAATTATTAATAATGGGCTTCTGAATTTTAAATTTTGTTAATAT